>JADRCH010000019.1:5537288-5689206 GCA_019843965.1 Rhynchomys soricoides
GGATTTTCATGCCTAGTACTGTAATCCTGGCTTAGAGTAGGAGGCTGGGGAGGTCAGAGTCTCTAGGGTAGAACCTGCTAAATTGTCATGCTATCAATTTGCCTTTTTAGTGTTTGTGTTTATACCTTTAGACCCCGGATGCTCTCAAGCTGATCAGAGAGAAAGTTTCTTTTGACAGTTGCTAACATTATATATCAAGAAATACACAATGGGTTGAATTGTGGCGAAGAGACTGAGGGTTCAGAATGAAATTGGACACCTATCTCAATCCTCACCAACTCCTAGGGAATTATCACAGAAGAAAAGGAAAGAATGTAAGAACCAGAGGATAAGAAAGTGCTGTGAAATGCTTCTGGACACACTATGGCTGTTGTACTCATAAACACACACACACACACACACACACACCAGCTGTGGTTACCTAAAGAAGACCTGGAAATATAAAGCCAGCAAAACTCCCTGCAGAGGTGAGAGAAGTACTCCTCAGATCTCACTTCTTATTAAGGGGTTAATGACTGGTGGTAACTGCTGGGGAGAGATAATTATTTTTTTAGGGTGTACCCATTGGTAGTTTCCAGTGTTCCAATGGATGCCCCACACTCATGCACATTAATATGTTCTAATTAGACTAAGTAGCCTTTAGAAGAAGGAAGCGAAGGGAGGAGGAAGAAGAGGCGAGAGAGGAGGGAAAGAGAGGGAAGGTGAAAGAGGAGGAGAAGGAAATGAAATTAGAAGAAGATAGAGTTTGAGGTGATGATGTGAGAGTCGGAGGATGAGAAGCATGCATTTATATGACCATATTTCATTTCATATATGTATATAAAATTCTCAAGAAAAAGAAAGTTATTAATAAAAAGATACATAGTTCCTATAGCCTCCCACACAAACATAAGACTGCTTCCAAGTACACATGTGTAGTGAAGTTTCATGTACTGACTGAGGTTTAGTCTCAGAAAATATAAACCATCTCATATTACCTTTGTAGGGAGGTGTCTGAAGTTCAGCTGTGACTTTCTGTGGTCAGCTAGACCCTGGCACTCTCCTCTGAGCTTCCAGGACAAGATGTAAACAGCTGGCCAGCAAGCTGCCTTCCTTTGGGGCTCTGGCCTCCAGGAACTCTAAAGAGGTGGTTTTCGGTTTAGGTCCAGGTTTATGACTTAGGAAACATTTGCCCAGTTAAGCAGAGAACTTGGCTTTCAGGCCACTTGTTGAAGTTTTGGAAGAGTCTTCTGAGTTTGGATCATCATCCAGCCAATCTGTTATAGTTCAGACAGCTCCGTTGAGTTCTACACAAACTCACACATACAGTACACATCTTCTTCGAGTGTAAAAAGAGCCACTCAGAGCATCACTGGCAAATGATACTTAGAGAATTTAGTCATTCAACTTAGATAATTGAAATAGCAGCAGCTTAGACAACTATATCCTGCATCCATGGTTTCACCAAACAAACTATTCATCAAAAGCCCACAAATTTTGCTGCATTTAGACTGAATAAATCCAACAAAACTAATTAAAATGTACTTATTATTTAAAATAAGTTATTCATTAACTATTCAAATGGTGTATTTTTATTTATTATGTTATATCTTTCATATAAAATAGAATATTTCTAATAATAATACTGCTATAAAGTAAAATCCATTTTTAAGTTAGACATACTCTTTATTCCCTAGAAAGTTTAAAAGGGATCCTATAGGAAGTCTAGATTGAGGAAAAGAAAAAAAAGCAATAAAGATTATTTGTTGGGAAACTGAATTGTTCTGGGTTCAGACATTGTTTCTGTTACTCTTCCCAGGTATATGACTTAAGAAACTTAATCTTTGGTCTTCTGAATTATCATTATCACTCCTAGCTGCAAGAGAGTCTGGAAAGTGTCACTCTGTTCAGCTGTAATTTGAGGTTTGCTTTTACAGAAAAAAAGCAAGAATATCTGAGCTACCCAGGGAGCCTATCCAGCCATTTGAACTGCGGGGTACATTTTCTTGAATACACACTGGCCTTGAGGAATAACTCCACAAAAAGACAATCTCTATTTCTTGAAAAACAAAGGCAAAACCAAACAAACATTTAGCTTTCTACTCCACTCTGCTAACTCCTCAGGTTTGCAGTCCTATTGCTCTAGCTATCCCAAGCCAGAACCTCTTATGCTAAGCATCCAGCAGTGACTTAGGGACAAGCCCAGAGGCCTCCATTGGGAACAGCCTTCCCCTTTGCCTTACTTTGCTTTTCTCCTCACTGACACACACACACACACAAAAAATCTGTGCTTCACTCAGATACAACCAGTGATATGTTACACCTTCCCTGACCTAAGTGCTTTGAAAATGCAGCAAGTATCTATACCACACCTGTTTTGGGGAGCAAAAAATGAGACAGAGGAGAGTGAGAGACCCTGTTAACCTGAGATGACAGTGTGCTACATTTCCTGGATCACCCACCCATGGCTACTATACTTGGGGGCGATCCCAGCTCTTCCTTCTTCTGTGGGGCTCCCCCAGAAAAGTAGAAAGACAGAAAGTGCTTTTGTGAGAGGAAAAGAATTAAATATAAGGATCCCAAATCTTTTCAGCCCTGGCAACCACCATGTCAGCTCATGCTAACCAGTCAGGGAAGGAAGATGATTTATTATAAGCTGTTTCAGAATATATTATGCATGGTAGAGGCATGGAAAGGTCTTTGATATGTATCTGAAAGAGCTTCAAACCCATAAAAGAGATAAATTTTGTAAGTAAGAGTGTCACCGAGAGGCCCGGAAGAATCTTCAACATATCTTCATATCACAGGGAATAATGAAGGGCTGCTCCATGCACACAATCCTGGCATTAATTTCACTTAAAGAGGCCATCATTAGCATATTGATGCACCAACTTCCCGTTATGAGCCTCTTGTGCTGTTGGGAAACAGAAGAGACTCCATGGTCAAGGCCTGTGAGACATGCTTTCTTGATTGATGGTTTCATCTGCTGATCCGATTGATCTCAGTTTCTTTCCTTCTCTGCATCCCAAGCCACAGTCTGAACACAACAAACTGCTTCTGGCTGTCCTTTTAACTCCCACTTCTACCCAGCATCTAAGAACACTGCTTTTGTAGCCATGGACATGGGTGTTTCTTTCAGCTTTATCCTCCTCTCCAGGCTTGTTCAAGAGTTTGCAGGCAGTCTGCCTGCTTCTGTCCAGTATTCCTCTTCTGGCCAGGCTGCAGGTAAGAGCTCTACAGGAGCCAAGCATCATTCTCTGGCACAGAGCCTGTTACTGCACCAATAAAATATTTGTCAAGAATGCTCCTTGTTGAATTATGGTTTCCGGCTCCAGGAGGCTGCTGCTGTTTAAATTAGGCTGTACCTAATTATGGTTTTATTTGCTTTACTAAAGAGATATCCAAGTGTGCAGAGACTTGTATACAAAACAATAATAACAATAATGGCAATGATAACAGTAAAGTGTCTCTCTAAACAGCCGCAATTAAGGCATCCGCTGTTAATTGCATTAATTAACCTCCTGCATGAAGCAGCTGGTGAGGTTTCCACAAGGAGAAGAGAAGGATGGTTCCCAGAAGTCCCGGGTAAGCAGCCTGCTGGCGAGCACAACCTCCGAATGCCAGCTTCCTGTACTTCCCAATGCATTTCTACTAAGTTGCCAGTCACTTAGATCCCTCACCGCATCCATACAGGACAGGTACCCCAACATGCCCGAAACTCTTCGCAGGTTATAAAAGTCTAGCATAATGACTGCAGCTCATTGAGAAATGAGAACCAGACCTGTGAGATGCCAAACACAAAAGCACCAATAGTACTGTCAGGACACTGGTTCAGCCCAGTGCTTAGGTCTCCACCCCAGCAGACTCCATAGAGCAGGCATGATGTCTTGGCATAGAAAAACAAGACAGGAGGCTTTGGTGGGAAAGGATTCTCACATACCTTTCCCTTTCCCAGAGCATTTTTCCATATGCACAGTTAGTATCACAGCCTCACAGGCTCTGGAATATCCAGCTGATTGTGTTAGCCTTGGTTCATATTTGAAGAAAACAACATGACAAGGAGCCAATCACCCCTTCTAAAGGCATAGACCTCAGTCTTCTGCCTATGGTCTGTAAACTAGTAAGGATTTGGTCACTGCATCCAGATTGAAAGAGAGAGTGAGATCATATGGATCGCCTCTGTTGTTAGTAATTAGTGGATCTATAACGCAACACTCAGCTTCTTACATGACCTGCCTTTCTCTCAGATGAGCTTGCAGCCATCCTGTGACTTAAAGCAGATATAAAATGGAATACTAGTAAGCTCTAAAGAAAAACAGTCACAAAATCTTCATGAAAATGGATGTATTTTGAATGTATAGTAAGTAAGGTCATAAATCTTAGAATTAAAAGACCCACATGGTCTCTCTCATATTCAGAACCTAGCCAATAATATATGCACATATTTGGTACAGTACAACATGTAGAAAAGATGACAAGAGAGGCTAAATATTATGGGGTGGGGAAAGACTGGAAGTAGTTAATGGACATGAGTTATCTAAGAGGATACAAAGCTAAATGTTTTTTAGTTCTAACTCTGCCATTGATTGCTCAGGTTTGGTAGTAAATAGTACAGAAAGATGTATTCTACAGTGTAAGAGTAAATTCCAACATGGGGCTCCACAGTGTCAGAATGCCTAGTCTAACTGCACCAAGATGGGAGGCTTTGCGTCTGGTTAACATTAGTGAGTAGTGCTTTGTTTTGTTTTGTTTTTTATTTCCAAGTTCCTTTTTTATATAACAAAATTAAATGAAGAGGGTAAGAGGAAGAGGAGGAGGGAGAGGAGGAGGAAGAGGAGGAAATTTGTTCCTGACTAATACCATAGAAATTTCCCATCGTGCTTTAGTCGGCTAGGTGAATAAACTCAGCCACTTCTAAGCCACACTCTCAAGAGTCAAGGATTACAAGCTTTCGGGTCAACTGAGTGGGGCTCAGTGAGTCCCAGGTGATGGCCTCAGTCCCCTCACCTTAAAAACGTTGGGTAGCACAGACCAAACCCCTTCAGATCCCCAAAATGGTCTGTGATACTGCACACAGAAAGCTCCTGAGCCCACACCTAATCCACACTGAGTATAAAGCACACATTGTTATGTACACACACACACACACACACACACACACACCAATGTGAAATTTAAGTGCCATTCACCAAGTACCCTCGTCATTCGGAAGACACTCTGTAACGCCTAAGAGTGCTTTGCTGATGATCTTTAAAATCTCTTTTGCTCTCAGCTCACATCACCAGCTGCATAAACAGTGTCCTTTCTCGTGTCCCCAATGCTTCAGGTCACATTGCTTGTCCACATAAAAGCCTATTCGAGAATCATTATAACCCAAGCAGCTTTCAGACCAGTAGCATAGCCCTTCGGAAGGGTCCCGAGGAGGCCACAGAGAAATGCCCCAAGACCTTGTTCTCCTCCTGGGGTCAAAGATCCACCTTCGATAATTAGCCAGATTGGCGCCAGACCAGACTGTTATTGGTGTCTCCACAAAAAACAGACGAAACCCTTCAACATGCCACAGGAAAACCGTGTCACTGACTTCTGCTCCCTAGTCAAAAAGCCACCTCAGAGCTTCGTGGAAATCTCCACTCATTAGCTGATATCCACAGAAAACGACGCCTCAAAAGGTTGTTGACAACCACGGTAGCCATGGTGCAAACCTATCCTTATCTTTCGTTACTCAGCCTTTATTAGAGAAAGAAAAATAGTGGCCTTTGTTTTCACAGACGTAACCACCTAGAAAGCTTTTATACCAGAGGCACAAGATAAAGACAAAACCCAAACACTTACTGCAAGACGGTTGATACACTTGAAAGTGTGAAGGCAATCATCCTGCTCTGTCTGTGTGAAGTCAGTCTCCTTGTTACTGCCGCCAGGCAGTCTCTATTAGCTACAGGAGAGAGTTAGACAGTCCCAGGTTTTAAAAAATGGCATATATTCGTTGAATGCCAATCTTATGCTATCCTGACCTAACTGACACAAGATTCCTAGTCATCCAAAGCCTCAGTTATTTTCCTAAGGCAGAAATTTATTTGTACTTTTTTATTTTTAGCAGATAGAGCTGGGGGCACATGTCTGTAATACCAGCATTCAGGAGGCTAAGGCAGGAGGATATCTAATTTGAGACCACCCTGGCTACATGGCATGTCCAAGGCTAGCCTACTCTTTATAGAAAGACTTTTTCAGAAAGTTGGGGAAGAGTAAAGTGGGAAGGCAAGTAGAGGGGAGGGGAGAAAAAGGAAATGGATGGGAGGGGAAGGGAGGACAGGCAGGCTGTCTGTCAAATACGGTAACTAACATAAACAGATGCAACTGGACAGACAGGTAGATTGCCTGAGCCAGCACCCAGCTTCTCACCTAAATTCAAGTCAGCAAGAATGTCTAACGTGACAAGCACATGCTCACGTTACTCCTGTTTTATGGATGACACACTGTTTGTGGGCTTTTATTTTAATTAGCCGTCTATATGTTAAAGGCCTATGTGTTTCAGAGAAAAAGATATTCATTTCCAACTTTCTCATCAAAAAATCAAGCTAGGGTCCCAATAAGATATCTCAGAGCCAAGCTAGCATTGCTGCAAATCAGGACTCTGATCCTCAGCTTCTGGCATCTCAGAAGCTGGCACATAAGTAGTGTCCCAGATGAGCAGCATGAAGGGACCCTGGACTTCTGCATTTGTCAGGATTCTCCAGGTAGGACAGAACCAGCAGGGGACATGTATGTGTGTGTGCAAGGACAGAGATGTTAAGGAAGTTTGCCAGTGATTGTGGAAGCTAACAAGTCATTTGCAAGGGGGAGGCACTGGAAGGTTCAAGCATGGATCAGCATCTATATCTATTTCTTTCTGTCCTTACTGTGACTAAATACACAACATAATCTATTTGAAGGGTGAGCTTTGGCTCTCAGTTAGAGGGTACATATAGCACCTCAGTGGAAGGAAGGCATTAAGGCAGGACTGTGAGGCAGCTGGTCGCACCTTGTCAACAGTCGGAAAGCAGAGGCAGGTGAATGCTGGTGCTCCAAAGAAGAGATTAGTGTGTCCCTGATCTAGGAAAGAATACATACTGGCCTGGTGTGCTCTCTCCAAGCCTCTGGAGGACCAGCTATGGCCACCCACATAGGTGTGGATTTTCTCTACCTAATCCACTGACACTCATGCTATGCTCTGCTAGAAACACAAACACACACACACATGTTTTATTGGTATGTATCAAAATATACTTATACACAATATGTATATTATGTATATATAATGATATATATTATTATATTTCATATATGTATATGTATGTGTGCATATATGAAACAGTTATATGGATGTTCTCCCAATGAGCCACATTCCTGGCTCAGTTACCATTTCTCTAGATAATTCTTAACCCAGTCAAGTAGACAGCTCAAATCAGCAATCACTATAGAATAAACCTTCCTCTGACTTGACATCCGAAGCCATGCCATCCAAGGCAGCATTTCCACCTTCTATTGGTGAAAAACCAATCACTTCCACCATCCACCCGATGTTAGTCAGCTTTCTGCTACTGTGATAAATACCTGAGAAAAGCAACTTAAGGAAAGGTTTGAGCTGGCTCAGGGTTTCAGAGGATTCAGAACCTGAAACAGTTGCTTGTGTCTATGGTGTCTCGTGGATGGGAGTGTGTGCCAGAGGAAGATCCTTACCTCATAACATCATGGAATCCCAATATCCCCCAGCAAGGTAACTTCCCCCATGTGACCTCTCCTCATAAAGACTTCACCATCTCTCAGTGACACCACAGGCTAGACACTAAGCCTAGAACACATGCCTTTGGGGGTACAGTTCAGGTCCAGCTATAACACCAGATCAAGAGGAAAATGGATAAAACTACCTAATGATGAGTGGTAGACAACTTGCACTGAAAAGGAGCAGGAAGTTTGGGGAATACTGGGGCAGCTATTGTTGGCAAATACAATTGACCCTTCTTGATGGCGGCACTCAGATGTGTTAAAACTGCCCCAGCAGCTCCATGCTGCAGAGTTGGTGGCCTGTCTTTGTCAAAGTAGATGGCTCTATGTCCTAACAGAATGGAGTCCTTGAGCCCTGTGGCCCAAGGCCAAACTCTAGCCCTCTGTGGATCACTTCTTCCAGTGTTTGTTTGTTTGTTTTTTAATATTTAAGACGGTGAATGAGTGGAAAGTTACAGAGATTTGATGACACTTTCCAAACCTTCTTCAAGTGTCACTAAGGTAAAGCTCGATTGTAATTATTGTACCTTCAATAACTTCAAAATCATAGTAACCTCAGCTTTAGCAAGTAGTCAAAGGCTTATCAAGGCACAGAAGTAAGCACTGGTATATGCTATGCAGAGAGCAGGAATTCCTGCACACATTGGCCATCTCCAGCCACTGCCTGTTCTACCTCTCCTTTCCAGCCAGGAAGTAAATGTTTGAGTGATCTGGGTTTTGTTGAGTTGTTGTTTTGTTTCAGTTGTTTGTTTGTTTGCTTGCTTGCTTGCTTTTCCACTGACCAAGGGTTGAAATCAAATAGATCTTCAATTTTGTTTCTTCATTTCCATTCCAAATATGGCAAGACCTTTTCAGTGGAGCCAAGAGACAACCTTAATATTGAAGACCTTTACCCAAGTGCTTGGAGCCAGAGGTGATCAGATTTGAGAGTCTAGAGCAGTGGTCTCAGCCTTCCTTCCTGGTGCTTCTGCGACCCTTTAATACATTTCTTCATGTCGTAGTGAGCCCCAACCATGAAATTAGTTTGTTGCTACTTCAAACTGCAATTTTGCTACTGTTATGAATCATGATGTAAATTTCTGATATGTGATCCTGTGGGGCCTTTGATCCACAGGTTGAGAACCTCTGGTATAGAGTATTTGCATAGATATCATGAAATATGGTTAAGGGTGGCACCCAAGTGTAAACATAAAATGTATGTTTCATGTACAGATACCTGAAACTTGAAGGTAACTTTTTATAAGATTTGTAGTTCAGACATGTTCTGGAGATGACCCACCTGTGAGATCAGTGTGGAAATCTCCACTGAGGCTTCATGTCAGGGGCAAAATGTTTTGAATTTTGGAACACTATGGACTTTGATTTTTCAATGTAAGGATGCTCTGGCTATATAAAATGAAGATTCTAGAAAAAAAAACTTCAGTGTGGATATAGAACAGGGATGTGTTTTGGTGTTGATTTTCTTTAAGATATGCTGAGATTTAATGATCAAGATTTTAAGAGCTATGAAGAGACACAGGGAGGTGCTTGCTAGTGTAGTTTCTGGCTACAAGGCCAGACATTCATTGTTCATCAGGCAGGTGCTGGGCTGGGCTACAAGGTTTTGAGACAATAAAGTTGCCCAGACAGGGTGCTATCCTCTCCATTATTGTGAAAGGGGAGATGGAAAAGAGCCTGGTTACCCAGTAGACAGGCGCCAACAAGAGGCACAGGGCACATTTCTGGTTGTTCATGGGACTGAAGGTAGCTTTGTTTCCATCCCCCAGCCTAAGTCAGGCATTCCGGAAAGAGAAGGACAATTCAAACAGGAACCTAACATCAAATCAGTGCCAGCCACGTTTAGAAGCATGGCTTCAGGTTGGCTGCTTGATGAGCAGGCCATGTAAGGAGGTGGGAGAAGATCATGTGGACCACAGACTGGAGGACAGGGCATCAGAGATGCCAAAGGAACACAGTACCCAGGCTCCTGCAGTGCTCTATGCAGCTGGATAATCTTCTTCCTCAATGGTTCTTGTACACTAGTTTCGGGGAGAGGGACAACTCAGCAGAGAAGGAAGATAAAAGGAGAACATGATGTTGGCAGCACATATCTCACATGTGGAGAGCTTGGTGAGAGGGGGACGAGAAAAGCAGAACTTCTGCAAAATCACCCATAATCACCCATAGCACCTGAGGAGCCTCAAGCCCACAGAGAGAGCTGCATCTAGCATTGATGGAAGAGGCCCCTGCCTGGGAGACAGTGCAGCACATGAGACTCCTTGTTCGTAGTTAGCTGAAACTATACTAGAAAAAATGTCTTAAATGACCCTCTGAGATTCCCCCCCCCTTTTTTTCACTTACATCCTTGGTAAATAACTTAATACGTGGTGCCTCTGGTCTTAGAGAATGCGAAACATATTGCACCAGTAGAAACTGCCAAGGCATGTAGAGAAGAGACCTGAAACTGAGTAGAGTTCTAGTACCGGGGAGCTCCTGTATTAGAGATTTGTTTTCTTGATTGCTTACATATAAATGATCTTGGATAGAGTCCAAAAGGACCAGTAATGTTGACAGTCTCCGTAAAGAACTGTAGCTGGAAGACAGAAAAGGAAGTGGAGACTAACAACCTTTCAGTCTTTCTCTTTAAATTTTGAGCCACATTAAGAGTGTTATTTTTCCTAATTAAAACTCAAAACAAAAACTCCAGACTACAGGTAACCCCCCGCCCCCCAGTTTCCCAACATCCTCCCCTCCCCCTGGACAACTTGGTCCTCAGTTCACAAAATGTCCTGTTTCTAACCCTTCTCGTTTTTCATAAGACTTTGCATTTCAGCCTCATGTTCCTGGCTTGAGTGAAAGACAAGTTTGTGTGACTGTTCTGGAGAAAAACTCCCTCGTGTGAACAAAGTCACACATGCAAGGAGTTCCTATCAAGGGCAAATACAGAAACCAATCCAAATGTACCCCAGGGGAAGGCAAATCAAATGAATCAGCTGTGTTGGTTTATTCTTCTTAATGACACAAACAAGACACCTGGGAAGAGAGAGCCTCAACAGAGGAACTGCCTCCATCAGATTGGCTGTGGGAATATCTGGGAGGCATTTTCTTAACTACTGATTAATGTGGGAAGTCCTAGCCCACTGGAGGTGGTGCCTTTCCTGGGTAGGTGGTCCTGGGTTCTATTAGAAAGCAGGTCAAGCAAGCCAGGGAGAGCAAGTCAGTAGGCAGCATTCCTCCATCACCTCTGTTTCAGTTCCCGTCTTCTGGTTCCTGCCTTGAGTTCTTGTTTTAGCTTTGTTCAATGATGGATTACAACCTTTAAATTCAAATAAATCCTTTCTTCCCCCCACAAGTTATTTCTGTCAGTGTTTGATCACAATAACAGAGAGCAAACTAGGATACTAACTCATTTCCACTGTATCCACTGGATTCCTTTTATATATTGAAACCTTGTATCTGTTACTATACATAACACATATAAATATGTTGCAAATATGAACATATAATCTATAGAAAATATGTATAGTATAAAATTTGATTAGTCTGATATAACATTTATAGTTATATAAGCAAATCTTATTGTACATATTAAACATATAAGTATTTTATGTAATATTTTAAAGTACTTTTACATTTGCAAATATTATGTGTACATGTATGTATATGTGTCTGTGTATATGTATAATTGACCGGGCATGGTGACCTATATATACCCTTAATCCCCATCCCAGTGCTTGGGAGGCAGAGACAGGCAGATATCTGAGTTTAAGGCCAGGCTGGCCTATCAGCAAGTTCCAGGCCAACCAGAGCTACAAGGAGAGACCCTGTCTCAATATATATAATACATACACACATACATACATACATACATACACACACACACACAAACATACATACATACATACAAAAATATCTAAAAAATAATGGTTACATATAAGACATGTTTTGTGTATACGGATGAAGCATGTATGTGTCTACATAACTACTTTTCTATCTACACATACAGAAATGAATACTATGTAATAGATACATTAGTCATTTGTAAATGCATATAAGACTTATGGAAACATCGTGTAGTCAGGCAGTAAGATAGACAAGAGAGAAGGAAATGCGGAGCAGCTTGACCCCTGAACACTGTAAGATAAAAATTGAAATACAGGCCCTGTGCATGTTACAGGTGTGGGTTTGGGTGGATGAGAAACTTATGAGGATCTGCGAGAAGATGATCAGAAAATATTGTATGAAAAGAAATCAATCTTAAATTTTAAAATTGTTTTAGATTATCCAATAAAATTGTTTATCCAATCCTTAAAAAAAAATTGAAATACTGTCTTGGCGCAAGCACGACAGGCGTCTGCCGCTAGAGGGCGCAGGAGATTGACAAATCTTTCCCAGGGGCAGATGCTCCTCTGGGGCTCCAAAAGGCCAGTGACATCTCCCAGCTGGATATGGTTGTGTGGTGGAAGCCTGCAGCACCCGTACCTCTCCAGACTATTGGGAACCAGTGTCACTAATCTGACCTCCGTTCCTGGACCTCATGTGAGAGTCTGCAGATGCTGTTCCCGTGCAGAACCCGGAGGCAGCCAGTGAGCGGCACAGAGCCTGATTTCAAGAGAACTGCCTGAGAACTGGGCATTTGTGGGTCCTCAGTGACAACAGGGGAAAGGCCTGGCCTCTGTGGCTGGAAGAAAAAGACTAGATCTCTGAAGCGCCCCAAGTTCAGCCTGAAAGGCTAGTAACACTGTCTCTGGTCAATGGCTCTAGCCGGCAACTGTCTGGCCTGCAGTAGAAGTCCTGCCTCTGCAGACATGTGCCCAAGACTTTCCCTAGCTTGTTGTTCTGTTCACTTTTCTTTCTCCTTTACATTGCAAGGGGAAATGTTTTAGGGACGAGAATAAGTTTATACTTTCTGTTATTCATTCAAGATAAGATAGCAATTATTACATAATATTTTTACTTTTTTTTTTTTTTCTCCTATGTGATTCCGAGCCAAGCATGGTGATATCCTCTGTGCTCCAGCTACCCAGAAGACTGAGGCTGGAGATAGCTAGAGCCAGAGTTCAAGAGTAGCCTGAGGAGTATAGCAAATTGTCATCTAAAACGAAACAAAACCACGATACTCTGCTGACTGGATGTCTGATCATCATTGCTCCTAATAGAATTTCCTCCTAGAGCAGAGGTTCTTCATCTGGGCTGGACTACATCACTGGGCAAGCTTTAAGTGCTGCTCCTGTACTGCCTGAACCCCATGGACGGAGACTCTGCTGGAACTGGTCTGGGCTATAGTCAGAGAATTGGGTCAGTTGGTTCTGATGAAGCCCGTGTTGAGAACTGCTCTCTAGTGACCTGTAAAGGGGAATCCCCATGTTCTGTGGCATCTCATATAAAGCACAGAACCCACTCACATCGGAAAACACCTGCACCAGAGTCTCCGAGGCCCCAGTATCCAGTTCCCATAGGACAACCTCTAAGCAAGTTTAAATGAAGCTTTTAAGAAGCTTCTAAAGTAGACTGATCCAGAAGGCAAGGGTGTAGGAGAAATAACCTTCCCACCACTCTTCCCAGAAAGCAACATTTTAGATTTCTTTAAAGGCAAAAGGTCTTCACTGTCTACAAAGTTATTTCTGACTTTTTGTTTTTAGAAAAGGTTTCCATGTTATCATTTTGAGGTAGAGTCTTACTCTGTGGTCTAGGTTGGCTTTGGTTGACACCTGATTCTCCTGCCTCAGATTCTCATGGACTGAGACGGTAAGATGTTCACCACCAAGCCAGGTTCCCTCATTGTTCTGTAATTCCTGTGTTTCTCTTTTGGTGTTCACTGCTGTAATCTCACAGAGAGCAGTTGTGAGGGTGCCTGTAGTGGAAATCTGAGCAGTAACTGTCCCAGATCGCCAGATGGTTTGTGTGTTTGCTGCATATCATAACTGCACAGGTATACCAGCTCGGCTGAAAGTTTTGTTCTGTGTACACATTGGACATGCTGAAGTCAGATCATTAGCAGTTCCTCATTTTCTGTAGTGAGTACATTCAAACTCCCCTCTTCTAACTGCTTTGAGAGATGCCAAGTACCATATAACTGTGTGGCCCTTCCTGTGTCCTGGAACACTGAAACATTCTCCATCCGTTGAACTGTCACATAGTGTCCTGGAAGCTGTACTTTCAAAGGGCCTCTAAATAATGATATTTTCACATGCTGAAGTTTTGGCATGCCTGATCTCTTACACAAACAAGCACATCTGACTCACAACCTGGATTTTTAAAGACAAAGTATTATATAAGGTTACATAAGGCCATTTTCACGAAGTATGTAATGTGCTTTGAGCATATTCCCCTCCATAGCCCACCCACTATCTGTCTCCTTCTCTCCCTCCCCGCCTACTAGTTCCCCCAGACAGTTTCATTTCTAGTTTCCGGTCATCAATACCTATGCGGATTTATGTACCTGTGAAGTCTAGTGTCCGCAAAAGAAGAAAGCATGCAATGTTTGCATTTCTGAGACCGTCTCTTTTTTTTTTTTTTCACTTACCAGAGAAGGCTCCCCAGTTAATTTGCAACTCGGTCCCTGCTTTTCATTCTCTTACCAGCATCTTTAGGAACCTAACAACCTGCAAGGCTCTTCGGCAGAGACACTGGGCTCCAGATAAGCCTATGACAAGAATGCCTCATGCTGTGTGGATCAGGCTCCACTCTGCTGCAAAAGAAAGCCCCTGGGCCTCTCATGCCAGCCCCTCTTTCTGAACAACAGCACCAGTCCTGCATTTGGCCAAAGCCCTCACAAGATGATGGCGGTCCCTGCCCCTCCAGTCAGCTCTCCTTGTCCTCCCCCCCAGGGAGGTTCAACCCTTTGGCACAGAAGCAGTAAAGGCCATTCATGCTTTAGTGACGCCAGCTTCCTCTGAATCCATTCTGCCCCTTGGCATCTGACACCCCTACAATGGCAGAACTGCAGGAGAAAAAGGTTGACTGCCAAGCAGGGATGAATGCCAGGTCTTGTTCAGGCATACCCACAGAGGGCTATCTCCAGTGTCCTGGCATTACTAGGTCTCGTTTTACACTTCTAACGGTTTTGCAAGCAGAATTAACAACTGATTGACACAGTAGTGTAAATATATCAGATCACACATTGCGGGTGTGTTACTGCAATGTTGAATTCATAATGTGAATGTACTATACAGATGCATGCAGATGTGTGTGCCCATCTCTCTAGAAGTGTAGCTCTACCCCTGCATTCATATGATCATGTCTCCGTGCATAGACAGCCTGGCACACAGACCCAACAACTGCCCAAATAAACGAGTCCACCTTCTCTGCCCCTTCACCACATTCCCAACATGTCTCCATGAATTTCTGCAACAAATTCAAGAGGTAAGTCTGATCCCTAAGGCTCCATTAACCAACCCAAGAAATGGATGTCAAAAATTAGCGTAGTCATACGTGGCAGAAAGTGAGACCTTGATGCAAAGATTTCCCAGAATGCCTGTTAGCTCTGATGGATAAACACTAGTGATAACCTGCGAGGGCCAGAAAAGCAAGTCACCTTGATTCCTTTCAGGTGGTTCTTGACATGTGACAGCCTCAGAGCCCATGCGAAGGCTCCAGTTGTCCCCCTAGCAGGTATAGCTGATTTTATTTACTCATGTCCATGCCGAACAAAAAGGGGCACCATGAAGACAGGGTTCAATTTTGCTTTATTTCCTCTCATTTCATGGATCTTCATGCTTCTGTGCTGATTCCCTGAACCAGGTACATCGAAGGCCACATTTGATTTTTCCAGTATGCTCCAAAGCCCCTGGTTTCCAATGGGAGCTCCATTACAACTGGAATGAAAAAAATTTACTATTAAAATTAAACATTGATTATGTGGTGGTAAACTTCATCACCATGCACTGAAGACCCACACCCAACTTGGGTTAACCACCCAACGGAGGGTTGTTGCACTGGCTCTTCCTGACAGCTCCAGGAAGCAAAGAGCCATGAAGCAAAGTCACCTGACAATTAAGGAAACTTGGAGTTCAGAGAAGCCAAGAGAGTGGCAAAGAACTGCATAGCCAATTAAATGGTTCATGCTTTCTAACTGGAGGCAGCCGGGCTTCCAAAGTAGGGGAGGGTTTTGTAGTCTATATGATGTTCTGACTTTTGTGATTGTAAATGCTGTTACTGTTTTGTAGCACTAAGCTACGTGGGGCTGGGTGCACGACTGTAGTTTTTCCAATGCCCTTTTATGTGCTGATGTTACACTTGTACAAATTTCTCAAAATAATTAAGTGAAAAATCAGACCCATGTTCTAGGATCTCATCCAGAAAACAGAGGAGGAAGTGTTATTTGGCTTGTCTAATAAGCTGTCTTGGTTTGATAACAAAATCCATAGAGAGGAGAAAAATCATAAATGAATATTATGTATGTATGTAGATCCAAATCCTAATGTGTGTGTGTGTGCGTGTGTGTGTGTGTGTGTGTGTGTGAGAGAGAGAGAGAGAGAGAGAGAGAGAGAGAAAGAGAGAGAGAGAAGAGAGAATAACGACATGCAAAGCCAGGTACACATCCACGATCTCAACAATCATGAGGCTGACTCAAATAGATCCCAAGTTCCAGCAGGGGCAATACAGTGACACAGTCTCAAAATAAATGAGGCCAACAAGATGCCTCCACAATTAAAAGAATTTTCTATACAATCCTGATGACCTGAATTTGATCCTGATAATTCACAGTGGAAAGAGAGAACCTGAAACTTGACCTCTCACTTCTACCCGTGCACAGAGGCACATGACTTCCCAGGCATTACATCCATCATCACCACCACCACCACCACCATCACCACCACCACCACCATCACCATCATCACCATCATCACCACCACCATCATCATCACCACCACCACCACCATCACCACCACCACCACCATCACCACCACCACCACCACCACCACCACCACCACCATCACCACCACCACCACCACCATCATCATCAATAAAATTTAAAATCTAAACTGAACTATATTTTTAAAAAATAAATGAAATGAAAGAAAAAAGAAGCTATGTGAACCAATAATATAAAACAGTAGGATGAGGGTGGGGCTAGAGAAATGGCTCAGCAGTAAAGAGCACTCTGGGTCCCTTTCAGAGGACTCAGGTTCATTTACCAGCACCTACAACAGGTGACTCACAATCAAGAGTAACTCCAGATGCAGGGGATCTAACACCCTCTTCTAACTTTGTTAATACGATCATTTACATGGCATTCTCTCAAACAAACACATAAACATTAACAGCTAATAATGATGATGATGGTGGTGGTGATGATGATGATGATGATGATGATGATGATGATGATGATAGCCAGCACTCAGGAAACAGATCGGATCTCTGTAAGTTCAAGGTTAGCCTACATGGCAAGTTTCAAGCCAGCAAAGGTTACACAGTGAAACAGTCTCAGTAAATAAATAAATAAATAAATGTTCTTTAAAAGAGAAATGGTAGGATCCTAAATTTAGATGATTTCAATGATAATGTTTAGTGTTAGAAAATCAATTTAATGTAAATCACACTGTTAAGACTATGAAGTCAGCTAGTAGTGGAGATGGAACACCCAGAGTCAGAGTCATAGCATGGGTTCCATCCCCTGGGTGCCGATCCCAGTACACAGAGGAGCAATGATATAAAATCAAAAACTAATTGTTTTACAGATGCGCAAAAGCAACTGAAAGCTGTGTGGAACTCATTGATTAAACCTGATCGGAATTTAGAAAACAGGGGACTTCAGATGAATACCTCTTAATTAAGCCTTCAGCAAAAGTCAAAAAATTTTTTCAAAATTTTTATTTATTTAGCTAGTTAGTTAGCTAGTTAGTTAGCTAGTTAGTTAGCTAGTTAGTTAGCTAGTTAGTTAGCTAGTTAGTTTCATGTGAATAAATGTTTTGCCTGCATATATGCTCACTTATGTATCTCTGCACCCTCAGAGGTCAGAAGGAGAGGTTGAATCCCTTCAGACTGGAGTCAAGGGTGGTTCTGAGCCACCATACGGGTGCTGGGAACTGAACCTGGATCCTCTGTAAGAGCAACAAGTGCTCTTAGCCACTGGGCTCTCTCTAGCCCCCAAAGTCCAATCTAGTAGTGAACTTTTAAAAAGTAAATCTTTGAAATTTTTATGTGTATGGGTGGTTTTTTTGGTTTTTGTTTTGTTTTGTTTTTGCTTGTTTGGTTTTTGTTTTGGTTTGGTTGGTTGGTTGGTTTTTTGTTTTGTTTTGTTTTTTTTAATGCATGTGTGTCTCTGCACCATAGGCCTGCCCAGTGCCCTCAGAGGCCAGAAGAGGTCACCAAATTAAGTGGACTAGAGTTACAATCAGGTGAAAACTGCCACACAGGTGTTGGAAACTGAACCTGTGTTGGAAGAGCAGGAGTGCTCTTGACCACTAAGCCATTGTCCCAAACCTTTTAGTAAAAAAATCCTAAATGTTCTCATTTGGAAACAGAAGGAAGACAAGGATGCCCACAATAATCATTTCTCTTCAACATTTGCGGCAGGGTTTTCATCCAAGACAAGAACATAAGAATAATCCACACTTGTGACCCTTACTTAGAAGATATTCTGAGAGATGAATTCCTAGGATCTTGTGTAAGCACCACAGTTTGTGAATTTACACAAGGACAGCTATGATGCCACCAGGTGACATATTTGTACAGTGATATATACACACACCGTTGTGTATGCGACTGCTAATGGCCTTTCAGCCATGTGCCAGTGACATGGGCATATGGTTATATTAAAAAGTATATGAATTTTTAAAAGAAAGGAAAAGCACTGTTCTTTTACAGGTAATGTGATTATATACATAGAAAGTTCGAAGAATATACGAAGAATTAGCGGTTATGAGTTTTACAAGGCTGCTCATTGCCAAATCAATACACAGAAATCAGCTGCAAGGGCTAGAGAGATGGCTGGGTGGATAAGAGTGTATATTGCTCTTGAGGAAGACCCAACTTCAGTTCCCAGCATCCATGTCAGTGACTCATAACTATCTGTAACTCCAGCTCCAGGAAATCTGACACTTCTGGCTTCCATGGACCCCTGTGTACATGCACATTCATGCATACATGTATACATACACATGCACACACAGAGAGTTTTAAAAAGTAAAATAGCATTTAAATCAGTGCCATTTCTCTGTATTATAAATAAAGAGCTAGACTATGAAGTTAAAAAGCCAACAATATCAATGATGTCAGCATCAAAAAAATATATCAAGAGTATACGAGATGTTTCAGTGGGTAGGAATGCTTGCTGCCAGGCCTGGTCACTTGGGCTTGATTCCCATAACTCACATGGTAGGAGAGAATTGAATCTTGCAAGTTGTCATCTAACTTCCAAATGCACACTCTGGTATGAGCACATACTCAAACACACCCGATAGATAGATAGATAGATAGATAGATAGATAGATAGATAGATAGATAGACAGATAGATAGATACAGACAGACAGGCAGACAGATATTTCTTAGGAATATATCTAACAAAATTACAAGACACCTATGCAAAATAATTATAATTTTTTAAAATAAGAACTAAATATATTAAACAGCCTAGTGTTCATAAGTTGAAAGATTCAGTATCATAAAAATACCAATACTACACCAATTGATATACAGATTCATTGCTGTCCCCATTAAAATATCAGCACACCGATTCTAAAATGTGCAAAGGACCAACAATAAACAATAGTTGAGATGTCGTTGAATGGAGACAGTAGTTGGCTCTACTCACCACCAGGACCAAAGATGATATTATGAAAATGTGAGGGTATTTGGTGATGAGATCTGTCACACACCGTTTGTCACCAAGGTTTACTGGCTGGTCTGGTTGGCTATGTGAGTGGCACCTTCCTCCCTCACTATTTCATGTTCATCTTTCCTGTCCAAGTACGCTTGATTAAGGAGGATGCCCTTCCCTGGGCTTGCTCTCCAGCCAAGGGCATGTGAGTGCAGGCTACACTCCTGGCTTGAACCTCCAGACAAGCCAACAAGCTCTCCAGGTTCATCTATAGCAGAACATCAGGTAATCAGGATTGTTTTTAAAGAGAGAAAAACTGATTATGATAAGGGGGATGGGAGACTAAATAACAGAGTAAGATAGGATGCTTAGTGATTTCTTGTGTGGTTGGTTGATTGCTTGGTTGGTTGTTTTGAGACAGGCTCTCATTATGTAGTCTAAGCTGGTTTCAAATTTATGGCAATATTCTTCTGCCTCTGTCTCCCAAGTGCAGGGATCATAGGCATGCATCAACACACTTAAGGAAATCTAAATAGATAATGGACACCTGGTCTGTGACAAAAATAAAAGTAAGGGGCAATGAGGAAAAAGAGCCATCTTCACAATACCTGCATCCGGCAAGAGAAAGCTCAGTTGGGAAGTGGGAAATGGGATCCCTACCTCACACCATACACCGAAACATTCAGTGGTTAAATGTGGAATACCAACTGGAGAACAAGCTAGAGCTTTCAGAGGGTGTCGTGGAGGCCAGTGAGGTGGCTCCGTGGCTAAAGGCACTTGCTGTACATACCTAACAACTTGAGTCCAATCCCCAGAGTCCACATAAAAAGCCAGATGTGCTGGCATGCATCTGTAATCCCAGCCTGCCTGGGGTGTGTGTCATATATGAAAATAGTTACAGTCCTAGAACAGTGCAGCTCTAAGAAGTCCTGTGCCTGGCTCCAGGTGGGATGAGCAAGGCCATCTTCAGGTATATACCTGGGACAAAACTGTTGGGCCATGGGATATGCAAAGTCCTTTTACCAAATAACCCCCAGTTGGTTTTGCCAAGTGGTTGTGCCTGGTAACAACCCACCCTCAGTATTCAGCTCTCAGTAGCTCATCTCTCCATCAACACCCCATGTCTTAATTAGGGTTTCGATTGCTGTGATGAGACACCATGACCAGCAATGCCTGTAAAGGAAAACGTATCATTGGGGCTGGCTTACACTTTAGTGATCATCATGGAGGGAAGCATCATGGAGGGAAGCATGATGGCAGGCAGACAGACATGGTGCTGGGAGTTCTAAGTCTGGATCAGCAGGCAGCAGGAAGTGAACAAGACACACCTCCTCCAACAAAGCCACACCTACTCAGACAAGACCACATTTCCTAATAGTGCCACTCTGTATGGGCCTATGGGGGTCAACTTTATTCAAACCACCACAGTCTAAATCACAATCGTTCATTATTTCCACCCAAAGGAACATTAAATGGTATCTCATTGTCATCTAAATTTGCATTTCCTTGATTGAAAAATTACAGAAAGAATCCTCAGTCTTTTCTCATAGAGCCAGAATTATCATTTCACTGACTCTTTCGTACTTGAAGCTAGAGACACAATTTCTTTGAAACACATTTACATTTTACCATGCTCATTTGTATCTGATTCATCTAGAATGACACTCAGGTTCTGAGAAGGGTGTCTAACTTCACCTTTTTTCCTGCTGGACACACGGTCAGCCCAGCCTCACTTGCTGAGTCCACACTGTGGCCAGAGGCCTGTCACACGCCAAGTTTCTCAATGTGTGGACTCTGTTCCTGTCTGTTTCCCCTCATTTCTCATTCTTGAGCTGATGTCTTGTTTCAGATTCGGGGTAACTGCTGCAGTCTGGTGCATCAGCTTCCCCAGGGTTCTTGGAGGACCATCTTGACTATGTCATCCTTCTCAATATGACAATTTTTACAATTATGAACACCCTTGTCAAAATGCCTAGGGGTTCTTTTAGAGTGAGATCTATATCTACTCTAATTCAACCTTTATTATTATTATTATTATTAATTAGTGTGTGTGTGTGCACGCACTTAATTGAGGACAACTTTATACAGTGAGTTCTCTCCTTCCACCATCATGTGGGAGGCAGGACTCAAACTTGAGTCACCAGGCCTGCACAGTAACATCTTTACAAGCAGGTGGCTCCATCTGTGCTTTCTAGAAAAAATGAGTGACAAAGTTAGCCCACTTCCTAATGCTCCTTCTGTCCATTTAACCCTCACAACAGCGCCATGAGTCACCAATATGCCGAGAAAGGGGCCACTGGGCCACTGTAATCCATGTACAAGCCACATCGGCATTGATTGAATGTCTTCTGCTCACCAAGGGTGTGGCTCAGGCCTGAATCCGATAGCAAGCCTTAAGTGGAGGTGGGAAGATTGTGAGTGCAGCCTAGGCTATACCATGAAATTCTTTGTCATAAGAATTCTCTGTTTTTTATTATCATAGCCCAGAAACTTAAAAAATTACTAGTATATATTAATCATTCATATTGAAAGTGTTCAATGCGACATTTCCACAGAGGCATACAGTATGTGCTCATCAAATCCCGTACCCCATCTTTTTCCTCCCCATGTACCCCCTTCCCGACCTCTAGTAACTGCTTCAAATCATCATTTTTTATTTGTATTATTATTATTTAGTTTCCACATCTGAGACAGAACTGTCTGTGCCTGGTGTATTACAGCTACTGTAATGTCCTCCAGTTCTGCTCATTTCACTACAAAGAGCAGACTCTCTTTCACCTTTATAGCTGAAGAATTTATTGGACATTTCCTCTTTCTGTTCATACATCAATGGACACCTAGGCTGACAACGCATCTTGACTGTTGTGAATAATGCAGCAATAAACGTGGCCATGCCGGTGTCTCTTGAGCACGGTGACCTCATGTTCTTTGGATAATAACTAGAGGAAGGATACTTGGATAATACAGTAGTTTCTATTTTTAAGGTTCTTATTCTTTATGCATGTGTGTATGTTGTGTATATACATGTTAGTGTGTGTATGCATGCGAGATTACACACATACACACACATGTGCACATGAATGTGGAGGTCAAATGTTTTCTTCAATTCTTCTTCATCTTAGTTTCTGAGACCAGGTTTCCCACTGAACCTGGAAACTTACCAATTCAGCTTGCCTGGCTGTCCAGTATGCTCTGGGAACCTGTCTCCAACCCACCATGTCCTAAACACGCTGGGGACACAACATGCCCTGCTGCACCCAGCTTTTATGTGGGTTCTGGGGATCATAACTCGGATCCTCATGATTGCACAGCCAGTACCTTACCCACTGAGCCATCTCTCAAACCCTATTTTTATTTTTTAGAACTCACCATACTGATTTCCACACATGGTGATTTCAACTGATTTACAGTGGTTGGCTAGGGTTCATTGTCTCTGTATATTCTTCCAACATGTTTCTTTGGGCTCTTTTTTCTTTTACTTTTTTTTCTTTTCTTTTTTTCTTTCTTTTCTCTCTCTCTCTCTCTCTCTCTCTCTCTCTCTCTCTCTCTTTGTTGTTTTGTTTGTTTGTTTGATAGCCATTATATCTGGGACATTTGCATTTCCCTAACGGCTAATGACAGTAAACATTTTTAAACATATTTTGGCCGTTTGTAGGTTTGCTATTGTAGAGTGTCTATTTCTATAAATATTATCATTTATAACTCAGAAACTCTAAAAGACTAAAACATAAAACATTCCTCTGAGCTGGCCTGGCCTCTCCCTGGCTACAGCATTCACGTGGTAAGCTAGCTCTGCCCTTAGCTGGGGCAGTGCTTGGAAAGCTGGTCCTGGTGGCATGGGTTCAGGCATGTCTGTCTTGTCCCTTGATGGCTGCTGTAGGCAGAAGAGCTGGCCCTGTCCCTCCCCTGACAGGCTGACCAGCTCAGTTATGACCCAGGCCCTAGATCCAGGGCTTTGATTTGGCCCACCCCAACATCTTCCTTATCTGTGAACTGCTGAAGCACGTGAAAAGGCTGGTCTTGCAGATCCAAAGCTGCAGGATCTCCATGACGCAGGGCAACAATAGGATATCTAAAAGGAACCTCAGTGAGGACCCAGTATTGATAGAGTAGCAGAACCAGAGACCTCTAACCAGACCAATGACTCATTACAATGAACATTTGCAAGTAAAACTGTTTTGGCCAAAGTGTATACTGTGGGGCACACTGTGACACACTGCAGCTTCCATGACAAGATGTTTTCTATGCTTTATTTTGTTTTCTTATGTGGGGGAGGTTGGACGGTGGCTATGGAGGGATAGGAAAAGATATGAGGGGTATCTCAAGGGGTATGAGTGGGATGGGGTACATAATGTCAAATTCACAAAACACAGGAGGTTTACGTGTGTGTGTGTGTGTGTGTGTGTGTGTGTGTGTGTGTTCCTCCTCTGGGAAAGAAAATCTTTTGTTGATCAAAATCTTGAAACAATTACCATAACAACTGGTAAACTTTAATTTTATACATATGTCCTTTATGCTTTTGTTACACTGCATTTTAATGAAGGCTAATTCAAGTACACGGTCAGCTAATTCTCCATGTAGACTCCATGCAGACTTCAGCTGCTTCAAAAGTGAGTTTTCCATAGGAGTGAAAAGGTAGAATTTGTCTCTCTATGCCTGTCATAGCTCACTTAACACATTTTCCTCTGGGCTCAGACAAATGACAGGTTTTCAACATTTTTATGGCCATTGTATAGGTGTGTTTTCTTTATCTGTTCATCTGTTCATGGGCACTTAAGCTAATTCCATATCTTGATTGTTGTGAACGTACAAACCCAAAAGATAATTTGAGAGTAGAATAGTGGCTTTGGGGGGAGGGAGGGCTAGGAACGGGGAAAAGGGGACCGTGGTGATTGGTGAGATTACAAAGTGCCATTAAATGGAAGACAATTTCTAACGAGGACGGTGAAGGCCTTCGAAGAAGTACTGAATTATACAGAACTCACAGCATCACTTTTGTACCCCTTAAACATGAACTGCTCTTGTATGTTCTTCCAGGATCTCCAGCAGCCTTCTAAAGCTGTGTGGTTGACTCAGTTTCCTCCATATGCATTGACAGTGGATCCCAAGCAAAGAGAGATCTCCCTGCGCTTCCTGGATGCAGAGGAATCCCTAGTCCAGTGCGTACTTCCATGCAGTCACTTAGGGATTTGTTCCTGTTTTAAATTCGGAATGATACAATGGAAAGCAAACTGTGAGGCATTTCATTTAGGTCTCGAAAATGCAAAATTGAAACAGAGTCTGAAAGATTGCACCAAACGCGAGTAATAGCTTTAAAATTGGAAGTTGTTGTTACATTTGATTTGTTTGTTTTAGAACTAAAGGAGGGGAAATCAAGAAAGTTTGGTTGGTTCTGTCCTGTGGAGAAGCGTGACACATTGGTCTAGCCTCTAGATAGTGTAGTGGTTCTCAACCTGTGGGTCACAACCCCTTTGAGGTCAAGGGACCCTTTCACAGGGGTAGCAAATCAGATGTACTGCATATCAGATATTTACATTATGATTCATAACAATAGCAAAATTAGAGTTATGAAGTAGCAACAAAATAGTTTTATGTCTGGGGGTCACCACAACATGATTAACAACTGGATTAAGGGGTCACAGCATTAGGCAAGTTGAGAACCACTGTCCTAAAGGTAGGTGTGAGCTGTGCTGGTGCTAGTGTGTGGTAGCATGTGTGTCACATACACACATCATGGCTGATGTGAGCTGGGTCAGTTAGCACGGGGCTGACTACAGTGGCTCAGCTGACAGGACATGGAGGAGATACAAGCGGGAACAGAGAGCTACAGAACAAACTCCACACCCCCTCACTATGCTCCAAGCTTAAGGAACCCTTCACCAGCCAGACAGGGTGCATTCAGCAGCCCGAGCTCTCTTCTCATCTCTGAGGGACATCCCACCCCCAGGGGCCCTGGACAGTGTTTGCTTATGGGCTCTGTTTTGCTCCAATGAATTCAAGGGGAAATAACTTATATCAACACTGACCACAGCTAAAATGCCTACGTGTGAGAATAGGAGGTCAGAGTCCAAGAGGATGCGCACTGAGGCATGGTGGCTGGCAACCAGCAGAGGCAACCAGGGGCTCTAGCTTCTGCATCTCCTCCACTCTGGAGAGACTCCAGTCCACTCAGACCCATCTCCTTCTGTACCCTTGTTCCTACTGGGAACAGTTCTGTCCGTCCATGCCCACAGAACCCTCTGCTTGGATCTGAGAGCCACAAGGTAACTTGAACAGCTAGAAGAGTGTCTCAGCATCTGCTCTCAGCCCAGAAGGACAAAGATTTGGTCACTGGATAATCCTCAAGAGGTGTGCTACATTCTACACCATCCCTAGAGACTGAGGACATGGACTCTGGTCCTTTACAACAGGGATCTGCCTAGTAACACCCCCTGGGTGACTGCCCCTCCTGTCTCACACCCCTGCTCCCACTTCTAGGACATCACCTGAGTCCCTGCACAAAGTCCTTGTCACTCTCAATTACTCCAGTGCTTCATTAAACCCAGCCAGCGATCAGCACACCATTGCGCGCTCGGCAACCAGTAACTTAGCCAGGTGTACAGTAGTTGTTCATAATCTCACATGCTGGACTGGGAAGCAACTGTCTGTTGACATTTACCTTTCACCCTTTGCTCTAGATTGTTAAACTCTGAGAAGGGCCTAGACAACACCAGCCTTGTCAAGTGGCCAAGCTTCTCATTACGCTAACCAGGAAAGCACTCACCTCATGCTAGGGCTGGAGAGGTGGCTGCTTACCTTTTCCTACTGCACACCTCAGCTTCAGGAAATAGACGGTCCAGGGCAGAGGCAGCACTATGAACTTAACACGCAGAGTGACAAATGCTGCCATGACCCGCTTCAAGAGCAGATTTTGTGGATGCTCAAGCAGGTTTCACCTTATAGAACTTCTCTTAAGTGCAGACCTTCTCAGTGCCTTTAATGTGCTGCTGTGCACTGAGGCCCACCCTGAGATATGTCCTTGGGTGCAACCCCTTTACAAACAAGATCACCTCACATACCCCTTGCTTTTGCTTTTAATTCCTAACATCCCATCATTGCTGAGCAGACTACATCTCGCTGGCAGCAGGTCTGGCAGGTTGCAGGCAGCATTGCCATGTCTCTGCTGTAGGAAATGCTTCCACCCTAAGCCACCATGTCCTGTGGTCTCCCACATGTCTGTATCACCTCATATCCCACCCATCTCCCCAAATGTAAGGTGTTGGTCTAGGAATGTCCCCATTAAGGTCACCACCCTTCCTAGGAGGTGGCAGAGACCTTCCTTCTGTCCTCCTGTTCTCAGTGAGGTGTTCGGGACAGAAGAGTTCTTCTACTCTGCCCCTGCCCCTGTCATGGGTCCCGATGCCCAGTATGCTCTAACTCCGGCCCTGTGCTTCCTCCTCTGCCCTCACTCGCCGGATCTGTGGCTCACCTGCTTCAGCCACAGAAGCAGGGATCCCTTTCCCCTGCCCAACAGCTGCCCAGTGCCTTCTCTACCCTGTATCACAGCGGCAGGCAACTTATCCATTGTTTCCAGCAAAATCTCTCTCCACATAGAATTTTGCTCTTTTACCACAAAATTAAACACTTCAAAAGTCGAATCCCACCACCCTACTCAGAACCATGAGAACTACTCACAATGTCTGTTTATACTTTTGGGTTTGTGGAGGGGTTTTATCTGATTCTTTTTGGTTTTTAAATTTGATTTTTATTTATTTTTCATAAATTTCACATCATGCACTCCATTCCCACTCATCTCCCATCCCCTCATATCTGCCCTTTGCCCTGTGACCCCCCCAAACAAAACACACACATAAACAAACAAAACAAAACAAAAATCTCATCATGGAAGCTATAGTATGTCGTAGTGTGTCCCATAGTATGTGCCTCTGTCCACACATCTTCACTTGCAAATGTTTGTTGCCATGAGTCCTTTGTCTGGTTCAAAATCTACTGCTTCTGTGACACCATCAATACTGGATCTTCACCAGGACTCCTCTCCATTACCCCGTTGTTACCCTGTGTTGTGGAGGTCATGAAGCTTTGGAACAGCAAGACTGACCCTTTCACACATCCCAACACATTCACAGATGATATAGGTATTGGAGTGGACCAATTCAAAGCCCTGACCTGAGCCTGGGTAGCAGCTGAGCTTGTCAGCTCTCCCTTAACCTCTCCATCAGGATAAGTGCTCCAGCACCTCTCCAACTAGGCCACCAATGCTGCCATCAGCAGGAGGCAGGATCAGCTCTCTTGCTCTCATGCCCTCGGGGCCAGCTTACCTGCACCCCAGCCTCCAGAGGCAGCTCCACTGTGCTGCCTAGTCAAGGTGCAGGGTCCACTCTCCAGAGTGCCTGCAGTAGGATAGGGCCATCTCACCGGCTCTCATGACCTCAGGGCCAGCTCTCCTGACTGTCACAGGTGGTGAGGTGCAAGAGGGGAAAGGCGTCATTTCCACACCCATGACATCTCACTGGAGACAAGTGGTAGGGTCAACTCTCCCAAGCTGTCACCTTCAGGATTTGCTCACCTGCACCCTCAGTCACCCCCAGTTGGCTGTGCTGTCCAGGCAAGGTCTGATCTCCTGAGTGCTGCAGCTGGTGAGGGACAGGGATAGCTCTCCTGAGCTCATGATCCTGTGGGCAGCTTTCCTGGTTGCCAGAGATGGTGAGGGGCAGTGGGAGGACATCACCTCTGTGGCAGGGTCAGCTCTCTCATGTTCATACCCTTAGGGCTGTCTCACCTACACTGATGCTGCCAGGGTCAGCTTCACTGTGCTGCCTGAGTGAGGTGCAGGGCCTGCTCTTCCAAGTGCTGCCATTGGTGAGAGATGGGGCTGACTCTCCAGAGCATCGCCTCCAGTGAGGAGCTGAGCCAGTTATACACAGCCCCTAGACATTCATGTGGTCCCCAGTGGCTGCCCTGAGCAGGGACATTCCCATGTTCTCTACTGGTAATATGAGCCATGGCCATTGATACCAACCCCAACTGCATAGCCATGGACTCAGGTTGGGACCACACCAGGGCCCCAGGTGGCAGGGCAGGCCACTCACAACAGTCTATTCTTCTCCACATTCAGGTCTCCAGTTCCATCTCTCTTCATAACCCTCAAGTTGCTCCACTTGTCTTTCTCTCCCATCTGGCTATCACATACTCACACATTGTGGTGTGGGTGGCTCCTGCCATAGGCTGGCCACTTGACTGGCAGGGCCCTGAACAACATCTTCCATCCATGCTGAGTTGTGTGGTAGCAAGCAGTTGTCTATGACTTACCTGTGCCATGCACACTGAAGGGCAGGTCTATAGGTTGCAAGGCAGTTCCCAGCTCTCTGTCTGGCTTCCTCTTGCTGTGCTTCACTGCCTGGATTTGATTGGATTTTTATGAGTTTTAGGCATAAGGCAGCTTTGGCCGCTAATCCAGGCATCAAGCTAGGATAAAAAAAGGACTATATCTGCTCTGCCCCTGACTGGTATAAAACCAACACCACCAGCAATGTATCTCTTTGCCCGTTTCCAGGAGGGTTCTTTTTGTTTTTTAAAACAGTGTCTCACTCTATAGCCCAGATTGGTCTAGAACTTACTCTAAAGCCTTGGGGTGCCTCTCTTGATTCAACCTACCAAGTACTAGGATTAAAGGCATGAGATCTCATACTTGGCTTTATAGTTTAAATGGCTGCCCCTGTGTCTTTCACATCTCCTCCTTGGCTACCTATGCCATCACCTCTGTCTGAGGTTTAAAAACACTAAGTCTTGACAGATGTAGTAGTTCATTCCTTTAATCCCAGCACTTGGGAGACAGAGACAGGTAGATCTCTATGAACTCAAGGCCAGCCTGGTCCACATACCAGAGTTCCAGGCCAACCAAGGCTATAGAGTGACCCAATCTTATAGATAGATAGATAGATAGATAGATAGATAGATAGATAGATAGGGCAATAAGTCTGAGTGTTTCCATCTTGCAGATAAGAAAACTGTTAGATGCCGTGGTTTCAGGTAACAGATCTGAAGTTCAGTCACAAAGTCTGTGACATCTGAGCCCAGGGTTCCATGATACTCAGCACCCACAAGAACATTTTAGTTGCTGCCCAAAGTATCTACCTGTCAGTAGAGTCTGTTCTCCGTGCCACTTGGTAGAGTTCAGTGAAGGAGCCAAGGAGCTAACACTAGACCAAGAGCTAGTGTGAGCTAGCACCTTAAACATGGGGCTCTAGTGACTATCTTGCCTCTGCCAAGCATGAATCTGAGAAAAGATGAAGCAGCAGTCTGAGTCAGAAGAGATTAGAGTCCAAGCCCACTGGGTGGTGGGTTAAACGGGAGGTTAAAACATTTAAGAACCCTCTTATTCCTGTCCACAAACACAAGAATCTAGACCCATAGTTTTCAGTTATATGATACAGTAAGTTCCTTTCTCACATAAGTCTGTCTAGTCACATGCAGCCCAGAATGTTGCCAGGAAGGACATAAAAGTCCTCAAGAGAGTATGACCCAACTTCTCTCAAAGCTGTGGTTTCACCAGATTCCAAATTCAAAAAGACCACAGTCTCAGATCCTAGCCCTCCTGGTTTATATGATGACAGTAGGAACTGAAGTGGAGTGAAGACTTGCCCTCAGTGTCCTGCACAGCTAAGTCATTTGGGATCACATTGTATCGTTGAGTAAACATAACAACACCAGACGATGATGGGTCCCAAGAGATAGGACCATTTCTGAATATGTCTGTTTCTCAAGAACATGAAAGGGTACCAGTGACATTTTCTAACTGATATTTAAACACGTGCTTTTTTAAAAAGTCTTATCAAGCTCATGATTTGCTGAAATACACTGTTTGGAACAGTCCTGGAAGAGTACAGTCATAGCATGGCAGAGACACCACACTGCCCCTCCAGCACCCCAGCCTTCCGCCCTCTGGAATGTGGCCCACGCATCTATCTTAAGGTCAGTCAGTCCAATAGTTACTTGAATTGGATAGACATATCCTAAAGCCAAGAAAAGTTTTTATCTGGATTTAAATGAAATGTCCAAAGTAAATATAAGTTTTGTTCAACTAGAGCAAAAATTTAGGAAGCTTTGCAAAATGGTTGAACTTGAGTAAGTGCCTTTCTGTACACCTGAAGTTTCAGAAAACTCAAAGACAGGAGGATACAGCCCACTGCACAATTAATCCCCAAGCCTAGGACTGTCACACAAAAGAATGGGACAGCTATACAAGATGGCTGCCTGGTTTGTAAACAAGAGGTTTAGGGTTGACTATCTAGAAAGCTGTAAGTTTGAAGGATTATCTTTGTTAGAATGATCCACCCAGGGAACTCCAGGACTTTCCCCCTAAGACAGATAAGCAGCTTTGTCTCTGATGATCTGAACATTTCCCAGTGAAGAGCAGTCACTGCCATTATGTAAACCCAGCTCACCCTGAACAGGGAGACCTGGCTGTCACATGACAAGGTTGGGCCTGAAAGGGTCTTTACAATCACAGAGCATCCACAACGACCTTGAACAACAATTGTTAAGGATGGGGACACACGTTGCTTCCTGGATAATGAGAGAGGATTGCAGACAGAGACCTTAGATACTTCAGCCAAGCCCCACCCTGGGTCGTGGTCCCCAGTGAATCCAACCTGCCTCATTGACAGTAGCCTTGGCCTGCATCCCTGACAGTCACTGTTGCCGCCACTGAAGCCACCTTTCCACTGAATGGGTGAATGGAGTACTTTGCTTCCCAAACCGGAATGTTGGAATGTTTTGTGCTCGTAAAAGCTGTAAAGCAACTTTAGCCACTGGCAGGAAGGTGCAGAATTCAAAGGTGCTGCCTCCAGATGGCCCGCTTGCCCACAACAACAAAGGCACAGTAGTATCACGCCAGAGGATAATTTCTGGGCTGCAGAATTGCTTTATATACAGTAAAGTGGGAATCTCTCTATTTTGGCTTGGTTTTCAAAATTATTATTATTATATTGTACAAGGTTATAGGAGGCCATTTTCATGCACAGGTATGATGTACCTGAGGCTATCCCCCCCTCCACAGCTCATTACTCCCAATTCTTACCCACCACTCCCCCCTTCGTTTTACTGGATGGCTACGTTTCTATTTTCGTATCATCTGTATATAAATGATGTGTGTATGTATAAAGCCTAGGACCCACAATTGAGAGAAAACATGTACTATTTGCTTTTCTGAGACTGACTTAATTTGCTTGACATGATTCTCTCTGGTTGTACCCATTTTCTTGCAAATGAGTCGGTTTCATTCTTCTTTATGGCTAAAACACTTCCCCGGTGTCTATAAAGCACATTTTCTTCCTCCACTCCCCTGTTGGAACTCTAGAATAATTGCAAAGCAGAATGTGTGAGACCAGGCTGAGCTGGGCATTAGTGTCACAGGGTGCTCTGTGATTGCTTAAATTACTGACAGACGTACTGGATTTGACTCAGAGATTTGAGACAGAAAATCTAGCAATATATAAGCCTACAAAAGCCACACACACTGTCCCCAAACTTAGTTTCTATTAAAAGTTGGGAAACTCTACATAACATTTTTAATTTCCCTCTAAAATTTTAAAACGAAAAACAAAACCTCAAGTTTTTAAATATGAGGAACAATTTAAAGGTCACAATTTGGGTAAGTGTCCCTCAAAGACCCAAGCATCAAAGTGTGTCTCCTAGATACACACAGCACTGTGCTATAGGGAGATCCTGGGACACTGGAGAAGTGGAGACCAGTCAAAGAAGTTAGCTCATCGTGGGTGTGCTCTTGTGAGGTATCTGGACCCTCATTTCTTCTCTCTTCTATACTTCTCAGCCACATGAGGTGAGCAGCTAGCCACTATACGAGGTACTCCAGCATGGTTTTCTGTCTGGTTCTCCCTGGATCTGGACTCACAAGCCACTTCACAGATACATCCAAAATAATGTTGGGTTTTTTTTTCAGGAATATTAATAAGTCTTACCATTTTTGTGAACAAAAATACCAGAGACAGCAACAGAAAAAAGATTTGTGATAGTTCAGGGTTTCAGAGCTTTCTGCCCCTCATGGCAGGGAGGCTGTGGTGGAGCAGAGTGGACAGGAAGCAGAGATACAGAGTTATAAGAGACCTAGGTGAGGTCTCCCAGGATGACCCCCACACCTACTTCCCATAACCAGCCCCTCCCCTGAGTTTCATCTCTCTCGTTAATAACATCATACTACATATCATCAAAGAATGAATTCACACATAAGGTCAGAGCTCTTGGAATCCAGTCACTTTCCAAAAACTGATCATCTGGGTACCAAGCCCCTGCTTCATATGTAAACTATAGCATCTGCTTTCTAGGTATTCCATAATCCAGTCAAGTTGACCCTCAAATAAAGCATCGTAATTGTCCCAACATGAATTCCCAATAGGTGCTGTGATGAAGCCAAACAGAAGCCAGCGCCACAAGGACTGCACCCTACTTCTCTCTGTCCTTGACAAAGCCCAAAGGGCAGGTGAACTAGAGTGAGAAGCTGACTTGGTGTGAGCATGGGTCAATTGGGGGTGGGGTGTGACAGAGATAATCTGTGTCCTGATATTTGCAGTGGTCACATAACTTCTATATGCATTTGTCAAACACGTAGAAAACGCACACTAAAATATGAATTGTGCTAAATTACACATTGTAAACTTAATCTTGTTTCCCCGACACATGCACCTCCCACACACCCAAACAACAGCTCTGGAATTGCCTTCTTACAGAACCTTGATGGCTGATCAGGATAACCCTGGGCCCTCAAACAACGAAGTTTGTACTAATATCTTGGGATCCCCTAAACAAAGCTCCTGAGATAAGATCTTCTTGCTGTACATTTTCCCTGGGAGATCCCCAGAGACAGAAGTGAGGGAAGGAAGTTGGAGGAGGGAGAGGGGGTCCTAGGGAGGGTATACTGATGATTGACTCCCATAGACCCAAGACTCCGCCCCATGGGAGACCCTTGAGAAACATTCTAGAACCAGCCTTCATGTTGTTCACTTGCAGAACCAGAGGACACTACCTCTGGCAAACCAATGCAGGCTTCCTTCTTACCAGGCTTCTTTGCCTGGCAGCTGTGCTCCATGCCCCAAGCAGACCCACAGCTATGCTAGGGTAAAGAAAATCCCTGCAACCTGGGAAAATCTCTGCTTTTGGAAAAGGGTGCACTACCACAGGGACAGCAAGACCAAACTGCAGAGTACAGACCTGATGGGGATCAGGGACCACACAGCCTGATGCAAGGCAGGTACTCCACTGGCTGTCTCGTGAGAAGCCCTCAGCCCAAACCCTGGCATCTGCTTTTATTCTAGGCCATGTCCAGCAGGAAAGTCAGCGTGCCACTGAGGCTAGACATGAGTCTACTGTTCATAAGATCAATTATAAAGTGACCCCAGCACTCAGGAGACTAGGGAAGGGGATCACAAGTTCAAAGCCAGCCTGGTCCATATAACAACACTCTATCTCAAACAACCAAAAAAAAAACCAAAACAGATTAATTATGAACAATGGTCAGAAACAATGAGGAAAACATGAGAATAAAAATTAGTAATATTGGTTTTACATAAAAAAAAAAAAAAAAGTAAGGTCAGCCACTTGAGTCATTTGGCTAGCTCCAGGTTCAGTGAGAGATCTTGTCTCAAAGAGGTGGCTACAGTAATGTTAAAGAAGAAACCTGGGAGTAACCTTTGGTTTCTACACATACATACACATATTAACACAGCTACATGTAAACATGACCATGCATACATACATAAAGTTACAGTCACATATACCTGTGACATGACCCCTCTGACCTCTGTGTGCATCGACACATGTATGGTATGTACTCACAAACACACAAATACATACATGACTAAGAAAGAAACAACGAATGTTTGACTGATCTGCTGATCATCCTGACTTAATCATTGAACATTGGATGTGTCTATGAATTAAAACACTGCTCCCCATAAATGTGAGCAACTGTTTTGCCAACATGAAATGTGTTTAATGATGATGACTTTAATAAATATTTGCGCCACCCCAGAGAGAGCATCCTAGTCTCTGACTAGGAGAAAAGGAAGACATACACTAGTTCAGAGGATATAGAGATGTGTCCGGAAAGAGGAGGCAGAAGAGGGGAACAGGGAGAGGGTACCGATGGTGCCCAGAGCAAGGCAGTAGTAACCATGTTCTGGGAGAAAGCCAGGAAAGGCTCAAGAGACCACAGGGCAGGGAGGAGAAGCCTTAGAGGTATTACCACACCCAGTTCTCACAAAGAGAAAAGTTACCGAGGCGACAGTTTTAGAAGCACAGAGCCCAGGACTGTCCCATCTGTGAGCACATGATGACGGCAGGGCGTATGTGTCATAGCCAGCAATCACATACCGAGCCACTAAGTAGAAAGAAGAGGACAGGTTAGGAGAGAATACAGCCCAGTAACCCATAGGCATCCCCCTAAATCCACCTCCCAGGATTCCGTGGTGCTACTTTGGGAAGCACATCTTTAACACAGGCACTCTTTGGGGACACTATTCATATTCAGGCCCCAGAGCCATGCTCCTTTCTGTGCTCACAGGCAGCTGGGATAGTCTTTAAGGCTGTTTCACCCTCCAGATACTTGCAGCCTTGAACTTGTCTTGCACATTGAAGCTCCATAACCCATTCAGCAGCATGTCTTTGTCATGGGAGAAAGGAAAGTAAAAAGCAACTCTGGCTATTGCCATATTTCCTGAGTCAAAAGCCAGTTAAGGAAACAGAGAAGGAAGACTGAACAGCATGTAGCAGTGCACCCAGTAATCTCAGCACTCAAGAGGTAGAGGCAGCAGGATTAGGAGTTCGAGGCCAGCCTCTGCTATGTAGAGAGTTCAAGACCAGCCTAGACTATATGAGAAATGATGAGAGGTTGGGAGGTGGAGGAGAAGGTGCTGGTGCTGGTGACAGGAATAGATAGGGTGGCTGAATCAGTAAGGTGACTGCAGCCCAGGCATGGCAACCTGAGTTTGAATACCATTCATATAAAAGTCGCATATAGTGGTGTGTATCTGGACCCTTAGCACTGGGGAAAAGGAGACAGTGAGACCCTAGAGCTTGCTGGCTAGCTAGCTAACCTAGCCCTAATCAGTAAGTGAACTCCAAGTGCAATGAGTAACCCTGACCACAAAAATATCAAGAAGGAGAGTGATAGAGGAAGATACTAGACATCGACCTCTGACCTCTGCCCACCCACGTCTCACATGCACACATGAACACACACTTGGGGAGGGGTGTCAATAAAGACAAGGAAGTCTGACAGAATGTTGTTAGATACATGGAGTCTTTCAGAAAGCTCCATTCTCAGAAGTGGATACAGATACAGTCTCTTCTGTGTCTTTGTGTACTGTGCCTAATGTTAAAAGTCCTCTTCATGTGTGGCTTCAGGCTCGTATCCTGGAGTGAGAGATCTACAGTGGTGGTCATGGAGTGTAACCTAATTTATTCTCAACTGGCCATCATTGCCAAAGACACCAAGAAAGAGTCATGCCCTGGGCTCACAAAAACTCAAGCGGTTATCTTCTTTATCCTCTGTCTCCTGGACTCAACTCTTGTCACCACAGGGAGAGCCAGCCATTACACATGGCCTCCCAACAAGCTCTCACTATGAACATGGCAGCATCAGGCCAAGAGCCCTTAGGAGTCCCATAAGTTCCTCCTTTAAGAACAGGAGACATGGAGGAAACAGAAAAGGCCATGAGCTTCCCCTCAAAGTACAAGTAGGCTTCAGGACCACCATGGATGACCAATCCTGGTTCCTGCCAAAATGTAAGCATGGATGTGTGCCTGCCTGAGCTGGGCCCACACCAGAGAGACAGACAAGTCCTACCCTGAAGTCAGCCGCCTTTACAGAGATACCAACACCAACACCCAGTGGACCCCACATCCCCATCCTGGGAAGATGCTGGACATTTGTTTTTGTGGGAGTCACTTAGTATATGGCCCTGAGAGGCCAGGCAGGAAACACAGACTTTATTTTATTTTATTCTGTGTTTCTTGGGTTTCAGAACTGTAGAGAGTACTAGGAAAAGGAGAAACTCCATTGGAGGAGCTTAAACTTTAAAGGCCATATTATCCAAGAAGCAGCCTTCGTGGGGAAGAAAATAGGGGCAAAACCACAGCAGATGAAACTCACGCGGATGAGATGCTTTCATAGACTCGCAGTCGCTGGCATTGTTCAGTCTGAATTGCCGTGTGTTCACATTCACCGCAGACAATGAGCTCCTGTGACATTCTGGCATACATTATAGTGGGGGAAAATTCAACCCGCTTTGTTTGTTCCATTTTCTGCTTTTAGACGTAATGGAAACGTTAGCGTGCTTAACACCAGTGGCCTCTCCTAGAGCCTGATTTCACTTTTCATAGTTATCCTGAGTCCTGGGGAGGGGAGACTGTGCTTCCAGACAAGAAGCAGTGCACGCTAAGGCATCAGCAAAGCTGGCCTGTGGCAACTCCTCTTCGGGCTCACTCCTCTTTGGTGCTTTTCAAGACTTCCACAGCATATAGCCTCATTATGGTTACAATGATCTCAACTGTCCTTCAGAAAAGAATGCGAGGCTGTTGATGACGGGAACCAGTTCAAGGAAAGCCTTCCAGGAGTCCAGGACATAAGGATCACCTTGTTGAGCCCCTTTATATGCATTCAGTTAGACCTGGTTTTAGAGCCCAATCACTCAGCTCCCTGGATGGGTTTCTCATGCATTAACTGATACCTCGGTAAGTGTTTAATTTAGAGTTCATACCTTAGATGAGAGCCACATAAATAAACTATTTCAACCTCACAGAAAAAGGAAAGAGGAGGTAAAAACACGGCTGCTTTTGAAAGCCCAGTGTGCAGCTCTAGAACGTGCAAACTGATGACCATTCATGCTGCCTCTGTTGTCTGCTTTTCCCAGAAGAGACATGGAATTTTATATGTCCTAAAACGGCTTTTTTTTTTTTTCATGGAAATTTTCCATTGTTTGTGTTGGCTAGCTCGGTCTCATTGTGGAAACAGAGCTGAGCAGATTAACAGTTTGGAAGGATTAGAGGTGTCTTCGGCTCACAGTTTTGGAGAGTTCAGTCCCTGATTGGCTGGTTACTTTACCTTGGAATTTGTGATGAGACAGGATATCATGGCCCAGGGTAAGTGGCAAAGCAAAGCTGTGTACCCTGTGGTAGCTGGTAGCCAGGGGGGAGGGAGGGAGGTTGCGGGAGGGAGGAAAAGAGGGAGGGAAAGAGCTATCAGGCATCAGCATCAGTAACTTCCCTTTGAGAAAGCCTTTCTTCTAAAAATTCCAATAGCACCATTGTCTGGGACTCAAACTTCAATACATAAGCTGTTGAGGGACACAGAATCCAGACCATAACACCTGTTAACAGAACCAAGCCCTGTTCAGTTACCCTTCTGCTAATGTTGGCCATTTTACATCCTAATAAATCCAACGCCACAAGAGAGGAGGGCCTTGGGAACCTTGAGACATTGATGTGTCTTCAGCTAAACCTTAGAGGAAACAGAGGGGGTAGGGAGGCAGAGAGAGAGAGAGAGAGAGAGAGAGAGAGAGAGAGAGAGAAATGCCTCTCACCCACCACGACTTAGCAGCCCTCCTGATCTCCTGTGAGGACCTGAGATGCGTGGGTATAGACATGACAGAGGACCACAGAACCCCAGGCTACCATGAACAAGGCCATGTAGCTAAACTCCTGAGATCCTAGAGGGGGTTCCCGGAATAGCAAAGGTACTTTCATGGACTCAGAAGCCTCACACCACCCCTAAAGGGATGTGAAGAAAGAACAGGAACGTGCTTCATCGTGACAAGGAAAAGGCATCCAGATAAGTTAGAGCTCGGATGAAGTTGACCTCCCTGCTAAAGGAAATAAGTCAGTCCCAGAGGATGGACCCTGCCTGATCCCACTTACGTGTGCTGCCTGGAGGCATCAACCCCACAGGACAAGAAGCCAAGTGGAGAGTGCCAGGGGCTAAGTGGGCTGGGGAACAGGAAGCTGGCATGCCATGGGTACAGGGTGTGAGCTTTGGAGAACAGAACTTCAGGAGTGGATGGATGTGGCTGTACGGCACGAATGTACTTGATGCTCCTCAAGGGAACAGTTGATAAAGTTAGGACACCAAGTATTACTACGTATACTCTGCCATGTGCACACACGGTGGGGGGCACTAGTGCTCAGGGTGCTGCTCTGAGTGGAGGGCAGAGGCACAAACTACACATGCACACGCGCATGCGCACAGTTTTGGACATAAGATAGCATGTGAAGTTCGGGTATGGCCCCCTTGTTCCCTTTGCAGTATCCCACAGTTCCAGCCTCAGTGATCAGCCCAGACCTTCAGAAACAGTCGAGCCCTGACAGACAACAGCAGCTGTAGAAGTGTGTCTGGACAACAATGCCCATGGACTCTCCCAGAGGATGTTCCCCTCCAGTTTCACAGGATCTGTGAAATCCCAGAACTCTTTTCTCTTGGCTCATGAGAATCATTCTCCATCAAGTAGAAAAAGGGGATGGGACCTTTACACAAAGCACTAATACTATTTCAATGTTAAACACATTGAACACAGTTCATAAAATCTAGTCATACAAAATAAAATTAGTGGGCTGAAGAGATGGATCAGGAGTTAAGAGAGCTTGCTGTTCAATGGAACTGGAGTTTGAATCCCAGCATCCACATTGAATGGCTCACAAACAACTGTTTTGCCAACTCCAAGGGATCCTTTACTGTCCTTCACAGACAACCACATACATGTATGCATATGTTTACACAAACCTATGTGTGCACACACACCAACTTTAAATAAAGTTTAAAGTTCATTAAATATTAAAAATAAGCAAATAAAATTGCTATACTCAGATGACACAAACATTTTGAGTGCCTCTCAGCTTCTGAAAAGGACCGAATACAAAATTCTGCCTTCAAACAGTGGTGAGGCAAGGCTTCCTGGGGGCAGTAATGTGTCTGTAAATGCCTTGCAGATGTACAGAGACAAACTTAAGACTTCTAGCCTCCTTGGAATCACTTGTAGGATTTTTATAATGAGAAAATTATCAGTTGTTTTGTATCTCTACTACCAAGCACAGCACCTGACACCAAGTAAGTGCTCAATAATGCTTATAATTAAAATGGTTATTGTTTATAATTATTATATTTTATAAATTTTATATATTACAAAATTATAATTATAAAATTATAATTGCCATATAATTAATATAAAATAAATTCTATTATATTGATATATATAGAATTAATTATATACTATTATATAATTAATATAATTATAAAGTTATAATTATATTATATCGTTTAAAGTGTTTATTTTTATAATTAAGATGTTGGGGCTCCAGACACAGGGACTGAGGAACAGCCGGGAGGTAAGAGCCTTCTGGTTTCCATCTGTGGCGGGAGACCTCTGCCAGGGACAACAGGGCTCCATAGCCAAATAGCACTTGGAGAAAGCTAGCCTCCCAGGAGTGAGGGCAAGACTGACAGCTCAGAGGGACCCACCTGGAATACCCAGGTCACAGGGACTGAGGAATGAGGATCTGGTTTCTTTCAGTGGCTGGAGAGCAGATCCTGTGACATAGCGCTCCATACTCAAATAGTGCCAGGAGAGACCTGGTATGCCAGGAGTGCCGACACACCTTTAAGCACAGAGAGAACTGATCTCCAAGGAGTATTGACACCAAGGCATGCGGGAAAGACAAGCCACAGTCAGAGAGAGTAAGACCAGCTAACACCAGAGATAACCAGATGGCCAAAGGCAAGGGCAAGAACACAAGGATCAGAAACCAAGACTACTTGGCAACATCGGAAACCAGCTCTCCTACCACAGCAAGCCCTGGATACCCCAACACACCAGAAAAGGAAGACTCAGACTTAAAATCACTTAACAAGAGGATGATAGACGATTTTAAGAAGGAAATAAATAACACCCTTAAAGAAATACAAGAGAACACAGGTAAATAACTGGAAGCCCTTAAAGAGGACACACAAAAATCCATTAAAGAATTACAGGAGAACACAATCAAACAAATGAACAAAACCATTCAGGAATTAAAAACAGAAATAGAAACAATAAAGGAATCACAAAGGGAGACAACCCTGGAGTTAGAGAACATAGGAAAGAAAGCAGGAGTCATAGATGCAGGCATCACCAACAGAATACAAGAGATGGAAGTGAGAATCTTGGGTGCGGAAGTTACCATAGAAAACATGGACACAATAGTCAAAGAAAACACAAAATGCAAAAAGCTCCTAACCCAAAACATCCAAGATATCCAGGATACAATGAGAAGACAGAACCTGAGGATAATAGGTATAGAAGAGAGTGAAGATTCCCAACATAAAGGACCAGTAAATATCTTCAACAAAATTATAGAAGAAAACTTCCCTAACCTAAAGAAAAAGATGAACATAAATATACAAGAAGCCTACAGAACGCCAAACAGACTGGACCAGAAAAGAAATTCCTCCCGTCACATTATAATCAAAACACCAAATACACAAAATAAGGAAAGAATATGAAAAGCAGTAAGGGGAACAGGGCAAGTATCATATAACGGCAGACCTATCAGAAATACACCAGACTTCTCACCAGAGACTATGAAAGCTAGAAGATCTTGGACAGATCTCATACAGACTTTAAGAGAACACAAATGCCAGCCCAGGCTGCTATACCCAGCAAAACTCTCAATAATCATAGAGGGTGAAACCAAAATATTCTACGACAAATTCAAATTTGCACAGTATGTTTCCACAAACCCAACCCTACAAAGAATAATAGATGGAAAACGCCAACTCAAGGAGGGAAACTACATCCTAGAAAAAGCAAGAAAGTAATCTTTCAACAAACTCAAAAGAAGATAGCCACACAAACATATAAACAGCATCGAAAATAACAGGAAGCAACAATCACTATTCTTTAATATATCTTAACATCAATGGTCTTGATTCCCCAATAAAAAGACATAGACTGACAGACTGGGTTCATAAACAGGACCCAGCATTTTGCAGCATTCAGGAAATACACCCCCGTGTTAAAGACAAACAGTACCTCAGAGTGAAGGGCTGGAAAACAATCTTCCAGGCAAATGGCCCCCAAGAAACAGGCTGGAGCAGTTATTCTAATATCGGATAAAATCGGCTTTCAACCAAAAGTCATCAAAAAAGATAAAGAAGGACACTTCATAATCATCAAAGGAAAAATCTACCAAGAAGAACTCTCAATTCTGAACATCTATGCCCCGAATGCAAGGGCTCCCACATTCATAAAAGAAACTTTACTAAAGCTCAAAGCACACATTGTACCTCACACAATAATAGTGGGAGACTTCAACACTCCACTATCAACAATGGACAGATCTTGGAAGCATAAACTAAACAGAGACATAGTAAAACTAACAGATGTTATGAACCAAATGGATTTAACAGATATCTTTACAACGTTTAACCCTACACCAAAAGAATATACCTTCTTCTCAGCACCTCATGATACCTTCTCCAAAACTGATCATATAATTGGTCACAAAACAAACCTCAACAGATATAAGAAGATTGAAATGATCCCATGCCTCCTCTCAGATCACTACAAAAAAAGACTGGTTTTCAATGGCAACAACAACAACAGAAAGCCCACATACACACGGAAGCAGAACAATGCTCTACTCAATGATAACTTAGTCAAGGAAGAAATAAAGAAAGAAATTAAAGACTTCCTAGAATTTAATGAAAATGAAAGTACAACATACCCAAACCTATGGGACACAATGAAAGGAGTGTTAAGAGGAAAACTCATAGCTCTGAATGCCTCCAAAAAGAAACTGGAGAGAGCATATACTAGAAGCTTAACAGCACACCTGAAAGTTCTAGAACAAAAAGAAGCTAATATACCCAAGAGGAGTAGAAGGCAGGAAATAATCAAATTAAGGGCTGAAATCAACCAAGCGGAAACTAAAAGAACTATACAAAGAATCAACAAAACCAGGGGCTGGTTCTTTGAGAAAATCAACAAGATAGATAAATCCTTAGCCAGACTAACCAGAGGCCACAGAGACAGTATCCAAATTAACAAAATTAGAAATGAAAAGGGAGATATAACAACAGATTCTGAGGAAATTAAAAAATAATCATCAGATCCTACTACAAAAGCCTATACACAACAAAATTGGAAAATCTGGAGGAAATGGACAAGTTTCTAGACAGATACCAATTAGCAAAATTAAATCAGGATCAGATAAACCGTCTAAACAGTCCCATAACCCCTAAAGAAATAGAAGCAGTCATTAAAAGTCTCCCAACCAAAAAAAGCCCAGGACCAGATGGGTTCAGTGCAGAATTCTATCAGACCTTCAAAGAAGACCAAATACCAACACTCTTCAAGCTATTCCATAAAATAGAAACAGAAGGAACACTACCCAATTCATTCTATGAGGCCACAGTTACACTGATACCAAAGCCCCACAAACACCCAACAATAAAAGAAAACTTCAGACCAACTTCCCTTATGTATATCAATGCAAAAATACTCAATAAAACTCTCGCAAACCGAATTCAAGAACACATCACAACAATCATTCACTATGATCAAGAAGGCTTCATCCCAGGGATGCAGAGAGGGTTCAATACCTGGAAATCCATCAATGTAATCCACTACATAAACAAACTCAAAGAAAAAAAAAGCCACATGGTCATTTCATTAGATGCTGAAAAAGCATTTGACAAAGTTCATCATCCCTTCATGATAAAAGTCTTGAAAAGATCAGGAATTCAAGGAGCATACCTAAACATAGTAAAAGCATTATACAGTAAACCAGTGGCCAACATCAAACTAAATGGAGAGAAACTCAAAACAATCCCACTAAAATCAGAGACTAGGCAAGGCTGCCCTCTCTCTCCCTATCTATTCAATATAGTACTTGAAGTTCTAGCTAAAGCAATCAGACAACAAAAGGAGGTCAAAGGGATATAAATTGGAAAGGAAGAAATCAAAATATTACTATTTGCAGATGATATGATGGTATACTTAAGTGACCCGAAAAACTCCACCAGACATCTGCTACAGCTGATAAACACCTTCAGCAAAGTGGCTGGATAAAATATTAACTCAAGCAAATCAGTAGCCTTCCTATACTCGAAGGATAAACAGACTGAGAAAGAAATTAGGGAAATGACACTCTTCACAATTTTCACAAACAAAATAAAATATCTTGGTGTGACTCTAACCAAACAAGTGAAAGATCTGTATGACAAGAACTTCAAGTCTCTGAAGAAAGAAATGGAAGAAGACCTCAGACATGGAAAGATCTCCCATGCTCATGTATTGGCAGGATTAATATAGTTAAAATGGCCATCCTGCCAAAAGCAATCTACAGATTCAATGCAATCCCCATCAAAATCCCAACTCAATTCTTCATAGCCTTAGAAAGAGCAATTCTCAAATTCATATGGAATAACAAAAAACCCAGGATAGCAAAAACTATTCTCGACAATAAAAGGACTTCTGGGGAAATCAGCCTCCCTGACTTCAAGCTACACTACAGAGCAGCAGTGATAAAAACTGCATGGTATTGGTACAGTGACAGGCAGGTAGATCAATGGAATAGAATTGAAGACCCAAAAATGAACCCACACACTTATGGACACTTGATCTTTGACAAAGGAACTAAAACCATCCAGTGGAAAAAAAGACAGCATCTTCAACAAATGGTGCTGGTTCAACTGGCGGTCTACAAGTAGAAGATTGCAAATTGATCCATTCCTATCTCCCTGTACAAAGTTCAAGTCCAAGTGGATCAAGGACCTCCACATAAAACCAGGTACACTGAATCTAATAGAAGAGAAAGTGGGGAAAAGTCTTGAACACATGGGCACAGGGGGTAAGTTCCTGAACAGAACACTAATGGCTTGTGCTCTAAGATCAAGAATCGAAAGATGGGACCTCATAAAATTACAAAGCTTCTGTAAGGCAAAGGACACTGTCAATAGGACAAAACAGCAACCTACAGATTGGAAAAAGATCTTTACCAATCCTATGTCTGATAGAGGGCTAATATCCAATGTATACAAAGACCTCAAGAAGCTAGACTCCAGAGATCCAAATAGCCCTATCAAAAAATGGGGAACAGAGCTAACCAGAGAATTCTCAACTGAGGAAACTCGAATGGCTGAGAAGCACCTAAAGAAATGTTCAACATCCTTACTCATCAGGGAAATGCAAATCAAAACAACCCTGAGATTCCACCTCATATCAGTCAGAATGGTTAAGATCAAATACTCAGGTGACAACAGATATTGGCGAGGATGTGGAGAAAGAGGAACACTCCTCCACTGTTGGTGGGAATACAAGCTGATACAATCTCTTTGGAAATCAGTTTGGTGGACCCTCAGAAAAATGAACATAATACTACCTGAGGACCCAGCTATACCACTCCTGGGCATATACCCAGAAAATGCTCCAACATGTAATAAAGACACATGTTCCACTATGTTCATAGCAGCCATATTTATAATAGCCAGAAGCTGGAAACAACCCAGATGTCCCTCCACAGAGTAATGGATACAGAAAATGTGGTACATTTACACTATGGAATACTACTCAGCTATTAAAAACAATGACTTTATGAAATTCACAGGCAAATGGATGGAACTTGAAAATATCATCCTGAGTGAGGTAACTCAGTCACAAAAGAATGAACAAGGTATATACTCACTGATAAGTGGATATTAGCCCAAAAAGTCGGAATACCCAAGACTCAATTCACAGCAACCGTTGGACTGAGTGTGGGGTCCCAGATGGAGGAGTTGGAGAAGGCACTGAAGGAGCTGAGGGAGTTTGCAGCCCCATGGAGGGAGCAACAGTGTCAACTGGCCTGACCCCCTGATGCTCCTAGATACTGGATCACCAACCAAAGAATACACATGGAGGGACCCATGGTGCTGGCCACATAGGTGGCAGAGGAGCGTCTTGTTAGACATCAGGGGGAGCAGAAGCCCTTAGGCCTGAGGGTGTTAGATCCCCCAGTGTAGGAGAATGCCAGGAAGGGATGAGGAGAGTGAGTGGTTGGGGAAATACCCCCATAGTGGCAGGGGAGGGGGAGGGAATGGGGAGGTTCCAAAGGGGAGATCTGGAAAGGGGGAAACATTTGAAATGTAAAGAACATATGAAAAAATGAAAAAAAAAGAAAAAGAAAAGAGTTTACCTATAGCTGAAAAAAAAGATGTTCCTTACACATTATATATTTATGTGCATATATATATACTTGTATGTGTGTGTGTGCATGTGTGCATGCATGTGTGTGCAGAGAGTTGTGCCAGAAGTTAAAAATAGCTTGCCATGGACCCAGTCTATTGTCTTCACTATTGTGGCCAATTATTTTTCAGACTTGAATCTCACACTATAGCCCCAGGCTGGCCTCAAATTCATAATCCTCCTGCCTCAGCTCCTGACTCTGAGCTTACAGGCATACACCATAACACCAATAGCTGTGTTGACAATACACTAGTGCTCCAAAGGAAAACAGGTGCACAATACTCGTGATTTCCAGGCAGTTTCCTGAGCACACCCTCCCGTGCCCCTCACTAGGAGGATCTTACTAGCTCAGTTTTTAGATGGGTAAACCAAAGAGGTTTATGTGACTTGTGAAGGGCAATTAAACTTGAAGAATACTCTTTTTTTCCCCCTCAGGGTTTTAAAGAGAGTCTAGAGTAGCCCTGGCTATCATCAATCTCTATGTAGCTGAGAATGGCTTTGAGTTCCTGTTCCTCCTGCCTCCAACTCCCAAGTGCTAGAATCACAGAAGGGTACCACAACCACTTCTTTCAGATGTTAGGAAAACAGATGTTGCTTCCAGATACCATCCCAAGTATGGTACTACCTTTATTGTTATTGTAACAAAATCCTGAGACAAGCAAGTGAGAAAGCGTGTTTGGGCTCATGATTGCCAGGGTTTCAGGCCATGATTGTTTACCCCATTGCCATGGCAAGGAAGTGCATTGCTGTGGAGGCTCATAGTTCAGGAAAGTCATCCATCTACTTCACCACCAGGTGCAAAAGACAAGGCCAACCTCCCACAGGCCCCTTTGAGGCACTCTTGCAACCACCTAAGGTCTCCCATTTATCCCCACCTCTTTCTGATTCCACCACCTTCTGTAGTACCATGCTGAGGACCAGGCCTTTTCCACAGTGACAGTGGGCATTCAATATCCAAAGTGCCCCCGTTCCAGCCTCCCACAGGCCTGAATCAGCTGCAACCCTCAAGATGCAAATAGTGTACACAAGGGCCCTCAGGGGTCTCTTTTGGTAAGCCTTGCTTTCCTGGAGACATGGTAGGAGCATGCCTCCTGGCCCACCCACTCCCGAGTGCTGCTGCAGATGTGTGCCCATGCCTCCTGATTCCGTTCCTCTTTCTGCAGCATGAGCTACTTGGCCTTGCCATCCTCTGCACTTAATTTGAGAATATTTGTTCAATTTGAGTGTGTTTTTGACCTGCCAGGTATCTGTGAAACAAAATAACTCCTACTGATAGCTTCTTATCAAGAGTAATTTAAAAACATCCATCATCGACCGCTGAATGTCAGAAGAAAGGTTGAGAGAAATTCCTCTCTCCCTAAATATGTTTTCTTTCTGACTCCTGTCAGCATCATCGTCAATCCTGAAATTATAGTGTGCTATGGGAGACCTCAGAAATTGAGGCTTCAGAAATTGTTACAATGAGAACATACAAATCAGCCTGTGGCTCCCAGAAGCCCAGGACAAAATCAGCTCCGTAGATACATAGAAGTCCCACCTTGTATGAGCAGCACTGCAGGCTTTGAGGGGTTCATTAGCATTGGAGCACAAAATGAGCACCCTGGGGGGGCAAGGGCCCCTCCCTGACATCCTGGCTTGAAGTTTAGCTGTAAATTAGTGACTACAGGTCTCTGTTGACATGGAGGCTGTTCTACCCGGCTCCTGACAATGATTAAGCAGGATGAGGCAGAAAGGGACAAATGGGCATTAATAACACCTGCCACCTAAACAACCCTGTGATTCTCATTAAGGGGAAGTGGAAGGCTGTGTATTTTTAGTCCTTTCTGTCACCAAGCTAACAACTGGAATCGCTAGTACACCTGTCAACAGAGAGCCAAGAGACAGAGATTGGAGGAGTGGTGAGCATAAAGCACCAGCCCTAAAGGGAGTCTTGCAGGACACTGGTGGGCACTCTGCAGCATGCAGGAGTATACATTTCTCTCTTGCACAAAAGCTCTCCTACTCTCCATCCCCCATTCCAATCTTTGACAGCCTAGTCTAGGAAGAAAAGGACGATAAATGAGTCCACCTGCTGCTGCTATCACACAATATCTGAGGCAGGACAATGCATAAGAAAAAGAGGTTTGTTTAGCTCACAATTTTGGGGATGGAAAGTCCAAATGGCATTTCATCAGTTCTGATGCCATGGCTGTCACATCAAGGAAAATGGCATCAGAATTGTGGGCACACCTGCTGAGGGAGTACACGCTGAGTGAGCACCTCCTGAGGGAGGGGTGACATAGCAGACAAATCCAGGAGGGCACAGAGGGTTTGGTGTTCCTCTTTCAAAGCAACCATCTCCTGAGGACCAGTCTGGGTTGCAAAAGAACCACAGTATTTTCCAATAACCTAATCGCGGTATACTCGACATTCTACCAACTCAACATTGCCACTCCGGGAGCAAGCTCCCATGTGAGCCTTTTGGATCTCACTCAAACCATCTCTAAACAAAAAAGACTTGGAAAGGCATGGCAGGCATGGGCTAGCAACTCTGATTAGTGACCACGAGCTCTCCCCTGCCATGAGGTGGGCATTACAGGTCCAGCCTCCCCAGAGACAGTGGAGTGTGGGGATATTGTGTGATTCTTCACCCAAGCAAGAAGGTTCTGAGACAAAGGTGCATCAAAGAAGAGGAAGGAGGAGGAGGAAGAGGGGAAGAGGGCAGGAGGAGGAAGAGGAGGGGAGAAGGAGGGGAGAAGGAGGGGAGGAGGAGGGGAAGAGGAGGAAGAGGAAGGGAGGAGGGCAGGAGGAGGAGGGAGGAGGGGGGAGGAGGGGAGGAGGAGAGGAGGGGAGGAGGAGGGAAGAAGGAGGGGAGGAGAAGGAGAGAAGGAGGGGAGGAGAAGGGGAAGAGGAGGAAGAGGAGGGCAGGAGGGCAGGAGGAGGGGGAGGAGGAGGGGAGGAGGGCAGGAGGAGGAGGAGGAGGAGGGGAGGAGGAGGAGAGGAGGAGAGGAGGAGAGGAGGAGGGGGAGAATAGGGATGAAGGAGGGGGAAGGAAGAAGGGAAAGATGAGCATAAGGAAGGGGAAGAGGTAGGAAATAGAGGGAAGAACCCAACCCAGCCCTTCCTGTTTACTCAAGACTTCTTGTTATGTGAAAGAAAAAAATCCCAAGTAGGATCTCTGTATTAGTTGCTACTAAGTTGTTGCAATAAAATACCACGTCCAAAGGCAACTTAAGGAAAAGAGAACTTCTTTTGGCTTATGGTTCTAAAGGGATAAGGAAAGGAGGCAGCAAGCATACAGTCAATGTAAGACACCAAAAACTCACATCCTCGACTGCGGAGAGGATGAACTAGAAGTGGGGCAAGTGTTCAGTCTCTCAATTCCCCAGTGATGGACTTTTCCACGATATCCCCCCAACCACCGGGTTGGAACCAAGTGTTTCAATGCCCTAGACTTTAGGGAGCATTTCTCACTCAAACCACGGATACCTTCCTCTGAGATCAAATATTGTAATTCTCACTTAAATTAATCCCTGGTGGGTCTACCAACATGCTTAAGTTATACAACTAATCAAAGAATAAAGACGCCATCAAAAGAAATTTCCATGGTGACTGCCATGAGGCTGTGTCCTGTGTCCTCAGCTGCGGGCACTTGCAGCCAAAGAAAGGGGATTTGCTATTTCTAAGGGCAAAAGCAGGTGACATGCAGTAACAGGAGGGTTACTGACTGCCAGATGGTATTTAAGACACTGAAGTGAGTGGGTTCCCCCTGCAGTGTGGCTGAAATAAAAGCAAGGCCTCTGGTCTGAGGGAGGAGCCTGCTAATTGAAGCACCCTGTGGACAGTATAGATGTCAGGAAAGTCCTAAGGTGAAAGAAGGGCCCTCGCTCTCAAAATGCTACTCAAGTTCTTCAGAAGGGCTTCCTGCTTCCATTCTCACTGAGGATCGAGGATGTCCAAGCTAGTAGGGATGCAGAGGAGTCAATAGACATGAGCCAACCTTAGGAAGACCTCTGGACATCATATAGATATATAGATATATAGAGATGTATTATTTTTAAGTAAAATATTTCATTTGTTTAATATTTAATTGTTAATGGTTTTAAAAAACTACAATGTGAAACTTACAGTCTAATTGGGTTAGCAGTGAACAGCTCAGGGTGATGACGAAATCTACCATGCTTTGCAGAAAACCTTCAGTTATAGAAAGCTGAAACTCTGAGCCCATTTCTTCCACTCAGCTTCAGAGTCATCATTCTGCCTTCTGCTTCTATGAACTTGACTTCACTGGGCCCCTCAGGGAAGTGGTGTGGCTTATTTCATATAATTAAATGTCCTCGAACTTTATCTTCTAGTAAACAATAAAATTTCCCTCTTGGTTTTAAAGACAGAGTAATACTCGATTGTATTTATGGCATCTCTTTCTCTTTTTTTTAAGGCTCAGTCTTACTACCACTGGCCTCAAACTGATGACCCTTCTGTCTCAACCTCCCCCTGTACCTAGCTATATGCCATAGTTCCTATAAAGCCATGACTTTGATCAACTCTTTATTTCTTTCATCTTCCCACAATTCACTTCTTCTGAGAACATCATTCAAAGCACTCTTACTTGATAAAAACAAAAACAAAGGAGGAACAAGAACGGCTACTGGTCTTCATCTAATTCTTCTACTCAAGCATAATCATTCACAAGGAAAATGCCTGGACAGTCACCCTATATTTTAGCCATCACAGGCTCAAAATAGGGTGTGTGCAGTAGTAAGAATACTGTGATCGACAGCTGTGAGTATGCTACACAAACCACCAGAGATCACACAGCAATCAACCAGCATTTCAAGGCCATATTTGAGATCACAAATGCCAACACTGTTTTCTATCCTTTCCATCAGGTAAAATGGATGCTGGCTATAGAAAATAGGTTTAAGAACGTGGATGTAGGGCTGAAGAGATGGCTCAGCCATTAAGAGAACTGACTGCTCTTCCAGAAGTCCTGAGTTCAATCCCCAGCAACCACATGGTGGCTCACAACCGTCTGTAATAAGATACAATGCCCTCCATGTCTGAAGACAGCTACAGTATACTCATATAAATCATAATACAAATGAAATATTTTTAAAAAAAAACATGGATGGTCTCTCCACTGGGAAGATGAGGTCTGTTTCCCTATCCCTTAAGACAATATGGTCTTTCTTTCCATTTGTATGTAGTGTGCATGTGTGTGTGTGAGTATCTCACATGTTTGAGGGTACAAGTGTGCACATGTACATGGGAGGTGAGGTATTTGATGGCTCTTCCATGTTATTTATTCACTGAGGCATGATCTGTAGTCAGACATAGAGTGAGAGATACATCCTAAACAGCTTGCTCTGGGGATCCCATGTCTCTGCCTGCTGAAATTGCAGGTGGGCTACCACATTCACCAAACATTTACGTGGGCTACCACATTCACCAAACATTTACATGGGCTCTGGGGATCCAAACCACAGTCCCCAGGATGACCTGAAAGCACTTTAATCCCAGAGTTACTTCTGAAGACTTAGGTTGGTTTTAATATGGTGTATGGCATGTTCCAGAGCTTAAGCCACAAGAAACCTTTCCAGCCTTGCCCACTCCAGGAATGCCCAAGGTGTGGCCAGAATTTGTCACGGAGGGCAAGAGGTTGAAAGCTAGGTGGAAGAAGACACCCTAACCAAAGAAAGTGCCAAGAACAGCCATGAAAATGAGGCCATCTTAGACCTCAGAGTTCAATGACAGTTCAATGCAGTTGTATTAGTGCTAAAGAGAAAACAGACAAGACCCTCAGGTAACCCCAAGAAACAACAAATCCCTGTGGTCTTGGGTCGCCATACTTTTAGGTAGCTTATTATACAGCCACAGTTAAGTAACAGTGTCAACACCAAGTCCGTGCTGTATATATGTTAACATTTTACAGATTTATTTTATTTTACACTATTTGACTCTTTGTGTAGGTATGTGCACATGATTGTGAATGCCCCTGGAGCTGAAGTTATAGGCAGTTGTGAGCTGCCCAGCATGGGTGCTGGGGACTGAACTCAGGTCCTTAGCAAGAGCAGGACATTCCTTTAACCGCTGATCCAGCTCTCCAGATCACTGTGTTACATTTATCATGTACATTACATAAAAATATATGGTGTGGTAATTTGGGGGTGGAAAGATGTAAAACATAAGCTGACCTTGACCAAGAAATGTGGTGACTACCTTGTCACTAGTTTCTCTTTCTTCTATACATAATTTATGTTTTACTTTGGTTGTGATACATAACCCATACAAGAAAACCATTCTCCCAAAATGAATGTTAACACTTTGTCATTAATATTAACATGCGTGAATACACATGTATCCTCATACATGTGAGACATACACATACACAGCACACACAAGTTGAAACAAATATGCATAATGCATTTCCCACTTTGGTTAAGACACACAAAACACAAAGCACAAATACCTGTTCTCCAGACACTAGCCTGTTTGCTTGGTTTGATTTGTGCAGCCAAGCAGTTCTTACTAGGCATGTGCTAGTTTAAAGAGTAAAATGAGAGGTGGAGCTGGCTGGGGGAAGAGGCTGCATCACACACAAAGCCCTGAGCTAATTAATTAATTAACCAATTAATTAAAGATGGAAAAGTGCCACTTAGCCTCCACTTCAGAATCAGATCAAACCAGACCCACGAGGGGAGAGACCCTCACGGCCCCCACCTCTCCCTCAGAAGCTTTTGGCAGTTAGAGCTTGCTGGTGGAGGTAGAGATGTTTTCAACCCTAGTGAAGCTCCCTGGGTCATCAAAAGAAGAAAAGATATGAAAGTAGAAGAAAGAGTGTCTGTGGGAGTGGGGGAAAGGGGTGATCATGATCAAATTGCATTGTATGCATATATATATATATATATATATATATATATATATATATATATAAGCATCATGAAGAAGTCATTATTATGTATAATTAAAATATGCTAGCAGGGGCCAGTGAGAAGTCTCAGCAAGTAAAGGTACTTAATATGAAGCCTGACAGATGGCCTGAGTTTGATCCTCCTGACCCACATAGTAGAAGGAGAGAATGGACTCTCACAAGCTGTCATCTGTCTTCTACATACAGACCACGACCAACACAGCCCATAACACAGAGAGAGAGAGTGAGAGAGAGAGAGAGAGAATCACAGACACCTGTCGTGTGGAGGAGTGAACTGGATTCCTCTTGCATTAAAATATTTTCTGGTTATTCCAGAGGATCTGTTCTCAGGAACATGTGCCTCCTTTATTCATCTTGGTTCTTACTTATCAGTGTTTCAACGTCACTCTTCTCTCTCGGGATGCTCCTTCGTTTTGTGACCACCATGCTTTGTTTGCTCCCTTCCCCTTTCTTCCCTAGAGTGCACATTTCATTCTCCTTCACAAGGATGGGCCCCCGCTGACCTCAGGAAGAACACCTTGTCCTTGCCTCTCTGTTTCTGTGTGGTAAGTGCTGCCCATCCTCACATCTGTAACTGGAGGGCCAGATGATGTGTAGAATGTCCAGGCTGCCCTCGGTTATTAGCAGCTTTCACCTGTGATAAGACTTTACAAATTATGGGCTCTGGATCAATGTTTAATCTGCTGCCAATTGAGAAAAATGCAGGCAAGGGAAGAAAAAAAGTAAATTCTTTCCATCTAAAGGAGAATTCGTGCGTTGTTAACTGCCCTTGCCCTTATTTTTAGTGCTTTTGTTTGTTAAAGAAAATAAGTGCTGACCCTCAAAACATAAATCCATTGTACTGACCAGAAATTAAGTAACTGATCCTGAAAGTCTGTGTCCTCATCCCATCAAAGGGGACAGGTCATGAGATGGGAAGAATGTTAAAGTGACAGTGGTGATGGGGGAGGAGAATAAAGCCCAGCAATGAAACAGAACATGCTTTGGGTAAAGAATGCCCCACACAATGTGGAGACCCATGCAAAGGAAAAGAAGTCCCACACCACATGCAATCAACTCCCTTAACACAAAGCTAGCTTGTATCCTGTTCAACTTTTCCAAGATTTGGTGCTAGTCCTATTAGCATCTACCTATATAATCTCAGTGTTCATGGGGCAGAGGCAGGAGGATTGCCACAAGCTCAAGGCTGGCTCGGCCAGCATGAGTTCAAGGCTAGCTATAGCTGCATAGAAAGTTCCAGGCCAGCCATCTCTATGTAATAATACCATTTCTTAAAAACAACAACAATAATAATAAAAGGTAAGTACATTGTTTATTACCCATGTTAGCATGTTATTGTGATGTCTCCTTGCAGCCCTCGAACCTGAACAATGAATATAGGGACTATGGTATCCCTTCATGGTAGCCATTTAGTTCTTTCTAATGGAGCTTCTTATGATAATGGAAGTGCTGAGCATCTAACATGCACTGGACTGCAGAAACAGCTCTGCCATGAAGAACTGTGCTGCTCCTGTGGACGAAGGTCAGCTAGTCAGCCCATAATCCACTGTAACGCCAGCTCAGGAGTTACAGGATCTAGCACCCACTTCAGGCCTCCATCGGCACCTGTACACATGTGACTTGCATACATGCACATAAATATTTTTCATCTTATAAAATAAAACTTGAACATGATTGGCTATTAACTCTGCAATATATAACCATTGCAAGTGGGGAAACTCTTTAATTATTTTATTTGTATTCACTAGGGGTTTTCTTATTATCTGTTTATTTATTGAGACATGAGCTCACTGTTATCTGGGCTCAAACCAGTACATTCAAGAGATTCTCCCATGACATGGCTGGGCAGTGGTGGCGCACACCTTTAATCCCAGCACTGGGGAGGCAGAGGCAGGTGGATTTCTGAGTTCGAGGCCAGCCTGGTCTACAGAGTGAGTTCCAGGACATCCAGGGCTACACAGAGAAACCCTGTCTTGAAAAAGAGAGAGAGAGAGAGAGAGAGAGAGAGAGAGAGAGAGAGAGACTGACTCTGAAATGCTGAAGTACCGACATGTCCCACTGGACCCAGCTCAGTCTAGACTCAATGATTTCCTATGGCTAGTGTCTTTGTGCTTGTCAGTCCTGGACATTGATGGCAATGGCCCCTCCCACATTCTTCACCAGGCCCACTATGCTCAATTTCTTTAAATATGAATATGTGATTGTCATCCAAAATAGGGATACCATATTCAGAATAGAGAAATCAAAGTATCCCCAAAACTTGAACAATGTCATTCAGCTTGTATCTAGTTCAGGAGATGCCATGTCCATAAGTGATGGGCAGATGTCCTTTCTCAACAAGGAGCATTGTGGGACTTTTACTTCTTCTGTTCTCCATACGAGATACAAGTTTCCACGAATGGAAGATAGGAACACAATCTATCGTTTCACCCCCTCTCCCTCTCCCTTGCCCTCCCCTCTCTCCATTTTCCCCTCTTCTTCCTCACTCTCCTTCTTTCTCTGTCTCTGTGTATGTGTGTCTATTTCTCTCTCCCTCCCTCTTGAGTTGTCTCTGTCTGTCTGTGTCTCTGCTCTGTCTGCCTCTGTCGCTTTCTGCCTCTGTGCGTTTGTCTCTTCTCTGTGTATGTGTCCTGTCTCTCCCCCCTTCCTCTCCCCCTCCCCCTCTCCCTCCCCCCCCTTCCCTCCTGTGGGAGGAGCACATGCTGATAAGTCCCTCTTCCCTGCACACCATCCCTCCCAAGTTCATATGCTGTATTTTTGTGACTACCCAAATTCTGGTCTTGACATGAACTCTGGGTATCTTTTCTTTTGGAGTCCCAATCATGAAGACTGCTGTGGACTCTGATTCATACCACCAGCTGAAGACAGATGCTCACCTTGCTGGACAGTGGTGGTGTCTGTCTGGAAGAGGTGCTTGCCCAGGGAGAAAACTGCCCTGCAGGTATGGTTTGAAAGAAAGTACTCTCCTCTGAATGGATGTCCATGCTTCAGAAGACTCAGCTTGCTAATGCAACTGGGGCTTGGACCAGATCCCTAGCCAGCACCTTATGATTCCAAGACATCTGAAAGCCCAGCTGGTAGGACATTGAAGTCTTCTACGCAGCACATGGAAAACTACCTCATGTGAAGGCCTGGGTTCTTTAGCTTTCCAATTCACCTGTAAGATAGAATAAAAATAATTATCAGAAAAACAAACTGAAAATGACGAAACTTTTCCACTTGTATGTTTTTTACTTATTCTCTCATATGTTACATCCCAACCACGATTCCACTCCTCCCAGCACCCCTCCCCACAATCCACTCCTTCTGTTTCCCTTAAGAAAAGGACAGACTTTCCAGGGATATCAACCAAACATATCAAGTTCCAATAAAACTAGGTACCTCCCTCATAATAAGGCTGGACGAGACACCTAATAGAAGGAAAGGGTCCCCAAAGCAGGCAAAGAGTCAGAGATGGCCCCAACTCCCACTGTTAGGAGTCTCACAAGAAGACCAAGCTACACAACCATAGCATATATTCAGAGGATTTAGGTCAAACTGGCAAGGCTCTCTGATTGTTGGGTGTCTGTGTGAGCCCCTATGATGCCAAATTAGTTAATTCTGTGGGTTTTCTTGTGTCCATGACTCCTCTGGCTCCTACAGTCCTTCCTCCCACTCTTCCACAGAATTCCCTGAGCTCCACCTAATATTTGGCTGTGAGTCTCTGCATCTGTTTCCATGAGTTGCTGGATGAAGCTCCTGTCTATAGGTATATCAGAATATCGTTAGGAATCATTTCATTGGCTTGCTTTATTATTTATTCATTGATTGATTGATTGATTCTTGATTGTGTTTGGTTTACCCTATGTCTCTGGGCTATCCAGCCGCTGGTTCCTGGCCCTCTAGGCAGTGTCAGGCATGGGCTCCCTCTGGTGACATGGGTTCCAAGCTAGACCAATCACTGGTTGGCCACTTCCACAATTTCTGTGTCACCTTTACCCCAGCACATTTTGTAGGCAAGAAAAACTATAGGCTGATGGTTTCGTGGCTAGGTTGGTGTACCAATCCCTCCACTGGAAGTCTTGCCTTGGCTAGAGGAAGAGGTTGTTCAAGCTCCATACCCCCACCCTAATCACTGGAAGTTTTAGCTGGGGTCACCCTCATGGATTCCTGGAGTTTTCCATTGCACTAGTTTTCTACCTCACTCCCAAAAGCCCCCCCAGTTCCAGTTGTGTCCCCTACTACTCTCTTCCTCCATCCTCCCCAGCCCTGCCTGATCCCTCCTGCTTCCATCCCCACCTGCCCCCAGTCCACCCACAATGTCTATTCTATTTCCCCTTCCCCGGCAGATTCATGCATTTCCCCATTCGGGGTCTTTGAATTGCAGCATGAATAGCCTTTACTTTCAGCTAATATTCACTTATCAGTGAGTACATACCATGTTTGTCTTTCTGGGTCTGGGTTACCTCACTCAGGATGATTTTTTTCTAGTTCCATCCATTTGCCTGCAAATGTGATGATGTTATTTTTTTAACAGGTGAGTGGTACTCCATTGTGTACATGTATTTTATCTGTATGCATCTATGGGGAGCTGAGGAAGCTTTGAGTTACTGAGTAAGGACACAGTAGATGAAGTCTTGAGTGGATGTGTATTGTTTCAGTGGGCTCAGCCAAATCAAAGACTGATGTTTGAAGCCTATGGGAATAGCAAAGCCTTCTTCTGGTCTGAATTCAAATGCTGGTAGAGTAAGTTCACATTTTGACAAATGATTGACCAGTGTGTACAAAATCTAACAACTTCCTCCTCCCAGACCCTTACTGGGTCTTCCCCTGGTCTCTCACAAAGACTTCCTACTATGACTAGCTAACTACCCTGCCCTGTAGGAGACTAGCTAACCCTTCTCCCTGTGCTATACATAAAAATATGGCTGAGCTTCCAGAGTATTGTGTAGTTGGTGCCACTCCATCAGACTGTGCACAGCCCAAACTTCTTCCAGCGTTTCTGTACATGTTTCTCTTTGTCTGTCCTTTCTTCCTTCTCTTACAACCCCAGTCATGTTTCCAGGTCTTAGGCCATGCAAGATGCAGCATTAGTGTTTTGCCTCCATATGCGTAGGTGCATTGCCTGTGTGCCTGGTGCCCTCCAAGGCCAAAGGAAGCATTGACAGTTGTGAGCCACCATGTGAGTGCCGGGAATTGAACCCCAGTCCTCTGAAAGAGCAGCAAGTACTTTTAACATCTGTACCACCTCTCCAGCCCAAGTAACAGTTTTATTTTTGGATTGATCAGGCAGAGCATCACTATTAGATACATGCAATGCAAATGAACCAAGGGAAATCAAGAACTATAAAACTGGTCATGTTATTTTGAAGGTTTATAGAGATTACATAAAATTGAAATTGTATTCATTTGCTATTGTTTCTGTAGTCAAACAAACAAAAAAGGCAGATGTGCATTCATTTAGTCTGCTAACTTTGTAATTCAGTAATAGAGAGCCTGGTATGTGTAAGCCTTAGTTTTAAACTCCACTTCCACAAAAATAGATTAAGCACAAATCAATACATTAACTATAGGAGTGGCTTTGGAGTGAGGTGGTGAGTGAACCAAAACAGAAGCAAAATAGAAAGAGGTCAAACAACTGAGCAGTAGAAATTTTGATCTTGACTTTGAGGACTACGCCAGTGAGAACTGACACAAAGAAAGGAAGGAGGGAAGAAGGTGCTCCCAGCAGCTTGGAAAGGTGCTCCCAGCAGCTTGGGAGAGTGCTCCTGGAAGCTAGAGCATGGCATTCATAGAAAGTTTAGTGAAGCTGTCAGCTGGTGCAGTTGTGTAGAAAATGCAGAGTATGCTTAGATGAATGTGGTCACCTCAGGAGACTTTCTAGCATAGAGGAAGGTACCACTTGGCCTCTTCTTGCTTTTAGTAAAAGGTAAGAAAAGGGCAGGAAGTGAAAGAAGGACTAGGGATGTGTGGCTCCTCCCTCACGAAGCCAGAGGTTGATGGAACGCCTTCTGTGCAAACTTAATGAAGACTCAGCTCCCCAGTTCTTTCCACAGAACATTAAATTTAGTAAATGGTTTTTAGCACCTTGATAGGCTAGGGAATTTTCCTACCTGGATTTTTGAATTACCCTGTACAAAATGAGGCTTCTCAATAATATTGTTTTAAAATTTAAAAAGCTTTTATTTAAGATTTTAGGCTGCTATTTTGGTGACCTGGCCCCTGGACTAACCTTCTGACAAGATGGCTCTGCTCACAATTCACCCTTTTACTCCCTAATGTTTAATGCCCTGCTTTGTTATCTGGACTTCTTGTAAATAATGAGTGTTTACCTGTGTACTGGGAAATTTGTGTGACAAGATTTCATTCATGATTTAAAATGTGGTATATGTTTTATTGTAACTATGTAAGTGACGGAAGAGAAACGAATTTTGATGGGCATGTAGAATGTGTTCACTGCACTTATCATACACAGAGTCACCTCAAAGTCACGCACTATTAAAACTGGTAATTTAAGAACAAAACTACACAAATTTGAAGGAATGGTATCAGCAAATTTCCAGGTACTTGCACTTTGATATTTTGCTAGTGTGTGTGTATGTGTATATGTATATAAACCATGCATGTGTGCATATGTGGTCTTGCATATTTGTGTGCACATATGGATATATGCATGTGTGAGCATAAGTATATGTATCTATGTGCCTATGCCATGCATGTGTGCATATTTGATTATACTTGCTTGCGGATATATGAGTGTATACACATGTGTATGCATGTGTTTATGGCATGAATGTGCACATAGGTGGAAGTATGCACATGTGGATGTGTGTGTGTGTTTGCATACCCCTGTATTAGTGTATAATGGATGTGTATGCATGTGTATATGTTAGACATGTGTGCGTGTTTGTGGATGTTGCTTGCATGTATATGTTCATATATGTAAGGATATTATTTCAGAGGAAGACATAACCATAATGACGCTTTGTCCCCAGAGTCTCCACTGTGTGTTCCGTAAGCTCAAACACCATCACAGTAATCCAGGAAGCAAATCTTTGATTTAGAAAACTGAATATTGGTGAAATAGTGCTGTGTATAACAATATTAGATATAGCTAATATTATTGTCACCCTCCACCAGTCATCCCAACACTCTCCTCCAAAGTAATATTCTTCTGATTCTTCTGATTGTATTTTTGACCATGTTAATCTGGACAATTGAGAACTCAGGACACCTTTGGTGGGGCTGTGCCTCTTGCATGTCCCCTTGCACTCTCCCTGTGCCTTGTTCTCTCTGCCCCACTGCTCCCACCAACACACTGCACTGGACCTTCCTTGGTCATGAAACTATCCTAGAAGCCTCATCCTCTGCCTTAAGGACCCTCCTGGGGATAAAGCCAGTTCTAAGTGGCAACCAGACTAGGAAGCCTGCTCTGTGGTAGCTGAGCTCATTACCTTCTCTTAGAGGATCCGAAGGAGATCCCAGTGCCTTGAGCTTAGATTCTGGAGCAAAAATGACTTCTTCTGATAAACTCTTAGTGAGCTATTTCCTGCTCAATAAGGATAAAAAAGATCCTGTTTAAAAGATTAAAAAGTAAATTAAAACAAGATAAATCAAGCAGAAACAAATGCACCTAATTGGATTTCAAATGAATAACAAAATCACCCTGGAGGAAAGAAAATACTCCTTTTTTTTTTTTTAAAAAAAAAAGTAAGTAAATAAAGCTAGACATGGTGGCATACACCCAAAACCCCAGTACGTGGGAGGATCAGGAATAAGATCATCAATCTGAGGCCAGGACCCCCAGAGATAGCTCAGAGGATAAAACTGCCAACTGCTTTGCTAACTGACAAATTAAGTTTAATCCCTGTGAGCAACATGGTGGAAGAAGAGAACTCTCTCCAGAAAGTTGTCCCCTGACCTCCAAGCACACACACCGTGGTTCAGGTGTACCCACATCCATATGTGTGCCTGTGCAGACATACAAAATCAATCAGTTAATGAGCTAAAATTATAATTTTAAAACCCTTTTTTTAAAAAGTGAGGGGGTTTACAGCAACCAGAGATATATTATCAGACTACTTCTAAAAGCAAATATGCAAATGAATTAGACCAAGGAGCCAGATGCAGCATTCCATTCTGTGGGGAGCCGCCTGAGTCGCACCCACATTCGCCATTACAAGATGGCGCCTACATTCGGCCGAGGACAAGTTGTAAACAGGCTAGTGCGCATACACCTGGTAATTTTCCACCTCAGAGTCTCAGCCTCTCTCGTGATGGCATCTGGCCTGATGCGGGGAGCCAATGGGGAAGCTCCATGTCCCAGGCAAGCGCTGTGACCTATATAAGGGACGGGTGTTCTATTATTCGGGGTCTCCACTCGTGGCAAGCTTATGCTCTCCCTCTCAAGATGCATTAAAGCTTTACTGCAGAAGGATCCTATGTGTGCCGCGTCGTTCTTGCTGGCGAGACCGTAGCGCGGGACACCATTCTTAGACTGAAGCTTCACAACAGGGAGGCTGAAGGTATAACGCAGGGACTGCATGCACTTAGCCTGCACAAAGAAGGCCTTGGATAGATAAAAAATAGGTAAATAAAACAAAGCGGACTAAACAAATATAAAACTCTAGCTAGAACATTGATCATGACTGTGTGTACTGCTATCCTAAGGCTTTTCCACAGTCCTGGGCCCAAGAGCAGAGCAGAGAGTGATATAAGAAACAGTCAGCTCAATGGTGGTGTCCGAGAGAGCATGGGCCATCGAGGATGAACTTCTCACTTTTATCAGAGAGGGATGGATGGGGAGAGGAGAGTTTACTGCTTGAAAAGACCTGGAAGCTAGGCTTCCAGTGCCTAGGCCTATCTAGATGCCTTTGAGGAGGGAAAGCCAGGGACTCATATACGCTGTCCTCTCCAGGGGAAAGATGAGAGGGTTGTGAGTACCTGTGCCAGGACACACAAAGAAGTGCTCAAAATCTATTGGGGGTGGGGCTGGAGAGATGGCTCAATGTTTAAGAGAGCACATCGCTCTTCCAGAGGACCTAGGTTGATGCTCAGCACCCACAACATGTAATTCCAGCTCCAGAGAACCCAATGTCTCTAGTGCGTGTGCACACGCACGCACGCGTGCACGCACACACACACACACACATACCCACATGCACGCACGTGCGCTCATTTAAAAATCATAAGTCTTTTTAAGTTTTTTTTTTTAAGTTGAGGATCAAGGACAGGAATGACTGGCAAATGCCAAAAGGTATATTCCTGAAAACAATCTGAAGCAATTGAAATGACAATGTCAGTGTTAGGTTCTAATCCTTTGGATACATTAGGAATCATGAGCTCATACACACACTAGTTAATTACTTTACCTCTTAGAAAAGGTGCTGTCATTAATAAGATAACCTAAGGCTGCTGGGAAGGCCAAGTCCCCACAAAAGGGCGCTTCAGCTAGAAGACTGTGTCCTAAGCTGTGAGGAACAGCAAGAGTTTTTCTTTCCCAGTGGATCCCTTGTGGAACAGGATGAAGGTGAGCCCAGTGCATAGCCAGGGCTCACACCAAAGGCTGCCCTGCCTCATTTCTGGTACACAGGGTACCAGAGTCCATTGCCTGGGAACATGAAAGAAGCAAGCTCAGAGTGTGCTGTCTCTGCTCGCCATGCCTGTCAGTTTTCTATGGTTGACTGGTCAGTCACCAGTGAGGGAATGAACAAGACAGATAATCCTGGTACAAGTGAGGGGAACCCTCTGCTTAGGGTCAACACAGGATGGCATTCCCTGAGAGCTCATGGTCTTCTGGGCTCACTAGCAGTTGGCACTATGTATTCCTTGTGGTTATAGGACTGAAGCCTCCAACCAGGGTCTTCCATGGAGGCCTCCACTCCTACTTAAAACTCTTGGCTCCTGGCTACATTGCTCTCCACATGGTTTTACCGGCTGCTCCTGACCAGCTCCAGAGTAACTCCAAATGTTTCACTCTCTGTCACTGGGATCATATGAGTAAGTTAGACCTGCTCAGATAATCTGCCAATGATAACCTCAAGGTTAGACAACTGGGAAGTGAATCACCGGCTTCACACTCCTCCCCACAGTCACGGGAGGATCATACACCTGTGTGCACTGGAAGGCTACAATGTTGCAGCCACTGTATGATTCTGCTACTACCAGCAGGACTACAAGAGGAATTCAGTCCTGCTACGGATGACCACAGTATAGACAATCAGAGTGGCCTACCCCTAAAACTTAAATCTCTTGCGTGTTTAAAAAACTGAAAACAGCAACAGGATTTTCAGTCATTTGTTTCAAGAATATAATTAAAAACTGCACACTAATATATACTCAAAATGGTAAGTAATGCCTGCATGTCAACCATAAAATTCAAAACCAACGAAAGATCTGCTATTTAGGGAACTGGGGGAGCAAGCTACAGAGCACCACTTGTAATGCTAGGCCTGTGTTTGCTTACACAGAAAGGCATCCTGAAGACCTGGTCAAACAGAAAAGTGATTTACAGTACAATGCTATGGAAAAGCCACCCTTTATTTCATTTACATTATAAATAAGTATACCCATTTGTTTAAAATGCCAAAGCTTCACAGATCAAACTGACATTGGTTTAGATCTCTCTGAGCTAGTATTATAAAGCTGCCTTCACTAGAGTGTTTTGATTACCTTCAACATTTAATTGTCTTCTAATAAGCCACAAAATATTATGTTTCTTATGCTTTGAGAAAGTACAGGGAACCCCAGAGCATAGCCCATCATTTAAGCATCTTCTGATCAAGTCTCTAGGTTCAATCGGAGTACTGGGAAAGAAAAGAGTAGGGGACCTCAGAGGAAGACATTTTCTCTTTCTGTCACGAAAATAGCAAAGCAATCTTTTTTCTCACCATCTTCAACTTTTCATAGCAAGAAAAAAAAATCACACTACCTTGTCTAAGAATACTAAATTGAATGTCTTTTCAGAAAAGAAAATTTGAGTTGCTTGCTGATGAGTGACAAGTCCTGAAGCACATAAAATGCAGCACGGAGCTTTGGCACACGTGGAATCAGGCAAAATCGAGCCAGCAAGCATAATATGCATTTCTAGAACAATACGGTAACAACAGCAGGCTAAAGCACCGTCGTTCACATACTACAAATGTATTACTTGCATATTAGTTTCTGATTCATTTACTTTCAAAATTTGCTTATTCCTTCTGTTAAAACATTGCAAAAACCATCAGCCAGTTCATCGTCAAGAAAATGCACACTGGCTCCTGTGTCAGACTGATTTCTCCATGTGTCATTGCGGTTAAGTTATTCTATACCCAGCAGCTAATACTCTGAAATAATAACAGATTTCAGCCTTGCTAGAGTATTAGCTTCCAACATGTGGCTGTCTTTGCGTGCTAAGAATTAATACAACCACCAGAAGCCTCTCGATTGTTTACCTCCCAAGTTCTCACACACAGGCTTATGCGCCTGTCAATCAGCTGTATTTCATCCAAATAATTCCACATTGTAGTCATATTTTAGAAACGCTAAAAAAGAAAGGATGTTCTTCCTGGCTGCTGTAAGCAACAGGAAGTGAACATTCAGGCAAGCAATGGGGTCCTTCAGGGAGCTCCTCACAGGAAGCCCAGCCATTGCTGGGACCGCTGCCCAGGAACTCATTCACTGAAGGTCATTGTGAGGACCACTTCTTCTGGAAAAACCTGGAGCTACTCTTGACTCCACCAAGATGGTAAAGTACTTTCCTGGGGGTTCAGTCCCCTGAGGAACTGCAGTAGTCCACAGGCCATTTCTGACAATACTGTATGCCATTCAGCCAGGTTGTAAAGTAACAACAGTCGCCAGGCACCATCTGTGCCATCCAGATGTGTGTGCCCTAGGCTCTGCTCTGCTCAGTGTGAGTGTAAAGGGCTGGTGTCCCAACTCACATTTGGTGTCATGCACAGTGCCTCCTGAAAAGTTTAAGAACAATGAGACTTCCTGTCCCTCTCTCTCTCGCTCTCTCCTTCTCCCTCCCCCTCTCCTTCCTTTCTCTCTCTCTCTCTCTCTCTCTCTCTCTCTCTCTCTCTCTCTCCTCTCTCTGTATGTGCATGTATCAGAAGTTGACATCAGGTGTCTTGAGTCAGTTGTCACTGAACCCAGAGCTTAACTGCTTAACTGGCCTACAAGCTGTTTCTGCCTCCCAGCCCTTGGATTATTGGCACATGTTATCACCACGCCCAGCTTACATGGATGCTGGAGATCTGAATTCAGGTCTTCATTTTCACTTTGCCAATTGATCTATGTCCCCAACCATCTTGCCTGGTACTGCCGAGTACCATATCCCATATTACAACACGTCTGTGTGCCCATGCCTGAAACAAGCACCAGTTTCAGCTGAAATCTCTGATTTCAGGGCTGACAATGGCTTAGTCTGCACATGAATAAAAGAATCAGAGATGCCATTCACCCCTAGAACATATGGCCTTGATACGTGAACCCTCCTTGCAAAAAGCCTTCATCAGGCAAGTGAACTTCCAGCCAGTTTGAGAAACCACTTGGAAGCCAGCAGATCTCCAAATGAGCAGGATTTCCACCTGATGTCTGTCTGGACCAGCAGATGACCACAGTGGGAGAACGTGAGACCCACAGAACACAGCTTATAATGGTCAGGATGGGTATGTCAGTGACTGTGAAGCCCTTTAAAAAATGTGGACCCAGCTATTCCACTCCTGGGCATATACCCAGAAGATGCTCCAACATGTAATAAAGACACATGTTCTACTATGTTCATAGCAGCCATATTTATAATAGCCAGAAGCTGGAAACAACCCAGATGTCCCTCCACAGAGGAATGGATACAGAAAATGTGGTACATTTACACAATGGAATACTACTCAGCTATTAAAAACAATGACTTCATGAAATTCATAGACAAATGGATGGATCTTGAAGATATCATCCTGAGTGAGGTAACGCAGTCACAAAAGAATGAACATGGTATGTACTCACTGTTAAGAGGTTATTAACCCAAAAGTTTGAAATACCCATGAGTCACTTCGCAACAACAGTAGTTCTGAGTGTGATGTCCCAAATGGAGGGCTTGGAGAAAGGACTGAAGGAGCTGAGGGAGTGTGCAGCCCCAGGGAGGTAGCATCAATGGCAACTGGCCTGACTCCCCGATACTTCTGGAGACTGATCCACCAACTAAAGAATACACATGGAGAAACCCATGGTGCTGGCCACAAATGCAGCAGAGGAGGGTCTTGTTATCCGTCAGGGGGAGGAGAGGCCCTTGGGCCTGAGGGTGTTAGATCCCCCAGTGTAGGAGAATGACAAGGAGGAAAGACGAGAGTGGGTGGGTGGGTGGGAGGGTGGGTTGGAGAATATCCCCATATTGGCAGGGGGAAGGCGGAGGGAATGGGGAGGTTCCAAAGGGGAGATCTGAAACATTTGAAATGTAAATAAAATATGAAAATAAATAAATAAATAAATAAATAAATAAAATGAAACTCAAAAGTACCTTCAGGAAAAAAGTAAAAGGGGGAATCTTCAGTCCCCACATAGAAATGAGAACAAAAGACATATGAAACACGTGACCATAAACATCTTGGTCTCGGTGACTAGAACAGTCTGAGGCAGCCTCCAGCAGGGTGTAAATTCCCTTGGCTGCTCACATTTTGAACTTTATCCTCTGGTAACTATATATAGATCCCATCAAAAATAGTGTTCTCATGAGGCCTTTTAACATACAGAAGAGACACCCTTGCCTGGCTTGGGACATGGCGAGTGAGATGCTGTATTTACACCCATGAAATTTTAAAAACTTTGTCCTTGGTAGGAAAGCTGCCATGAAGCATCCACTTGGCAACAAGCAGTTTCTTTTGTGTGTTTGGGAGCTACCACAGTGTGAGGATCCAAATTCACAAATGATGCATTAAAATTACACTTCAAGAGGGGCTGTGGGTTAGCTTAGTGGTGGGGCATCTGCCTTACAGGTGAGTTAAATCCTCCGCATTGCATCAGCTTTCTGAGAAAACACTTTGGTGAGGATACATGGACACACAGCACACTTCTGGAAAGTCTTGAGACTGGCCATCAGTGGCATACGAGAGCAGCATTTGAGCAGAGGACCCATGAACTCAGAGCAAACAGACAAAATGGATCTCAGATCACACGCTGTCACTCAGCTCAGGGCATGGTCACTCCTAGTGTCTCTTGGGATTTCTCTTCTGTGCATTGGATCCCACCTGCTTAGTTCTTCAGTATCACTTACAGATTCCCTGCTTTCAAGTAAGCTCTTCTTCAGGTTCACAGCTGTGTCTTTTATGACGGGGCCTCCTCAGATCTTATAGGACCCAGGCCTGCTCTTGCTGCCCCCATCTAAATGTAAATTCCCTCCTGTATCCCATGGTCAAAGGATCCCCACCCGAGCTTAACCCTGAGAGGTCTGTGTCCACAACACACACACACACACACACACACACACACACACACACACACTTCTGTTGTTTTGAGAAAAAAATTAGAGGAGTGGCTTACTAACGCTGATAAAAGCTCCCCTTGTCAAACCATAATGAGGCTAGCTGTTGTGGGACCATGCCAAGATGGGCAGAAAGCAGAGAACGGTCAAGCTTCCTCTTCTGCAGCTGTCTGTGGTTCCCATGTGCTGGTTCAGGCCACAAGGCCAGGACTGACGGCTGTAGGAGGGAGTTCTTTGAAAGGCTATGAAGGGACTTTGGAACTCTGTAAGATTTGCTGGTTTACCTCTTAGAGTCACTTTCAAAATGCATGACTGACCAGCCGTGGGCAAACCCAAAGGCTCTACATGATTGGTATGTGCAAAAGTGCTAAGCAATGGCTTTTAACCCCGTAGCTCTTCTGAGAAACTTATAAATAAGAACTCTCCTGAGGGCTCGGGAACTGGAACTTTCCAGGTACTTTCCTAGCACAGTATTTATTGGGATAAAATTTTGTTAACAACTTAATGTCCATTATCAGGAGCTAAGCTTTAAAAGCCAGGGATGGTGATATAACACCTTTAATCCGGCACTTGGGAAGCAGAGACAGGTGGATATATTCAAGTTCAAGGCCAGCGCAATCTGCATAGGGATTTCAGGATAATCAGAGCTACATAGAGAAACCTCATCTCAAAAAAAAAAAAATCAATTAATTACAATTAAAAATAAAAAAGGAAGAAATGTTATGATGCATTGAGGGAAGGGATGGGAGAGAGACAAGAAGGTATAAGCCACACAAAGATCTTCATGATGGAGTGATAAATGAAAGAAAGCATCTGAGGACTGAGGACAGCTCAGCAGTGTGTGAGCAAAGGCTGGATCAACACCGGGAGAGGGAGAGGGGAAGGAGAGAAGTTAAAAGGGAAGAAGAGAGAGGGAAAGACGAGTGTCACACAACCTGTATACAGTATGACAATTCTATCATAGATAATATACTATATATTCAATATATATGAACATATATATACATTATATGTTTAATTATAGACCCAATGTTACTCATGTGGGATTTTACACAAAGAAGAAAGTTATTCTTCTTCAAAACACATTATTTGCATCTGTTGGCATGGGGGAAGTAACAGATAAACAAGTCTGAAAATATCTAAGCAGACAAGTTTATTTCCTTCAAAGACTATTTGGGAAGGGTCATCCTAGGTATGGTGGACTCTAGCAGGACTCTGACTAGCTGTAACTAAACTAACCAGAAGCCCATCCAGTCTCAGCACACCATCTCTAAGAGGACAGCAAACGTCCGTAACACTGCACTTCTACCCTTTGAGGAAAACCCAGACCTCTCCCTGACATCAGGACACTGCAGGCGCCATGTTCTTCCTGTTCCCCTTCCTTCTCCTTCTTTTTCTTCTGTATCCACTCCTTTTTTGCTACCCTCTTCTTTCACTGTCTTACAGCTCATGCTGGTCTTGAACTTGTGCTAACAGCCTCTCACCTCCTAGGATTATGGAAATGCAACATCACTCAGCCTAGACTACTTCTCTAAAATGTTCTGGATTTTGTGTGTGTGTGTGTGTGTGTGTGTGTGTGTGTGTGTAATTGGACAGGTACAATAACTCTAAATTCAATTTGAAACATTGACACCACTAAATTTCATTTCTTTAGCGTGTGTGTGTGTGTGTGTGTAATTTTATTAGTTTTAATTACAGTTACTTATTTTCACATGCATGTGTTGGGTACATACACCATGGTACACATGTGGAGATCAGAGGACAACTTTTGGGACTCAATTCTCCCCTTCTACTGTGTGGGTTCTAGGGATTGAATTCAGATGGTCAGGCTCAGTGGGTCTCAAGGGTCTAATTCATATTTTTACCCTTGAAAACACCAGCTAGGGGCTGTCAAGCCTGACAGTCTAAGTTCAACTGCCAGAACCCACGTAAGGGTAGAAGAGTTCAGAAAGTGGTTCTCTGCCTCCCACACATACATCATGATATGCATGCACACATGATCACACACACACACACATGCTAGGTAATGTAATAAATAAATATTTTTTAAAATTACCAAAATGGAATAAAGTGAACATTCAATCCAAAATCTCAGTATAGTAAGTATTTGTGGTTTTTTAAAAGCATTATTTGTTTATGTGTACATGTCTATGTAAGCACCTACCATGTGCATGGGTAACCATGAACACCAGCTAATGTTACAGCATTTATGGTCTGCCCAGTGTGGGTGCTAGGAACTGAACTCCGGTCCTCTGGAGATGTAGCACACTCCCATAACTACTAAACCATGTTTTAGCCCCTTATTTGTGGTCCTGATTGACAAAAGAAAAAAATTTCAAGATGATGAACATTTAAAACTAGTTTATACTCACAAGCTTCAGAAAAATTCAAGGATGATATTTAATTTTTAACTTATTAATGTTTTATTTTTGAGATGGGAGCTCCTTAAATTGCCCAGGCTAGCCATAACCTGGAGTCCTCCCACTTCAATCTCCTGAGTAACTGGGATTCTCAGTTACTGACAATAAATAGATTTTTAAAAAATTATTCAAATTAGGCACAGATGCCTGTAATCAAGCCTGAGACTTATGAGACAGAGGCAGGAAGATCAGAAGTTCAAGGCCAACTTCTCTTGAGGCCAATCTGCAAAAAGAAGGGGCAAGGAAGGAAGAGAGAGGGAGGGAAAGATGAAGAAAAAATAAAGGGGGCTGGGTAGGAAAGAAGACAGAAAGAAAAAGTGAGGAGAGGAAAGAAGGGGCTGGGGACACTGGGGCTCCATTGGTAGCGCACTTGCCTAGCACACACAAGAACCTGGGTTCCGTTCCCAGCACTGCACACACCAGGCACAGTAGCTCATGCCTATAATCCGAGCACTTTGGATCTGGAAGCAGAAGGATGGGTGCCCTTCGAGCAGCCTCCAAATGAGTTTCCTTTCCTTCTAAGCTCACCTGAAGGAGCAACTGAGTCCTATTCTCTTCCTGCTCATACTCATTAAAAATAAGCACTCAAAAATTATTAGTTACCTTACCCCCCCCCAAAAAAACCCACCCATTAGGGAAAAGGGAAGGTCAATACACTTAAAGTATAATGGGCAACTTCAAAAGCCCAAGATAGAGTCATCTAGCACCATCTTTCTTAGTACAAATAAAACAAACTTTCCTGTTCAATTAAGGACCAGAACATGAGTCTATCAGTAGTAATAGATGCTGTATTCACAAAATCCAGCAGCCTTCTTGTCCCCTCCAGCACACCATATGTAACCACTTCTGGGAGTCTAAGTAGGAGAATTCTAGATAATGGTGTATGTCATGTTCTTGTTGTACACAGGACTCATCTGTTCTTGGCCACAAGGGCCTGTGGGAAGCCGGTGACTGTCATAAGACTGCTTTCATGTGAAAACCATGGCCTTGCACCTAAATATTCTCTTGATTCCACAGACTTGGGCCAAGAGAAGAGGTGTGTTCAACATCTGGCTGCAAACAACTCCAGGGCTCTGACAATGAAGTGGTATTTCCCCCAGGATGGAAACACACGTGCTCTGGAGAATAAACAAACCTCTGAATGCTATCTGTAACAGCTCCATCTGCTGGTTCCCAGATAATGTTACAGATCTGACAGGTGGCCATCGATCATATTGATCCAATAATAAACACTGCATTATAATGGAAGTTCTGTCGCTTTTCTTCTCAATTCAGCCAGAACTGTGCCTGGGCCAGACACCAGCCAGCATACACAAACAGTGACTGGGGATGCCAAAATAGAAAAGAAGGTCTGCTTTGGGGGATGGTCTAGATAAATATAGAACTCTCCAGAATAAACGGCACCATAAAGGGACAGTGAGGCCCCTTCTGTCCCTCTTTGTGGCATTAGACAATAGTTCTTCCTCTTCTCTCCCTCAGGTTTTCCTCCCACAAGATGAGAGGAATGACACTTATAACTCTAGTCCAAGTGTTGTTAAGAGGATTACTGTAATGAGCCCTTGCTTGGTATGCTATGAGCTCCTGAAAGCCATGAGCCTATGAAGACGAAGACAGAGGCATTGTAATTATATCTCTATATTCAACTGGAAGTTATTAGTAAGCCTAAAATCTTCCATTAATTCAGTGAGAATTATATACCTATCCAAGACATGCAGTTCTGTGGTGAAATATCAAAGGGAGGGTGCCAAAGAGAAGAGATGTCGAACACAGTGTGGACAGAGCTCTAACAAGCCAGGTCCACAGCTGCTTCCTCAGCAGGAACACGGTACCAGGCAACTTTGTTGTTTTCTCTAAGCTGTTGCTGCACATGTGCCCATTTTCCTAGCAAAATTTGTCTGATTAGGCTGTCTGTCAGTTTAACGAATACCCAAGAAAAATGATCTTACAGAGAGAAAAGTTTTAGAAGTCTCCAGCTGTGGTCACACAGATGGACCCATTGCTGCGCAGGGTGTTGGATGGCCATGTTGGAAACAGAGGTCAACTGCTCACCTCAAGGCTGTGAAGTAAATGGAAGCAAAATGGAAGAAGAGGAAAGGGCTATGTTCCCTCAGTCCCCTTCCAGGTCACACTGCAATGGCCTGAAGACCTCTCCATAGGCTCCGCCTCTTTCCTTCTATCTCATTTGATCTTCTTGTTCTTGTTCTTTTGCTCAGTACATAAAGTGAGTTTCGTTGTAATATTTTCATATATATCGTTACACTTTGTTGGCTCTTCCCTCACCACCCAACCTCTCCTCATCTCCTCAGTCCCCTTCTCCCTCCCAAGTAATCCCCCTGCTTTCGTGACACACATATTCCACAGCCACCCACTCTTATCCCTCATACCTCCCTTCAAATGTTTCCCTCTTGAACTTCCATGTTTAGCTTTCAGGAGAACAGAAGTCTGCATCAGTCAGATGTCTTCACATATGAGAAAAACTATATGATTTTTTTCTTTCTGAACTTGGCCTATTTGCTTGACATGATTTCTAGTTCCATCCTTCCTTTTATTTTTTTTTATTTTTATTTTTTGCAAATGTCAAAACTTCACTGGTCTCTACAAACGAATGAAAGTCTGTTGTGTCCACACACCACAACACCACATTGTCTTTATCCATCCAGCTCTTGTTGGGAATCTAGGCTGTAGTTCGTGGTTTTGCTATTAAGACTAGTGAGCTATAAGCATATCTTGTTAGTGTCTCTATGGTATACTGATGTCAAATACTTCGGGTACATTCCAGGAGTGTGGTTTCTACTGGTATTCTTCTTTGAGGATCCACCATACTGATTCCCATAGTGAAAGCCCCACTACCTAAAAGATCCAGCTCTCTATGGTTCCACTACAGGGAACAAATCTTCAACACCTGAATATCTGGGGAACAATGAAGATCCAAAACAGGTCAAGCATGGTGATGCATATCTGTAATCCCAGAGCTTGGGCAGCTGAAATATGAAGACAGTGAATTCAAGACTACCCTAGACTACATAACGAGATGCTGTCTCAAAAAGACACAACTTTTAAAAAAAGAAAATCCAAATCACTGGTTCTCAATCTGTGGGTCATGACCACTTTGGGGATGCATAGTTTTATGGTTGAGGGGTCACCACAACATAAAATATTAAAGTGTTGCAGCATTAGGAAGGTTGAGAATCACTGATCCAAACGATAGTAAGATTAGTGTGTTAGTTAGTGTTTCCATTGCTGAGGAGAGACACCATGACCAAGGCAACTCTTATAAAGGACAACACTTAATTGGGGCTGGCTTACAGGTTCAGAGGTTCAGTCCATTATCATCATGACAGCGTCCAGGCAGACATGGTGCTGGAGAAGGAGCCAAAAGTTCTATATCTTGATCTGAAGGCAACCAGGAAGAAGACTGTCTTCCAGGAAGCTAGGAGGAGGGTCTCAAAGTCCACCCCCACAGCGACACACTTCCTCCAACAAAGCCACACCTACTCCAACAAGGCCACACTTCCTAATAGTGCCACTCCCTGGGCCAAGCATATTCAAACCACCACAATCACTATTCAAATTCTTTTATACACTTAAAGGTTGTAGCTTTCTAAACGCATATAAAATACTGCACAGCCAAACCCAAAGCCTTTACACTCAAAGGCCAGCACTGACACTGGACTAAATATGGTACTAGGTTTTTGAACTCTCCACGATCTTTAACATTCTCACCCATCCAAGGCACGGATCTTTGGGATGCAACCTTATTTGGAGATGTTTACAAAAGTAAACAAGTAGACAGGTGGTTACTAGGATATTACCAAATCGAATATGACAGATATCTTCACTCTTAAAAGCAGAAGGGCTGAGTTGAAGTTTAGTGCTAAAGCACCTGGCTAACATGCACAAGGCCCTGGGTTTGATCACCAGCACCTCAATCCCAAGATCTGGGGATGGAGACATTGCAGATATGCACAAGTAGAAGAGCCATGGGGAGAACACAGTCATCTCTAAGCTAAGGATGGAATCCTGAAGCAGACTTCCCTTCCCATATTCAGAAGGAACAAACCTGCTAGCATGTGGGTATGGGGCTTTGGCTTTCAGACTATAAATGTTGTTTAAGCCGCTCAGTTTATGGTACATATTACTCAGTTCTAGCAAACTCATATAACAAGTTAACACAGAACCTAAGTAAAAATAATTTCTGAAGCTAATGACTGGGTTATTTTTTCAAGAAACAAGACCAAAGACAGTGTAGTTCCTCTACAATAGTCCAAATGACCTGTTCCTTCTTATGCAAAGTCCTTACCGTACAAACACTTCATATATGATGCCAGTAGTGTGGCCCAGTGGTAGATCATGCACATGGTCACTGCATCAACACCCAGCACTGCAATAAAGAAAAAAACAGTCCAAACAATTTAAAGTCTTAAACTCAACAAGATTTACAAATTTTCTGATGATCTCTAAATTGACAAGATACAGGAGTGGCGGAAGAAACCTTTTCTTCATTGCCAAGCCCTTTATCAAGTTCACCTCCATGATTTCCCATTGAAATTGAAAACTGTCAAAGAATCACTGAGATTTATGATGAGGGTTTTTCTCCCCTCCCCCAACAGCAGCATCAGCACCAGCTACAACTTGACAACCATGATCTAGATGACAATTTTGTGATTGGTCCCAAATGTAATTTTTTTCTTCCTTTGATGCTATAATTGCTCAGACCTTATCATTTCTTTTATTGTGATATCAGCCATGATATTCCACACACACACCCAAAAAAATCACTCAAAGAGCTAAACACTAGGGTCAGATAAGTATAACTTCACCAAGAAAACCCTAGGGAGCTTGTAATTCAGCCAATGGATTGCCCATCAACTATGGAAAGCTCTCTGGATGAAGTGCAATGAGGTTTAATTTCCTACCTTTATCCTCCCTCCCCTAACACATAAAAGGATCAGGGACAGTAAACAGATAATTATTACAGGAAATACCAATTGCATTCGGTCTCTGTGCGTTTCTGTATTTTACTTCCAATGATACAAGGGTGGCCAGATGCCTTCTAAGGAAACATAGCTGCTTCTTTCTCTGATTTGTAAATGCCAAGCTTTCTAGCTTCCTTTGGTAAGGTCACCCTTGGTGGGGAACATTCCCCAGGCCTCACCCACCCCTACCTTCCCTCACCCACTGCCACAAGAAGAACCAATGACAGAGGAGTGAGCAGGACATTGTCTATGATTCTTGAAGTGAGGATGGTACACAGTGAACCTGTAGGGAACCATGTTGTTATAAAAGACAACACCCAACCTCTAGACTACCCGGAGCCTAGAACACCTAACTCTGGGACTCAGCTCCACTCCTATCCTGTGACCTCTCAGTTAGAGAACTATGTCATCCAGACAGAAACATCTGACCAGAACCAAAGAATAAGACTGGTCTTTAATATGCAATATTTCCAGGGCTGGGGGGATGTAGCTCAAAGATAGAGCATTGCTAAGCATGCACAGGGTTTTCAGTTGCAATAATTCTGTAAGCCAGAGATGCTGAAAATTATGTGATTGCCCATTTTAAAGTTCACATCCTCTACTCCGTGAATCTTTTTACTAGAAAACAATAAAGTATCTCATGGAACAATACTTTCTTTAGCCCTTAACGCTGACAGCTCAGACAGTGTCCCTCACTGCTGTCAAAAGAATGGATTGAAGAAAAAGAAAACTACAGGAGAAAATAAAATGAAAAAAAAAAAAAGCCAGGAGATGGCCAGGCATGGTTGTGCACAACTTTAACCCTGGCACTCAGGAGACAGGGGCAGGTGGAGTTCTGGGACACCCTGGTCTAGAAAGTAAATTCCGGGATAGCCAGGACTATACACACAGAAACCCTGTCTCAAGAGAGAGAGGGGGGAGGAGAGAGAGAGAGAGAGAGAGAGAGAAGCTTAGCATAGTGACACAAGCCTGAGATCACAGCATAAAGGAAGCTAAACAGTAGCTCAAGGGCAGCCTGGGCTACATAGAGATTTTTTAAGAGGTAGGAAAAAGAGAAATGTGAGCGGTAGAGGGTAGGGAGAGGTAAAGAAACAGGAATGGAGGCAGAAAAGCAGACACCCTGAGAAATGCTGAAAATCAATGTGGAAACAGTTGGTGGGTTATAGAACATATATACAGAGACAAGAAACACTGGACCAACACCATGGAGTCATTTACTTAGCATTACTCAGCAGACACTAACTCACATGGGTTGACCTGGCAGCCAGCCATAGATAGAAGTGATTTACCTCCTACCAAGACACTATGGTGCCCCACCTGAGGTGTCCTTATGCCATATGTGGAGCATACTTGTATTCATGCTCTGGGACTGACACTCAGCTTGTGACTGTACAGAGGTAGGATAGCAAGAAAAATACAAGAAAAGCAGTCTGACAAGGCCAGAGTGTAGGGTGGTCTACCATTGCCCTGGGTTCTCCAAAGTCAAGAGTAGAAGAAATGTAGTTGGCAAAGAAACAATGTAAAGCATTTAAAATGGGTAAAGACATTAACAAAGCTTTCAGGGCTGGCATATAGCTCAGTGCTGTAAACCTACTATGTAGCCTAGGATCACAAGGTCCTATGGTCAATACCTAGTACCAATTAAAAACAAAAACTCAAATGTAGCTCTGTGGTAAATGGTTCAACGCCCAGCACCAGGAAAAGCTCCAACACAATTCACAACCCTGGAATAAGTCCTAGATCTGAAAAAACTAGGCTGTTATAAAAATAGATTTTGTTTTTAGTAAAATTTAAGCACTGTAAATAAGGGATGAATATCAGACATTATTATGGCACTGATACTATTGATGTTCTGAAGTGTGGTACTGCTCTGTGGCTCTCTTGAAGAAGATCCATTCTTGGGATAATAAATGCTGCTCTATCTAGTGGGGAATGTATCAGATGCCTGAATTTTAATGCTGAATAATTCTGCAAAGATAAGGTACATTTAGGATAATAGGTGTATAAAGTAAAATGTTAATAGAGGCTGACTGGGGGCAGAGGAGTAGACAGGTGCGCATCCTGAGAGACATTGAACTTCCTGTGTTCTTGAAAGCATTTGGAATAAGTAGACTAGGGTGTGGGGCAGTGATCTGTGACAGGCAGTCTGGCACCCGGTTGAGCACAGGCATAAACTCTGGGAGACCCAGAGGAACAACCCGCAAGGGACCAGAAAATGTTATGCCAATGCTCCTGGGAGGCTTTTGGCTCCAGTCACAGTCAAGTACCACCCCTCCCCAGGTAGAGGCGTGGCCACACAGCCCCAAGCCACCCCCATGTTAATGAGACTCCTAGAGGCTTAGCCATGCCCCTTCCCAGTTACTATATCTGCCTTGCCTCCCCCAGAGAGGCGGGGGTACAATTTCATCTACCGCACTCTCCACATGATGAAAATAAACATCTTAGAATTATGGACTGTCTCGGAAATCCAAAAAAAAAAAAAAAAAGAATTATGGACTGTCTGTTCATCTGGACCCACCTTGGGAAGCGAAGGATCCAGCCCTCGATTAAGGAGCCTCTCGTCTAATCTCTCGCTGAGGGCTTCCCAGTGCTCCCAGATGGAACCCATTAACCCAAGCCTAAGCATCTAGCCCTGCTCCTCTAACCACCGAGACCCGGTCCCAGCGGTAACCCCAGCTGAACTCCGACTAGCCTGTTTGCGGCACCCTGTGGTGGTTCTCGTGCACCCAGGCTAGAGAACCCATGGAGATGGCTGCCCTGCATTCCCCGGGAATGGCCCCCTCCCGCACCCACAAGCAGGGCCCTCAAAGGCTTCCCACAGCCCCCACCTGCCCGTTGGACTGTGTGGGAGGACGTGTGGCCACTTCACAAATGTTTCCTGTCCCACCCAGAGCCTCAGCACCGGGGACAGACACTTGGGGTTTCTTCCCACTGTGCCAGATTTGTTCCCACACTAGGGGGCATTGAGGCAGGAGGATTATAACTCTGGGACCATCCTGGGCCACATTGTGAAACTTTGTTTCAAAACTGGTCAGAATAAAGGTGGGAAGATAGGAAACTATGCTCAGAATCTCTTGTTCTCCCCCAGTTTCCTTTCTACCCCTGTCCTCTAACCCAGATGAAGAACAAACATGTTGGCCTTGTAAGTACCTTTGTTGAGACAAAATTCATGAACCACACAATCTATCTGTGTTGTGGGTACAGTTTCAGTCAGCTGTGATATATTTGCAACATTATGCACCTATTATTAAAGTCCATTTTAGGAATTTTCTGTCACATCTACAAATCTCCATGCCCTGCAGTCTTTGCTCCCATTAAAGCTCACCACTAACCTAGCTCCATTTCCAAATGCACTGGGTTTTTGCCTTTTGAAGACTCTGCACATACTGCCATCTCTTTCACAAAACAACCCATTTTGTGCTGCATTTGCTTCCTATGGTTTGCTGCAGGAAATAAGAGAGATCTGCTTGACCTCTGGAGCCTAGGAGCCTCCTAAGAATGATTTCTGTCTTCTGCTTCCTAACTCTGCTAAGAGATCTGTGGGAAGAAAAGAAGCAGCTGTGCCCTCAAGGAACTCCAGTGTGTTTTGAACGGAGCTAAAAGACCTTTGGACTTTTTTTTAAAAGAGACAATTGTGCAGCTAAGTGTGGTGGTGTGATTCCAACAGGAGGCTCAAGTCCACTCTGGGCTACATCAGACAGACCATGTCTCAAGAAGAAACAAAACCCACAGACCCAAGCAGCCAGCCAAATAGTAATACCATGGTTCTCTCAGTAAGAAATGCTTGCTTTTCCCAGGCTCTGAGTTGCTACATGACCAGTCTCACCAAGGAAGAGTATCTTGTGTGAGCAACATGAATGATGTCCAGAGAGGCTCTCATGGAGGTGAGATCTGAGAAAGACTCTTGAGGAAGACCAGTATGCACCCACTTAGAACAGGAGTCAGGAGGTACAACAGATGCACCTGCAAAAGTCAAGGACGCACAAAGGGTAAATGTTTACTTGTAAATTCTGAGAACTGCTCCTCCCTCCCAGAGAAGAACCATATGAGGTCTCAGGAGTTAGGGAACTTTGTGGGAAAGAACTTCTCCAGTATGAAAGTACTGTGACAATCAAGTTCTTGGATCAGACAGGAACATTTCCAAAATAATAACAGCATTAAAAAGTTTGGGGCTTGGCCAAGTGGTGGTCCATGCCTTTAATCTCAGCACTTGGGAGGCAGAGGCAAGAGGTTTCCTACAAATTCGAGGCCAGCCTGGACTATAGAGTGAGTTCTGGGATGATCATGGCTACAGGGAGAAACCCTGTCTGGGGAGAGGGAGGGGGGAATGAAGGGGATCAGAACTTGGTGAATCCCATGTAGGTCTTAAGTGCTTAGTGAGGCCAGATTTTGCAATGGGTTTCTGAAGAAGCTCAGGACACTTGAAGGGATACAATGAAGCAGCTGCGTTTCATCTGCAGCTTGTCCCTTGTTCTGTCCCTTTTTTATCAAGTTCTTATTAACATTAGGTGGATGATGCTTTGGTGCCTTCCCTGTTTCTAAATGGAGTTTGCCACTATGGGGATGAGATGAAGCTTGCCTGGTAAACATGGTGCTTCCTGTCTCTCAGTCTGACTTCTTCACTGAGTCCAACAAATACCTAGCTTCTAAGTTCCCATGTACATCTCAGAACACAGCCTCACAGATGTCTGTGATACCAGTGGGAGAGTCTTATCACAGTGTACATCCACCCCCACAAGGTAACTAATGCAAAGGCCTGCCATCAGCTCCTTTTGTCTAATGTTAGACATGCAGCAGGAAGTTCACCCAAAGAAACAATTATCACACACTCTAGGATCTACACGCTTGAAGGTGGTGAAAACCCAAAGATTCTATATTTCAGTTTTTAAACATAAGTAATGACTTCAAATCCAAGGAGACTACATCTCAGTGGTACAGTGCTGGCCTAGCTTGCATAAGACCTGGATTAAGCCCTCAGAAATTATTTTTTTAAGTTAATCACACTACTAATTTTATAACCTCAACCATCCCTGAAGGCCTGAAGGTCCATTTAGATTTTTCTACAGGAAGTAGAGATTTCAGAATACTCACGATAAGTCCCAAGGGTGTTATCCATGTTTGTGTCCAGGTGAGTTTTCTAGCTCCCTTGTGACCTGTTGAATGCCCCTCACACAGACACGCACATCCACATATTAATTCTCTTCCCCCCCACTCCCTTTCAATAGCATCATTTCCCACCCTTAACAGCCACCTAAGGACAGTTATCCAGGGAACACGATGGCAGGGTACCTTGTAATAGTGAAGCCAGATGTTTATGTTTTTCCCTGCAGTAGGGTAACGTTTCTCATCTCTTATTTTCTGTGGCCAGGAGGAAGATGCCATTCAGGGCACCCCAGGTGTTTTGAAGATGAGAAGGAAGGTAGGAGGCCTGGCGCAGTGCTTATTAACCACAGAGAGAGCCGGGTTCACTTCAAGAAAGAATCAAATAATGGCCAGGAGAGACAATGACTCTTAATGAATTCATGTGCGGGAAGGGTGAGGTGACCAGTTTGGGGACATGCAGTCTGCAAACTGCCTTCTGAAGAAGAAAAGCAAGACAATTGTTTTCTATTATGGTCCAACAGTACAATATATCCTTGCTTTTCCTGAAGCACATGAGGCTGGCTGGGTTTCATATGCAGCTGCAGGCATGGCTTCCTAGGAGGGCCTTAGCTGCCTTTACTTTAAAATACAACCTGGACTTGAGACACTGCAGTCCATGAGAACGAGGAGTCTCAGGTCTCCATCCAGGTGAGCTGCCTCTCCCTAGGCTTCCTGCCCTGATTCCCCCCCCCCCCCCCCAGTCAATTTCTCCCTACAGGGTCTGGGACCTCTTACACTTATTCCACCTAATGGAGAGAGACAGAGAGAGACAGAGAGAGAGAGACAGAGAGAGAGAGAGAGAGAGAGAGAGAGAGAGAGCGCAAGCCCAGCTTTTGTGGGGTGAGACTTAGGTGTCATGGACTTTCTGGGGGGGGGGAGCCTCCCAGACTAGAGGGAAGAGGAGGGGGACAAGAGGGAGGAAACAGAAGGGGGTCTGAAGAGGGGTAGGGAGTGAGATTGACTAATCCTGCACAGGTGGCACCTTGGCACAAATACTTCCTGGGCTGCAGAGAGCTGAACACCTTTCCCGGGAAGACTTACAACCCTCAATCTGGGCTGGGCAGTGCACCAGGGGAGAGACTGGAGCGGAGGGCCAGGGGTCTGTGACCTCCTAGGAAGTGCTATCTGCTTTGGACCGGCGTATCTAGAGTAAATGCGCTTTCACACATAAATAACGTGCCACATCTGGCCCTTTGGTTTTATGGCGTCTTAGCGACCGAGCAATTTATAGATGGCGACCTTGTTAACCAGCAGCCAGGGCTCACCAGGAGATACACTGCGCCGGGCACGGATGGGCACAGAGGAGGGGGAGAGTGCAAGGAAAGACTGTTGGCCCGGGTCTCAGCTCAGAGGGAGGCCACAGAGAAATCCCACCTCGGATTGAGAGAGAAGGGGCCAAGGCAGGGTGGAAGGTGGAAACCCCCTCCCTCTCAAGCCGGCCATGTGGCAGCTGAAAGAGCCATCGAAGCCCAAGTGTGTTTGCGCTCATACCCAATTTATTACCGCTGAACATATGGCCAATATTTTGACTCACGTCAGTCGGGCTAGAAAAACAAACAGAGCTCTGCGCGGGGGAGCGGCCCCTCCGCTGAGGCTGCGGCGGTCGCGGGGCCGGGAGCGGGCAAGTGAGCGCGGCTGGAGCCCCAACCCGAAGCTGGAAGGAGGGCGCTCGCAGGCAGCGCCACAACTCGGGTTCCCCAGCGGCAGGCCGGAGTACCCGAGGCCGGGAAGAGCAAGCTAGCCGAGGCGGGACCGCGCCGCCGCCCTCCAGGTGAGCCTCCTGCTTGCGCACGTCCTGCATGCAAGCATGCTGCGGGGGCGCCGGCAGCGGCGGTCTAGAGGCGACCGGGCTACAGACGGAGCCCGGAGCCCCCCTCCCACTGCCGGGACCCACTGTCTGTTCTGGGGCTGACCGGCGCTGAGGTCGGTCTTTGCTAGCGCCGGGACACGACCACATCCCAGGCAGGGACCTCGCTACGCCTCGAGGACCAAGCCTCTGAACAACTGGGCGACCCACTCGTCCATTTCTGGACTCGAGACGTGACTCCGTCCCAGAGTCACGGAGTCGGGAAGCAGCAGGTGGGCAGATCCAGGCATCTTAAGCCCTCCAAGGATTTGGCTGGTCACCGGGGGAAGGAGGCTCTCGGGAAGGGACAGCCTCCTCCCCCACCCCCATCCCCCGGTCGCGTCTGTCGTTGAGAAAAGTTTTACCTGCCACAGACTCCAGGTGTTCCCGCAACCGCGCCTGACAGCCCATGGGGGCTGGGGATAGCTGGTCCGCTGCGGGAGACACCCCCCCCCCCCCGCTTCTTGGGCAGGAGAGGAGCCCACAGCCACCCCCGCCCACGTCGAGCCCGGCAGACCCTCCGGCCCCGCCTGGGAGGCCTGCGTTAGGGGGAAGGGCGCAGCGGGAGGGGGCGTCCCGGTAGGTGGAGGACTAGATAAAGGCGGGTGTTGAAACGCCGCGGTGCTGTCCCCGCAGCGCGGGGAGTGGGAGGCGGAGCGGGCGCGTTCAGCGCCTCGCTAGCCTCCTCCCCACCCCACCCCCTGGGGCTCATCGACTTTGCTGGCTGCTGTAAGGAAGGACGCGCCGCGGCCCCCACCTTTGAGGGGTGAGTCTCCCCATGTGCGCCGCTGGTGACTCACGATTCGGCTTGGTAAGCAGAGGCCAGAATCCCAAGGAATTTGGAGATGGCGCCTAATGAAAAAGGAAGGTTCCTTCTGGGGCGGAACTGGCACGCGAGGGGCTCGGGGAGCCATAAGGAGCTGGTGGGTGAGCGGCGGGAATCAAAGTCAAGGACCCACAGGGCTGGGGGCTGGAGCTGTAGACCGTGATCGCCGGGGAAGCGACGAAAACCTGCTGCTTGAAACATTAGTGTCTCCTGGCCCTCACCGGGCTCTGGACAGTTCTCATTTGTGACAGTAGAGATCGCCAGAGGATCAGAAATGAACCCTGGTGGGGCCTGTTAAAGTCAGGGTGTCTTCTGGAAGACCCCTCCACTGATCCTACCATGCCCTCCCCTCCCCAGCACGCAGACTCACAAACAGGCCTTTCTATGCCTCTCGCGCCTTCTCCACTTTGGCAGCACTCGGGATGGAGAGGGGACGTTGCTTTCTGGGAAACCTTTGGTTGCCCAGGTTGGAAGGATAAGACAGAGACTCGGATCTCCTCTTTCTGTGCTCTGTGAGGGAGGCCCCAGCGGGTATGTGTCTGTCTTTGCCTGCACTTAGCTCCGACTGAGAGCGTGCTTTCCTCTCACACGGGTGACTGCGTTGCCCATCAGGCTGCCTGGTCTGGCTTGAAGTGCTGAATGCTAAGGGGTTATGAGAAGCAGCTTGGTTCCCAAAGTCTGTGGTAATGATTCTGTCACGTGCTAAGGAGTAAATTCAGATTAAAAAGTGCTTTCAGCGCTTGCTTCCCTGAGAAACCCGAATCTTCCTCATTGGAATCGCCTTTATCAAGGGGAGGTCGGGCTTGGCTGGGAGAACGTTCCTGAAGGCAACAGTGACGACGCGTAATCTCATTGTGCCATATTTAATCATCAGAGCTGTGTTAACGAATAAAGCAACGGGGTTCGCCCGCGGGGACGTGTCGTTTGGTTTCCCAATAAGCGATGATAATGGGTTGACTGGAACAAGGCTCCTTTGGCCGGAGGGGGGCTTAAAGCTACGTTTTTAAAGAAAGTATTGGAGGGAGGCCCGGTCCATTTTGTAGTCTGCCCGCAGCCACATTTCGTGTTCAATTTAACATCCATGAAAGTTAAACGGCTTTTCTCGCCTCTTAGTTTATTGGATGCATTTTCAAAGATCTCATTAAAGTGCATTTATCAAAGTCCTAACATATACCCTCGGGGTCTTCTGCCCACACAGTGAGGCTGATTAATACAAGAAATCCCAATTTCTATGACAATTTACATCTTAGGGAAATACTCCCTCTGGTGAGGGCAGATAATTGGTAAAGTGTTGCATATTTTGCTTGAAAAAGAAAGGGGGGGACTGCATTTCTTAACTATCTTTCTCCTGCAACCATATTTACCTGCTTGGGGAACCCAGGCTGTAGGTCTCGTTACTAGGTCTGATTATTTTTTACTGGTTATCTGCCACTCTAAGGGGAAGGGAGCTCAGCATTTCCTCCAACATAATTGGAGCTCAATTCCTGGGCTTGGAAAACTTATTGACCCCACCTTCTGGATGACTTAGGGGTCTCTGTCTGGTTAGTACCCTTCATCCTTCCTTTCCTGCTGGTAAAGAATTAATGCCATGGTATGTGCCAAAGACAGACAGGAAGGAAGGAAGGAAGGAAGGAAAGAAGGAAGGAAGGAAGGGGAGAGAGGAAAACTCACCTTAAACTTGAACCCACAGTAGACTGTTTTCCTTCAGCTAGCCTCCATGACTGGCCCATCTGCTCTATATGACTGATGAGATTAGGTTCTTCCCTGGAGTACCCACAGAGCTTCTATCAGTGCACTGTCCCCAGGGGCAAAGGTACAAGCTAACCAACTGAAGCTGGAGCGTCTTTCCACTATACGTTTGGAAGGGAGCTGGTTGGAACTCCTGGGCCACAGTGCCAAAATTTCTTTCACGTGGGATGGCAGAGCAACCCCAGCTTTTGCCAAACCTCCCTGGGGCCTGTGTTGGAGGATGTCTTTTTTTTTTTTTTTTTTTTTTTTAAAGATGATCTTTATGACCGCTCACAGGAATCAGAATGGGAGCCATTTTCCATGCCCCTCTATTTAGAGTGCATACCACTCTCTGCCTCCAACCAGAGATAAAGTAAACCTTTCTCCTCCCACAAAACCTTTGTGTGGGCGCCGTTAATCCTCGCTGGAACAGGAAGGTGCACCGCTTTGTTTCGGGTGTGAAAGAAGACAAACGCTTGCACCTTAGCACTAACCAGACAATAAACTAATCCACTTGAAGGTTGTTATCTGAGATGGGGTATGCGGGGCCTGAGAACTTAGCCACATACTCTACCAGCAAGGGGGGGTGGGGTCTTTTCAGCCCCTTTTACTCCAAAAAAGAAAGAAAGAGAAAAAGAAGAAAAAGGAAGAAAATAATAAAAGAAATGAAGTCAAACAAATCGTGTTTCCAAATAAAGGAACGAGACCTTGTATTTTTTTTTTTTTTTATGATTGGAAGTGCTTTGTAGGTGTGGAGGGGTGCCCGAGGACAGCTGAAGCTTTGGGCTCTTCAAGGTCGCCTGCTCCCTTTGGATTCGACTTTCAAGATTCCCACCCTCATCCCCGCCCCTAGGCCTTCATCTGTCTTTCCTTCCCCCTGGAAAATGAACCTACCTAGCAAGCCTTCACCAGCTGAAAGGGGGAGATGCGAACTCAAAAATCCCAAGAGGTCAACCAAGCCCAGCAGAGATGGGGGAGTAAGGGTAGAATGGCTGTTTCATCCATAGGTACAAGGAGGTTCGTACCAAAAGAAGTGCCATAACACGTTTGCTCGAGTTTAGAACTCACCCCCTCCCCAACAGGGGGCGTAAAGCCACAAAGCGGAAATGAGAGAGGCCCTGAAAGCAGGTCGCAGGTAGGTGGCCCCTTGCTCCAGAGCGCAGAAAAGGGCACTCGTGTTTGAGCTACCTGGAAAGTAAACAGGTAAACACCGGCCGACTTAGAGGGCCACTTGTAGTGGAGTGGGGCCACTTAGCCTATGTACATTCTCCCCCCTTCTGGGCCTCCAGCGATTGTTCAGATGGGTGGCCCTGCTCTCTAGCCGCTGAGCCGGTGCTTCAGTCTGTTCCAAGACTCAGCAACAGAAGCCGGATGAGCCCTCACTCCCCATCCCCACCCCCATCCTCCGCGGTACCAAACATCCCAAGGAAGGATCTTCTGTAGCTTCCGGGGAGAGAGGGCCTTCCTCCTGTCGCCCGCTGGTAATTTACCGCGCCTCTTCTAAGGGTTGGGAGACTGAAAGAAAACAAGGGGCTTCAGGAGCAGGGCTCTAAATGTCAGGTTGACCCGTGAGAAGTGTGCGCTGTTTCACCAAAGATGCCCAGGGTAGCTCCGTGTAGAACTTTAGTGCCCACTTCAACTAAGTTTGCAACATCAAGAGAAGGCCCATTAGAGACTCCGAGGCCAACCTACTACTACTGCAGCTGAGCCCAAACACAAACTTGGCGACACTCAACTTGGCTGTCTTCTCCTGGCCTCAAGACAGAGCCTGGAAAGAGCTTACTAAAGAATCCCGCGTGGACAAGACTAGCGCAGGTCCTTGCAGAGTTGAAACTGGTGCCAGCACAAGCAGGCACTTACATATCCTGAATTGGCAGGATCAGTATAGCGGGGCATTGATACCAGACTCTTCTAAGAAGGAAGGAGCACGCGGCTGGGTACTCTCAACCTGCTGGATATGTGGGATTTCGCCATGAAGATGTTCCAAAGGCCTAGCTGTGACTCTCTCTGGGAGGCCTTTTGGGTGTCCTTAAAATACAACTGCTTGTTTAATTTGGTTAGAAATTCCTTTGCCTCTGACCCGTCCATTCTTTTGACCCCAAGCCCAGCCCGGGAAGTCTAGAGGACGCTGGAGCTCTATCTAGGCGGGGGACTAGACCTCTGCCTCCAGCTGTGCCTGTGCCGGCCTTCCCACGTATGCAAGCTACCCCTGGGGGACTTGCATTTTATGATCTCCTAACAAGCGAGGTTTCTCCCCTTCAATTAAGAGCATCCCAGCGGGCTTCCTTCGTCTTTTCAATTGCAAATGTTAACGCTTTGGAAGCAGTTGAGGAACCCCAGGGGCCACGAAAGGGTGACGAACAGAACTCCCTCGGTCCCCTAGGAAAAGTACGAAAGAGAGCATCTTGCTGTGGTGCGTTGCAGTTGAAGGCAAGGGCTTGAGTTTCTCTTGCCCTCCTAGTCCAGCTGCCCAGTGGCCCCAGACCTTCAAAGCTGCTATAAGAGGTGAGGGTGGAGCTGGATAAGAGCCAGGTGGCTTCCTGAGTCCGCAGGGGAAGGATGGGCCCTCAGGTAATCCAGAAAAAGAGCCTGTGGGCTGAGCTGCCTTATGGTCCGCTTAAGTTGTGTTGACCCAAGAGTGGGTGTCCTGACAGCCCCAGCTCTGAACTTGTGCTGCCTCAATGATCTGAGGCTGAGGGGCATCTGTTTCAAAGCACCCAAGCAAGCACTCCCTCCCCACCATTAATTCCCAGGATTCCCTGAGGAAAACAAACAATTCTCTGGTGCACTTTGCTGGGAATGGGGCATGGTCAATAGCCACTGATTGCTTCTAAGAAGAAAGGCTCACTATGCCTAAGGCAAGCCAGAGAGTAAAGTTGGGAACTAGAGTGCTAGGTAGTTCTAACATGAAGTGGGTAGGCTCCCTGTAGCTCCCAGACGAACATCCACATCAAAGACTTAAAGGTGACTCTGAGATTGGTAACAAGCAACCCCTTTTCCACCTGCTTCAAAAACTGGCCTTGTCTAACCAAGCTGTCTCTGGCCCCACATCCCACCCCCATAGAGGCTCCCCTGATTCTCAAAGAAGTCCCCTCATCTAAAACGGAGAAGTAGAAGAAGGAACAAAGGGAGAATTTTTTTCCTGCAATGCTTGAGTTGAGAAACTATTTCTCCCCCGTATTTATTTAGCCACCGAGTAACAATGGTGTAGCAAGCCCATCCTGCCCCTGTATCCAAATTGGGTTCTTCCCCCCCCCCCCCCCCCCCCCCCCGACTTCTGGAAAGCTGACTTCCCCCCCCCTCCCACCCTGCCGGGCAGGGAGCCCCAGCCTGAAAGGAGGGAGGGAGAGGCAACAGGCACTAAAGCTGAGAAAGAAGCTGGAAAAATAGAAAGGGGAAAAAGACACGGAAAGTAATGAGTTTGAGGAACACGTTTCACACCAGATACTAATTCTTGCAAGGGGAAAAGGAGGAAGAAAGGAGAAAAGAAAAGTAGGAGAAAGAGGAATGGGGAACGTCGACATGAAGGGGTTTCCTTAATATTGTGGACGGATTCAGAAATGAATGAAGAGATAGTCCATTGAAAAGAGTTGAATACCATGACAACTAGGGACAACCTTAGATTTATTCCAAACAGTTAGGACACATTGAAAGAGAGCGTCAATCATGTATTATTTCGCCACTGAAATAAATGCAAAAACCGGGCCTGGACAAAGGCTTCCAACGGGAGCGGGACATTTGTCTACATTTCCCTCATTGTCCGCAGCTTAGCAATCGGTTTGTATTTGTGTTTGCCCGGGTCCGACCACCCAGGACGCGCCGACGTGGGGCTCGCTCCAACCTGGGCCATTGTCACCCACGTCACATACTGGGGGCGAGGCAGCGAGAGTTGCAGAAAGCCGCTGAGCAGCTCGGAATGAGGCGCTGTCACAAGGCTCTAGAAACCCGGGGGTGGTGGGGGCCCCGCCGCGGCCCAAGCAGCTGTGCACTTGGAAGACTCGGCGCCTGAGCGCTCTGCTTCGCCTGGACTAAGGCGACCCAAACAAGGACAGTTAGAGAGAAAAGTGAAAAGAACCAAGCCTGGCCTTCTCTGCACATCCCCCCAACCCCCAGACTAAGCCCACTCCTGACGTTAAGTGGGGCAAACAAGTGGTATGTAGCAAATTTGCAGCCTCGTACCTCCTAAATATAAATAGGACGAAGTCTGTGTGAGACACAGCGTTTTCCTCCCCTCTCAGAGAAGTTCAATTCCCAGGTTTGAAAGAGGTTGTAGGAAAGTTCACACTAACCTAATGCCAACTGGAAGCCTGGAGCAAGCCCTTCCAGCGTACTCCCCGAGGAGAGCAAAACTGGAGAAACTAAAACATTGGCACGAAAGAAGCAAACTCAAAGACAATGCAGCAACATCCTCTAGCCCTTCGACCTCATCTCCATGGCTTTCTGGGTCTTCACCCGGATCGGAGGCGCGCGCGCGCGCGCGAAAACACACACACACACACACACACACACACACACACACACACACAACTGCCTCTCTTTCTTCCCGCCGCTCCACCTTTAGCGGAAGGTTGGAAGGGTAGAGGGCCCGAGAGGCTAGGATAATAAAAAGGTAGCAGGAGACTCAGACTCTTCCCTTCGCCAGCTGGAAATAAGCTGAGGCCAAAGGCGCTAGGGCGCAGGTCCGAACCCTGCCACTGCTAGAGCGGCAGGATCCCGCCCCTCTTTTCCCTAGACCGCCCGCAGAGCAGAACGTGGAGGGCCAGTCCTCTTTCTCCGCTAGGAAATTGGGGACTGGGGGAGGGTGTGGGGGTGTAAATGAGTCTTTAGCAAATAAAAGGCGGCCGGAGGGGGTTGGTCCTCAGTGGTATCTCTGGCTTGTCCAAGCCTATTCCTCTCCTGGGTTTCCAGCTCTTTCGCGGTTAACTAGAATCAATTACTTGACTTGTCATTTCTAGTACTCATCCTTAAGCTTCAACCAAAATATTGACCTAGGAGGCTTACAGAAGTTGGGCTCTTGCCATTTGAACCGGATCTTGTTTAGGGAACCACCAGCGATGGGAAGAAGAGATTTCAGTGGCTCAGCCTTCACCCCCTCCCCCTTTTCCAAAGGCACCCAAAATCGCTAATTTTCTGGCTAGCTGGGGGCTTGGGGGGGGGGCTTGTGCACAGGGCGTGGAGAGGTAGGAACCTGTGAATGTTAGAAAGGATTCTTTGCCCCCCTTTCTGTTTTGTTTTCTTTCTCACCCCAACTCCCCCTCCCTTAAGATGCAATTTGTTAAAACGGCTCTTTCAAGTGTGTGGACTCGCGAGCGACGCGGTGGTCCTTTGTATGTAAATACTGAGGGAGAAAAAAGCTCTCCCCATCTTTGCAATTAATTGACACGTTACACCTCTCATCTTGCTCTAGAGGGCCGTTGGCTGGGAGCGCAGAGCTCCCCAAAACCCACAATTTCACATCTGCAAATACTGTCTTCATCCACTTGACTCCCAAGACCCGCCCACACGTGGCCAACCTTTGCGGTTTTAATGTCTCTTCCCCCCTTTTTTTCACCCCTCTCTCGCTCCCTCGATCCCCTCCCTCTTTTCCTCCCTCCCTCTTTCCCCCCTCCCCCCTCCCCAGGTTCGTGAGTGGAGCCCAGCCTTATATGGACTGATCGCTCGGGCAATGGCCCATTTTTTCCTCGCCACCAGCCGCCACCGCGCGCGGAGCGGCCGCCGGAGCCGGAGCTGACGGCACCTTGGCACCTCTCCTGGAGTTACAAACTGAGGCCGCGCGGCGCTGGGCGCGCAGGCCGCCAGTCACAACCTACATTTCTGCGTGCTTTCCGAGAAGAGAGAGGCGCCGGGTGGGCTTTATTATTTTCCCCCTTCCCTTTTCCCACAGTGTCCTCTCTTTTTAAATAATAATTATCCCAATAATTAAAACCCATCCCCCACCCCTCCCCCCATTCCTTTCCTTAACCCCCTCCCCCGCCCGCCGGGGCTGGGGAGAGCCACGAATTGACCAAGTGAGGCTACAACTTTGTGGCATAAATTGCGGGGTCCTGAACCATGTCGCTGACCAACACAAAGACGGGGTTTTCAGTCAAGGACATCTTGGACCTTCCGGACACCAACGATGAAGAAGGCTCGGTGGCCGAAGGGCCAGAGGAGGAGAGCGAAGGGCCGGAGCCCGCCAAGAGGGCCGGGCCGCTGGGGCAGGGCGCCCTGGACGCTGTGCAGAGCCTGCCCCTTAAGAGCCCTTTCTACGACAGCAGCGACAACCCTTACACTCGCTGGCTGGCCAGCACCGAGGGCCTCCAATACTCCCGTAAGTAGCGAAACTTGGCCGCATTGGCTGTGGCTGCCTCCATTGCTGAGGCAGTAACCCGGGTGGACGCTGGGAGTTAAGGGAAAGAAGCCATTTAATGTCCAAGTCCCACCCCGATCCCTAGATTTTGAAACATTTGCTTAGAATTCCCTTTTCCCTTCTCGATAGACATTCCTCCCCAGTCCCTGCAAAATACTTGATGGCATATTTTCCACGGGAGAAATTAAAGCAAAGGACAAGACAGACGCTTTCTAAGAGCTGGTTAGAGATGTCAACCGGACTTATGGCTCTAGTCGGAGTACCCTGGACTCAGATGGCCCAGAGGAATTGGCTTTGCTCCCTGGAGCAGGGATCCTTGATCAGGGTCGGGCTAGCGGTAGAGGGTGAAGGAGGCTTTGAGTGTAGTACCTCGTCCCTGCCCTTGCATGATTATAAAAAACAAAAACAAACAAACAAACAAAAACTGTGTGTGGTGCGCGCGGCGGCGGGTGTGTGTGTGTCCGTCCAGAAAGCCCGAAAGCAAAAGCGAAAGCCCCCCAAACCTGCTTTACCCCGCCAAGCACATCAATGCTGGGATTGTGAGGTTTTCCTTTTAAAAACCTGCCCACGTCTCTCCAGAGAGGAAACGGTTTAAGGGGGCCAGAGCCTTTAACCCTAAGTGACCGTCCACACTTTACTTCGCACTAAATTCTCCTGAATAGTGGGAACCCCTAGAAACTTGTGCCTCAGAGCCCCCGCTGCGCAGACTCTCCTCTGAACCCTAGCGGACCCCGACGGCTTTCTCGGGCGGGCATTACTGCAAAGGCAGCGGGTCTGGGCTGGTCCAGCGGGACAAGGGCCCACGGAAGATCCCTGGGACTCCGGGTGGCCCAGGTGGCACTTGGCCTCCAGGCGCCTGATGCGCTTCTCTTCCCCCCCCAACCCCCCCAGTGCACGGGCTGGCGGCCAGCGCTCCCCCCCAAGACTCGAGCTCCAAGTCCCCAGAGCCCTCCGCTGACGAGTCACCGGACAATGACAAGGAGACCCAGGGCGGCGGGGGGGACGCAGGAAAGAAGCGGAAGCGCCGAGTGCTCTTCTCCAAAGCGCAGACCTACGAGCTGGAGCGGCGCTTCCGGCAGCAGCGGTACCTGTCGGCGCCCGAGCGCGAGCACCTGGCCAGCCTCATCCGTCTCACGCCCACGCAGGTCAAGATCTGGTTCCAGAACCATCGCTACAAGATGAAACGTGCCCGGGCCGAGAAAGGTATGGAGGTGACGCCTCTGCCCTCGCCGCGCCGCGTGGCAGTGCCGGTCTTGGTCAGGGACGGCAAACCGTGCCACGCGCTCAAAGCCCAGGACCTGGCAGCCGCCACCTTCCAGGCAGGCATCCCCTTTTCCGCCTACAGCGCGCAGTCGCTGCAGCACATGCAGTACAACGCCCAGTACAGCTCGGCCAGCACCCCCCAGTACCCGACAGCACACCCCCTGGTCCAGGCCCAGCAATGGACTTGGTGAGCGCCGCCCCTCCAAGACTGGAGGCCTTAGGCCCTGGCCCCACCCCAGCGGCGTCGGTGGCGAGGAGGACTCGATCCTTACCACGGTTGTTGTTATTATTATTATTATAATTATTATTATAGAGTCGAGTCGGACTCTCAGCTCGGTTGAGGAGGCACCGGGAGGTTGCCTGTGCCTCCTCCAGTGGCAGATTCCATCGACTCTGCCCCATCGCTCTCTCCTTTGAACTTTTGGAGAGGGTAGAACTCTAAGCCGTGTTTACAGAATGTTTGTGCAGCTTCGCTTCTTTGCCTCTCCCTGAGGGGGCCAAACCATCCCAACGTTAAGGTTGTCACTTGAAAAGAGAAAGGACCAGCCAGCCCCCCACCCCACCCCAACCCCGCACTGCTTTCGTGAATTTTGTAAACTATGTTTGTGTGAGTAGCGATATTGTCAGCCTTCTAAAGCAAGTGGAGAACACTTTAAAATATAGAGGATTTCTTTTTTTATAAGAAAATGCTAAATATTTATGGCCATGTACACGTTCTGACAACTGGTGGCAAATTTCGCTCTTCGTTGTAAATATCGCTAGTGATCTTGCCAAATGACGTTCTGGATTGGCCTGTATCCCCATCGGGCCTGACTCTCTTTGTCGTTTGTTTTGGGTGGGTTATGTTTGAGTTGCATCGGTTTTTAAATTTTATTTTATTTTTATTTTGTTCAGTGCAAACATTTTTCAACTATGAAAAAGGAAAATATGTATAGGAAACCACTCCCGGGTCCCCCTTTTCCGGATCCTGAGCCCCGGAGCTTGGAACTCCCCAGTTCCACGTGATTCCCCAAGAGCGCCGGGCGCTGAAAGCTTTCGATTTTTTTAAATAAGAATTTTAATAAAATCCTGAGTTTAAAAAAACAAACAAACAAACACAAAAACAAGCCCAGTTCTTCAGTTTGTTACTTTGTCTCCTTGCCGGCAATGGTCAACCTTAAGTCTGGAGCCTGGGCCAGCTGTATTCTGGGCTAGTACTGCCGTTTTTTCTCCCAACCTAGTGGCCGCGGGGTTACCCAGACCGTGGAGGAGCACACGGGATAGGCCTCCTGCGGGCAGACTCGATAGAGTCAGTGCAGAATCCGAGCAGCTTGGTCTTCAGCCTGCTAGCCAGTGGTCCAAAGTCCTTGTTGGCCCTGGCGTTCTCGGGCTTCTGTGCGCTCTCTGAATCCCCAACAGGGGGAGGGAAAGTGACTTTGGGTAACGCCAAACAAGGAGAACAAGCCCCCCTCACTCGCCCAAATCTACGAGTGGCTCCTTCAGCCTGAAAAGCTGTTGACACCACTACACTTGATGGCTATCACTTTGTTTAATTTACCACTGGCTGAGGGGATTGTGGGGCGTCTGAAGTTGAGTCTGATGGCTTTCTCTTTGCACCACTTTCTCAATATCTGCGTACCAAGTTGAGGCCTAGTTGACCTCTTCAAGGCCTGAGCGCCGGGATGAAGGGTGGAAGAGCTAACATTAGGGTTTCTGAGGCTTGGCCTGTCTATAGAAACTGGCTGGGTCCTGGGCGCAGAACCAGATGTTGCTGGTCCTTCCTCCAAACTCTTTAGCCCCAGGAGCCAGGGAAGTAGAGCTACTGGCAATCCTAGGCAATCCAGTCTTCTCCTTCTCGTTACTGATGCCCCATCTTTTCCATCCTCCTGGCTTGGGATCAGATCCTGTGGAGCTGGATAGTTCTTGGTTTCTTGGTGGTGGCGCTGGGTGAATGGTTAGGAAGTACAAGCTTGGAGTAGAGTGAAGCTCCCGACACCAGGGCTCAGGTAGGAGGACAGGCAAGTGCTCACAGCCTTTCCTTCCTCCACTGAGAACTGAGCTTGCCGCTTGAGGCTGGAGCACCCATGGTCCTGCCGGCTAGCATCTATTCTGTCTCACCGTGAGTCAGAGCCCAGCAATCTCTAAGGTGCCTGGACATTGAAAGTCGATCTATTTGAATCTAGTGCCTGTGGTCCTCCAGAGCTCCGGCATTGAGGCTAGAAGGTAAGGAGTCAGCCGGCTGGGCAAAAGGAGCCATTCCAGTAGATTCTCTCTCTCTCTCTCCCATCCAGTTGGTGATCAGATTTAATTCAATATCTAAAGCAAACATGATTATCCTTGTGACCAAATTGGGACAACACACCCAGGGACGTGATTACACTGTATTGCGCCTTGTGCACACACACCTCATCACTGAGGGCAATGGGAGTCTTTCTAATACCCCAACCCCCCAGATCCTTTCCTTCAACTCTGGGAAGGGGACAGTTTCCCCTAAATACTGAAAAGTCTTCCTTTGTTCTACACACAAGCTTGGAAACTGTGGAGTTTTGTTTTGCTATTTGTAAAAACCAGAGAATTCACTCCCATGTTTGCTGTGCAATACAAAAGGCAGATGCCCAACCTGCCCTGGAACAACCACTCATTATCTTGTGTGCAGCTTCTCCTAAGCCCCAGGCCTCTGTGGTTGTCGGGAGGTCTGTTGGGCAGCCCAGGAAGGATGAGTGTTGGGTGTTCAGGGGCCAGGCTTTCTACCACAAACAATCACAAGAGCTCTCAGACCTTCTTGGGAGTGTTAAGGCCCAAACTCTTGCAGGTTTCCAGTGCCTAGCAGGTTGAGGCCCACAGGCCTGCACTCTCAGTACGTCCGCTCAGGAGTCCCTGGAGGTGGGCTGTGCGCCCGCCCTTCTCTGTCCTCGGGTCCCCAAGGAGTCAATAAAAGCGCCCGTGGAGCCCTGTGTGGCCCTAACCCTAGCGCCCTGGGAGCGCACCCCGCGCAGGGTCCGCTTCGGCAGTCTATCTTCGCCCAATCTACAGAGGGCCGCACAAAACCGCACAATGGGAAAGCTGGGAGCTGGAGATGTTAGAGGCGTGCATATTAAAAAGGGACAGAGAAAGGATCGCAGGGGACAGAGAGGGGAAGAGAGAGAAGCCCCCCCCAACCCCCACCCGCACCATTCAGCGCGCTTATCACGGGCAGTGAATCCCGGAGTCAGGCAGAAGTCTCCTTGGGGTTTTGTTGAGCCTGTCACTGGGTCCCTTTGTGATCCGCGGACTCCATGCTGGATTCCATATGGCCAGCTGGGCCGAGGGAGCGCGAGGAGGGACCCGCACAAAACCCAAATTGTGTCCGGCTTTCAAACCCTGTATTGTTGTCTGTGAAAGGAAGACGCATTAAAAATTCGTGCTATATCTATTGGGGAGGAGGATGGAGGAGGGGGAAAAAAGCCACCCTGTCTTTGATGGCTTCAGAGGGCGCTTGCCCCGCCTAGGCCCCATGACACAGAGTCAGTCTCTCTCGCTTTCTCTCTCTCTCTCTCTCTCTCTCTCTCTCTCTCTCTCTCTCTCTCTCCATCTACACACACACACACACACACACACACACACACGCGCGCGCGCGCGGTTTGGGACCCTGGTGCTCACTATATCTGAAATGATAGCTAGGCTCTGCTGGCAGGGTGCCCCATGCTGAAGCCGTTGGACAGGCCTGGGGTGCTCAGGAGCTAGTTGATACTCTGGCTTTTTAGGGCTTCTGGGCTTCGGGATATATACAAACCATACATGTCCATGCACCTATGGACTGAAGGTCAAAGGGGCCTTCCACATACTTCTGGAAAGGCCCAAGAGGATAAAGACTCAGGGGGCTGCTCAGCCCAGCTAGACTGCCTCCAAGGCCAACCCCAAGGCATCGTGTACCAGGCAGAATCACTTGATTACCAAAGCTAGCTAAAGGGGCACATCTTTACTTGAACTACAGAGGTGTAGCTGGCTGGCATCTCAGTGCCATGGAAAAGCCAGTTCAGAAACTTGTCCCACAACCCTTGCCCCACACCTGAAGAGGCTCCTTCCTTAAGTCTCAATGTCTCCTGCAGAAAGCAATGCTTGAAAAGAATGCTCTGGTGTGGCTTTCCCTACGCTGTCTGAGGTAACCTCTGCAAACACCACCCATATGAGCAACCTACTTTCTAACCAAAAAGTGTTCAAACTGCAGTGTGGAAATAAAATAGAAGCTAGATGTGTTTCTCTACAGAAAGTAGGACCATTGAATTGATGAAAATGTCCAGTTACCTCAAATCCTGTCCCCTTTAGTGCTTTGAAATGCCATCATGTAGATAACTCCAGAGTGAACACTACCGTCTAAATATTCCCCATCCCCTCCAGGGAAATAACTTATTTTCCTTACCTATTGACTGTTGGGCTTAGTTGAGACCTGGCATGGATTTCTCCAGCCTTTTCAAGAGCCTGGTCATTGAAAAGCTAATCCAATATTTGCCAAGAGTAAGGACATTTCTAAAACGTATTTATTAGGGCTCATCGTTGGATGGAAGACAAGGGGCAGGGAAGAAACGTTAAGGTGCCCTAGACCCCTCCAGGGAGGGGTGGTTCCTCTCCACTTCGAACTTAGAAGCTGGGTGCAAACTTGTGGGATGCTGGCGTTCCCTTCCCAGTCTTAAGTGGCATTGGATTAGATATTGTGTTGGGTGGTATTTCAGGAAATATGTACTTGTGGCTTCCCGAGAGGCCAGGCACAGTGACACTCTAAACCTCGTCGATATATCATCTTTTATCCAGGATCTGCAAATAAACCCTGATCCCCTTGGAGCATTATAGCTGCTGCTATCTCGCTAAGGAAGCGATCTGAGTTTTATTGCTTTCACCAACACCCCAACACACACACTCAGAGAGAGAGAGAGAGAGAGAGAGAGAGAGAGAGAGAGAGAGAGACTGGATTTTAAAAGGCTCTATTTTTTCCCTCTTAGGGCATCGTTATTAAAAAGAGGCGAATAGGTCTCAGCGCCGCCATCAGAGCAAGTGCGGAAAGCTGGCCTGCAAGTGAGCGTTTCCTCTGCTCAGAGAACCACGTGGGGTGGGAAAAATTAGGATTTTTTCCTGTGTGACCGCTAGGAGGCACCCAAGAGCTTTTCTCTTTAAGCGACCCACCGAATCCCTCTGTCCCTGGAACACACCCGGATGCAGTGCTACTCCCATAGTCTGCCTGCTACCACGGGCGATCAGGCTCAAAACTAGAGTTAGTGTTTGACCAAGGGAGCAGCTGAACATTTACAGGGTGTCCGGGCGGCCTGGTGTCCTCAGGGGACATCACCATTGAGCATCCTGCTTTTCCTGGGTTGTAGTCCTCCTGTCCCTCCATTCCCGCGCTCTTTGCAGTCCCCACCCCCACAGACCTCAGCAAAGTGGTCCCGTGAGCCAGGCGTGTGCTAACCCTTAGGAATTTCCACTTATAGCACTCAGGCGTCATCCCCATGATCGTGAATTGTCTCGGACCATTTTAGATGACTACCGGGGAAGGTAACTCAGTAAGAGTATAATGTATGGGTCCAAGTTTTTTGGAGAGTCCAGAGACATTCTGACTTCTGTCCAACCTTTCCCCCTTTAGTGGGAGGTACTAGAACGAAGAAACCATCCTTTGGCCAGCGTGTAATTTGGGCCTCCAGATGCTCCTGTTCACCCCTCAAATCCAATTAGGTTGTGGTGCATCTTACAGTCCAGAAAGGCTTGTACTGATGCTCCTCGGCCAGAGCCCTTGCCTTGACACCACATGCTATACAGTAGCGGGGTTTTACCACCAGGGGGACGCCTAGGTTGGGGGGGGGGTGTAAATGGGAGGCAGGAACACCCCATCCTCTAAAAGTACCCCAACTCTGTGCCAAGACCTAAACAAAAGACCTAAATACAGAGTCAGTGGTGTGGGGTGGGGAATCCAAAATGGAAGATACAAGAGTCTGGATGCCTTCCATCTCCGCCCACACCCGAGTGCCTCTCCAAGAAGTTGGAGGTACAGCAGTAGACTAGGAGCCAAGAAGATTATATTCCTCAGCATCTCCTCTATCATTGAAAAACTCCGCCCTCTCTTCAAACAAAACAAAACAAACAAAGTAACATGAACTCAATCCACCTTGTAGCTCCAGACACTTTCTTAAACCAGCATTTCAAAACCAACGAATGGATGCCGGGATCGAGGCTGCGGTGCCCATAGTGTCCGCAGGGTGGCGGGATTGGATAAGAAAAGACTTTCTGGTCGGTCGACTGACTCAGGCCTAGGAGCACATTTGGACATCTGTGGATTTTAGGGATGTCTGGGTAAAGTCCCTTTCTAGTAGGTAGGACTGCAATGCCAAAGAAAGAATTACAATTCTTTGGCTTTGCGCTTGTCCCCTGGAGTGTGATGAAGAGGCTGATGGCATCCAGCCTTGTTTTCCGTCTGCCTTGTGGATGTCAAATGTCTCTGTTACTGCCACCGCTACCACCACCACAATCAAGGCATATATTCCCACCTCTCCAAAATGTTTCCTGTGCCAGGAAAATGTAATTAATCTAATAAAAAATAACCTGACACTTGTTGGTAATCAATTGGAAGCCATAGGAGGGATCTCTTTCTTTCTGTTTTTCTTTATCTGTAGTCATTTGCAGCCTTTCTTCATAAAGTGCTAAGAGTCAATGGCAGGTCTCTGATGTCATCACCATCTTCCACTTGCGAAGGCACCTCCCAGGTACCTCTCTACTTCACCTCATCTGATTCAAGCACCTGATTCATTTCACGTGTGAGGTTGGGTTTCAGAGAGGTTACACTCCCAACACACATGAACCAAGAAAAAAAACCCTGAGGACACATCTTCAGAGGCATTCCGTCCCATTTCCAGTGAAAACTGGGCAGGACTGGGGAGAAAAGCTCCCTCCTGTTCTGCAGAATTAGCTTGGAGTCGTCTGCCAGGTTCTTGTTAGCAGCCACACACAGGTCCCAGAGTCCTTCAGATTTCATCTAGAACAAGGTCTCAAGCTTCGTTACTGGCGTGGGGGTGGGGGGAGCATATGGTGAATCTGGACCAGTAAGTGTCCTGTGGAAATTGAGGAGGCTGGACTTCAGTCCCCAAAGCACAAACACCAACAGTATAATAAAAAGTTAAGGAGAGGCTGAGGGCTCTCTCCGGTGGGCACACCCCAAGCTGTCTTGGTCCCATGATCTTCCATCTTGTTGTCTTTGACACTAACAACCTCATCCTCATTCCTAGAGTAACAGAAGTATGGTAAACACAGACTTTTCAATGCCAGCAGGGTCTCCCCTCTTTAGTTAAGGGCTTATCTTTCATTTGGTGAACTAAAAGAGAAAAGGTAACATGTTCTTTGAGGTATAATCATCCTGACTATACACCAGAGGAATGGCCCCATCTGTGTATGCTGGAAGCTGGGTCATATCTGTAGAATGGACATCAAAAGGGGGAGCTAGTTCATAAGGAAGAGTTTTGTAGAGGCACACCAGATACCTGAGAGTCTGGAAGTCCCTTTCAGAAATCAGTGGTGTACCCAGCCAGTGGTCACATCAGCTCTTCCAGGCACAGGAAGGACAACCTGGATGAGAACCAGTGTCTGCTATATCCCAGGACGGGAATAGCTTCCCACTGCCAGCACCTCTAAGTCCGTGTCTTTAAAAGAAGCAAAGGGGGCTATCTCCAGGACAGAGGCCAGTGCCAGGAAGTTCATAGGTTCCAGCCAATTGCAGGTACTGGTGTTGAATCAAAAGTCTAGTCCTGGTCCCAGGTAGATGATTGTGAGCCATGTTCCACAGAAGTCCCTGGTAGCATGGGTCCCAGTGGCCCTCAGAGGCAGTCTGCTTAGGAGACTACTTGAGTAAACTTACACTCTTCCCTTCCCTGGCTCACTTTGTTGTCTCCTCTACCCTCACTGTGGTCTTGATGCTGACCTCTCAGAGGCCATTAGCTGTCTGTAACTCATTGTCCCACACTGCCACATGCTTCCACCACGTTTGTTAAAGGCTGGGTAACGAGGGAATAGTGATCCCAGGCAAATGTGAGGAGGGAAATAGAGACAAGCTGCTGATTGGTCCTTCTGGTGTCCTGTACTCAAGCAGCCAGTCTTGTGCAGATGTAAACTCAGAGTCTTGTTCCCTCCAGACCAATGACCTGTTTGTTCTTCATCAGCTCCCAGCTTCACCAATGCCCTCAGCTCCTATACCTTTCTTCCAAGACAGAGGCTGTGAGTGGGTCAGCAGGTACCCTTCAGTCTGCAGAGCACCCACCACTGGTCATCAGTTCTGGGTCCAGAACACCCAGTGTACAGGTGACATCTCTGAAGACTGCCTTGTGTGGTCACTTTTGATAGCAACCAAAAAACCAACTTCACTCCTCAGAAGAGCTATGCATTCCAGATTAGTAGGGTGAAGAATTAACCTATGAAATCTTACAATGTGAGTGACTATTTTTTTAAAAAAGACTATAAGAAGACATAGAAAGGGTGTGTTTAAATTTTTTTAGTATTATTTTATGTGTTAGTGTTTTACCTGTATGTATGTTTGTGCACCATGTGCATGCCTGGTGCCCACAGAGATCAAAAGAGATCTTCAGATACCCTGGGACTGGAGTTGAGGATGCTTGTGAGCCACCATGTGGTTCTGGGAACTGAATCTGGGTCCTCTGCAAGAGCAACAAGTGCCCCTAACCACTGTGCAGCCTCTCCAGCCCCTGGAAAGAGAAACTTAATGAGGTAAGTTGGTTAAGACTGGTCATCTGGTGGGCATCAGGTCACATGGGCAGGAGGGAGGGAGGAAAAGCAGGGGAAGAGATACTCTCTGCAAGCCTGGGAAGGGCCTCTGGAGACACTGACCCTCCTGGGACTTAGGTCTCAGACTTGCAGCCTCCACTGAGTGAGAAATCATTCTCTTCCCAAAAGCACCTGATCTTCATGCTGCCCACCCTCATCAACTGTCCACGGGAACTCCTGCAGATCCGCCCTGCCCATGTATCTGCTTTATCTACCTTAGACTTTCTTGTGTTGTTTTTGTTTTTAAAATAATTTTGTACTTCTTCTTTGACAATTTTATGACCTTTGCAGTATGTTTTGGTCATATTTAAACACACCTCACAAACCTCCTCAGCGCATCTCCCGCTCACTCTCATAGTTTGTCAAATAACCATGGAGTTCAACTAGGGCGGCTTGCATGTTTGTGGATGTGGGATTATTTACACACAGGCAACTTAGTACCGTAGACTCTTTTCTTTCTTTACCTGCACACTGATTGTTGGAAAGGGAGAGGTGGTAGCCTGCCGGGAGAAACATGGACTGAGGCCCACAGAGCAAGGTCATTTGTGTCTTCTGATTGTCTCTACATCCTCTTGTCCTCCATGCCTGCTGGCCTACTTAGCCCCTGGCCGAACATATCTTATTTCCTAAATGATCTTTGGCACTTCTTCCATATTCTCTCACCTCTGCCCTATCTACTTGATGACTCCTCCATGTCCTCTCTCCTCCTCCATTACTTCTGGCCTCCCTCGTGTTACCAGTCCCCCTCCATATCCTATCTCCTTCATATCCAAGGAATACATGCTCTTACTGCTGCGGGGCTATCCTGATGCTTCTGGGCATCCAGAGGAATCAAGTTAGTTCTTCTCTCCAGAACCCCCAAAGTACCAGGAAAACCTACAGATTTGGAGGCTCATTCTGTACAGCTCAAATGTACAGCTCCAAAACATCACACGGAGGTAGTACATTAAGGGAGCTTTTGCCAGCAACCTCGAACTTTCGCTAAGATGGAGGTGGACCACTTCAGCTGCCCAGGTGGCTGTGCTCTGCAATGCACTGGGGCTTCAGCTTTTCATGGTCAGTTACCTGCAGAAACCCTGTTTTGGGCTTTCTGCTAAGTACAGAATCTCTGCCCTCCTCACTGTGTTTCTCAGCAGCATGGCACCAATCAGCCTGTTCTGGTGAGTTTGCCTGAGAGATTGTGGAAGACTGGCAAAGTCCAGGTCTAGCTTGAAGTGATGCCCAGCCATTGGCTTCTATCCTATTGTAAGAGCTGTCCACGCCTTTCCTTTCTCAGGCGCTGGGATGCATCAGTGGACTTCAGGAGCAGATGGGTGCACACAGAAGCCTGTCAAACATCCCAGAATCACAGTCCACCTGGGTAGCTTGAGTCTGTGCCTTGGGAACAGGTGCTTTAGGCTTTCATACCCAGATCCCCTGTTCTCTCCCGACTTGAAACAGTCGTTTCCCAAGTTCTCTGATGTCTTGTTCTTCCTTCTCAGTTCAGTGTTTCTCCACACTGATGGACTCTGGAGATACCAAGCTAGCATTGCTTAGAGTCATTTGGCTACCCTGCCCAAAGTCCATCTAACCCTAAGTGTTTCCATAGAATCACTGTGCTAATTCCTAACACTACTTGCCTTTGGAGTTTTCATGAAGAGGCTGCTGGGAGCCAAGAGCTACAACTGGAGAAGTCTTGAAATTGAGGAAGAGGCTTCCCTGAGTCCATAAGTCTATCACCATGTATCTGGTGTACTCCAGAGTCAAGTGTTCTCCTACTCTCATGGTCTTGAAACAGGAAAGCATGGGACTGTGCCCATGGAAGCAGATTAAACTCCAACTGGAAAAGCTTGGAAGCACAGGTGCCTGATAGCTGGAGGGTAGGCTGTGGTCAAACTCTCATCTGTGACATACCCCTCCAGCTAGTTTACACATAGGCTCCAAATCAGTTTCTCAAACTTGAGGGCATCAATTAATCACTTGGTGTTTCCTACAGGACAGAATCCACTTTCACAAATCTAAAATCCTGCATTTATTCTGATCCTGCAGAGTGCTGGTGCTGCTGGGATGTAGAGCCAGACCTTGAGTCAAGGGCCTAGATGCAACTCCAGGTGTCTAATCAAGGAGGCCCCTGTCAAGCTGTCAGTAGGATCTCTGCTCTGATGCTTAGCTACAAACCTACCTTTAAAATGGTCTCCCACCAGTTGGGAAGTAAGTTGAGAACCATATGAGTAAAAAGTAATCTGAAACCTGCCAACATGAAGTAAAGCTAGGGGTCATAGCATCGTTTTGTAATGGCTCTCTTTGATTTTTCAGATGAGAGACTGAAGCCTTGAGAGGGAAACCATCTGTCCCTGGGAGGAAAAAAAGTCTGATAGCTGGGCTTCTCTGCCCTCCTCTCAATGACGTTTTCACAGTGATTTCTGCCAGAGACACTGCATGAGTTACCCTGGCCATCCTCAACACTAAGAACAGGCCACTGTCATGAACACTTAGAAGGCACAAAGCACAAAAGGCCTGTTCTGACAAGAGAAGATGGCCACTGTCCATGTGTATCTTTGGGCAAGTTAGTTACTTACACTGAACCAGTCCCCCTCTGGTTCACAAACAAACAAAACCCAAAGTCTCTAGGATGTGGTGGCATGTACCTGTTATCCCAGCACTCAGGAGGCCAAGACTGGAGAATTGTGAGTTCAAGGCTGTCTTATTTAGGGTTTCATCGCTGTGAAGAGACACCATGACCAAGACAACTCTTATAAAGGAAGACATTTAATTGGGGCTGGCTTACAGGTTCAGAGGGTCAGTCCATTATCATCATGGCAAGAAACATGGCAGCTTGCAGGGAGACATGGTTTTGGAGCAGGACCTAAGAGTTCTACATCCAAAGGCAGCCAGGAGGAGCCTGTCTTCCTCCGGCAGCCAGAAAGAGGCTCTTCTCCACACTGGGCAGAACCTGAGCATAGGAGGAGACCTCAAAGCCCACTCCACAGTGACACACTTCCCATGAGCCAAGGCACCCTTCCCACGAGCCAAGCACATTCGATCCAAGCTGGGTAGTGAGACCCTGACTCAGCAAACAGAGAAGAACAGACCTACCCTTCATGGCCAGAAATTGGGTGAGATAAAGGTATGGGTAGGTCTAACATTTAGACAGAAGTTAGAACAGGAGGCAAAAGAGAAAGCCAGAGAAATAGGCCTAGACCAGACTCCTGCTTCCTTCCCCTTTTGCCAACTCAGGAGGGATAAAGAAAAGACACCTCACTGGGTATGTCCTAGGTCCTCCTTAGAAGGCATGATTTTGGAAGGCAGGGCTGTCTTCTACACTGGAGAAGCTATAGTATTGGAAGTCCTTGTGGGCTGTGTGCAACATGGTGAAACATGAAACAGTAGAACGGTGTTTGCGTAAGGTAGTACATTAGTTTAATGGACATACAGGCCAGGATGAGGGGCAAGAGATGGGCTACAGCATTTGCTCTTAGATTAACCCTTCCCTACTCCCTGTTCATTCCTTTCTGTGGGCAGACTGACATTTCATAAAATCAGACATGATATCAGCAACAGGAGAAAATAATTTAACCAGGCAAATTGAAACACCACTCAATGCAGACATGCTTTTAAAGTTTCCCACCCTGATTTCATGCAATTAGACAAAGCAATTATGAACAGCATCGACAAGCGCCCTTCCTAGCCCCGCTGATACAATGAAAAGCTCTAATGGAGACTTGGTCCCTCAGGCTGGAGAGCCAGCCTGTGCAGGGGAGGGGGGCCTGGGAGTGGATGTTGAAACAATTACCACTGCTGGGTTAATTAATCAAATGAGCAAATATGATAAAAATCCATCTTGCAGAAAGAGCCCAGCAAGTTCAAATGCAGGGGGTGCAAAATGCAGAAGGTGATTCACAGCCCTCTGCATCTCTCTTTTAATGATGGCAAAGTTGGAGGCTTCTGCTCTGACTGAGTTCACCTATGAGGATGAACAGTCATGAAGGTAGAGCTGCCAAATGGTTTCCTGGTGATTGGAGCAGGGGCTGCAGTGCTGCTTTTGTGGGAAAGAGTGCTTGCTGTGCAAATATGAGGGCCTGAGTTCTAATCCCTGGCATCCACCTAAAAAGCTGAGCATGAGCCACTTGTTGAAAGAAAGAAAGAAAAAAAGAAAGGAAGGAAGGAAGGAAGGAAGGAAGGAAGGAAGGAAGGAAAATCTGTTCTCAACAGCTTCAAAAAATACCTAAAGTAAACCTAATCAAGGAAGGGAAGACTCTCTGATGAGTTTAAGACATTGAAAACAAATTTAAGAAGACACAGAACATGGAAAGATCTCTCATGTTCTGTTTAGAATAGATATCATCAAAGTGGCCATACTACCAAAAAACAAACTACAAACCAAATCAATCTCCATTAAGTTCCCATTACATTCTTCACAGAACTAGAGAAAAGCACTCGTAACATACTTATGAAAGCACGAAGACCACGGACATACTGGCAAGGCGGTCCTAGGCAGGAGAGCACTGACCTCCAACTTCTGCAGAACCACAGTGGTCTGCAGCAGGCACGAGCACAAAAGCAGATATGTAGACCGAATATAAGACCCAGAAGTAAACCGAGACAGCTATGGCCACCTAATTTTTGACAAAGGCATCAAAAGCATACACTAGACAACTTAGTTAACAAACAGTGCTCGCAAACCTGGATACCCACTAGCAGAAGAATGAAATTAGACTCATATCCCCATCCTGCATAAAAATATATTAAAGTGGGTCAGATGGCTTAATGTAAAATACGAAATGCTGAACATTCCAAGGGAAAACAGAGAATACACCTCATAATAAAAGTACAGGCAAGAACTTTCTGAATAGGATTAAGTAGCAAATGAAATATTCCCCAAGAACTGACAAACAGACTTGATTTTAATTTCAAAAACAAAAGAAACAAAAAAATTACTGATACAGTGAAGAGACAACCTCCAGAATGGGAGAATGTCTTTGCCAACTTGACTTCAGACAGGGAATTAATGTATAGCATGTATAAAGAATTACCAAAATTAAACGCTCAAAAAGTTGCCTGTCAATAAACGGGCCAATAAAATGAACAGACAGCTCTCAAAAGAAGCACACATGGCCAGTGTGCATCACTGAGTAGGGGTAATGAGATGGGTAAAACTGCTCACCATGCAAGCCTGGCAACTTGAGTTCCATCCCTGGAATCCTTGTGAAGACAGAAGGAGAGAGCTGACTCCACAGAGCTGTCCTCTGATTTTCATGTGCCTACTGTATTCACACACAAATGCAAATTAATAACAATAACTAATAAATAAAATTTAAGGTGTTTAGCATCCTTATTTATCATGGAAATGCAAACTAAACATACTTTGAAATTCCACCTAACGCAGTCAGAATGACTATCATCAAGAACACCAATTATGCGGTGGTAGTGAATGCTTTAATCCCAGCACTCAGGAGGCAGAGGCAGGGGATCTCTGAGGCAAGCCTGGTCTACAGGGCCAGTTCCTGGACAGTCAGGGGCTACACATAGAAACCCTGTCTTGAACAACTGAAAAAAAAAGACAGAGACAGAGATTAGGGGGGAGGAAACCAGTTATGAGACTGGAAGTCGGCTATGAAACACCCTGTCCTAGAAATGACTGCATAAACAAGACCAGAGCAATACCATTATCAATGGACATGTTTCTGTGGGAAGGATGGAGCCTACCCTGAGACAAAGAACTACAAGCAACTAAGGACTGCTGGGAGAAGAGATAGCCTCTAAGAGAGGTAAGCCTGACATTGGTAGTCCAGTGCACAGTGCTCAGCCCTAAAACCATATACACATAAACAATAATAACAGACTCGACACATCATATATACATATATATCATATGTACATATATACATGTATATATGCACACACATATGTAACAGTAATCAAAGGAGGTTATTAATTTGAGATTCAGGGAGCATGGGAGGGGCTCAGGGAGGATAGCTGTGAGGGGCTAGAGGGAAAAAAAGGGGGAAACAGAATGTAATTTTATTTCAATTAAATATATTTTTAAAAAGAAAATGAGTTGTGTATTTTCTCCTAGTTTTGTATTTTGACATTATTTTAAGTTTATAAAAAGTTGCAAACACAGTTTGAAGAGTTTTTTCATCCACCCTTGCATCCGGATCCAGCAATATTTGTGTTTTGTGACTGTAGTATGACTATCAGAACCAGGGCCTCAACACTGGTACAGCACAGCTGTACAGGTGTGGACTTCACTGGTCTCCCACTCCCATCCTTCTCCTGTCTAAAATCCCACTCGCCCTTCAGCTGCTCCCTTTAGTCTTTCTGTTCAAATCTGAGATCTCTTCTTGGCATTATGTGTCTTCCTTGACAGCCGATAATTTAAAGAATAGAGGTTGGTTACCTTGAAAATGTTTTTTTGTTTGTTTGTTTAAATTTACTTAACATTTCCTCATGATTGAGAGTGAATAATGTATTTTGGGCAACAATGCTCCAGAAGAGATGTGAGGGTCTCGGCATGCACTGTCACAGTAACGCTGACCTTGGTCTTCTAGGTAAGGAGATATCTGCCTTGTTCTTCCATCATGAGGTCAGTGTTGTTCTGCTTTGTCATTAACAGCTATCATAAGGGGGTGCCTAGACCATGCATATTTCCTCAGACAGTTGCTTTCTGACTTTAGTATCTGTCTATCCATGGATCTTCCTTGCAATAGTCATTTTGGACGGTGGCTTTGTATTTCCCTTGGACACTTTTGAGTAGATATAATGGTACCTCAAAATAAGGTTCGTTACTCAATGAATTTTTCTTAATAGTAATGTCCAAAGATTTTCTTTCTTCTCTTCTCCTCCTTCTCTCCCCTTTCTCTCTCCTCTCTTTTTTTGACAGGATCTTGTTGTATAGTCGAGGCTAACCTCAATCTCTCCATCTTCCTGCCTCTGCATACCCTTTTTAAACAATTTTTGAAAACTATCCTAGTGCCATTATGTGAATATCAACTTCTCTCTTCTTGCCCATCAGTTTTCATAGTTAAGGTTTGGTCACACTAAATCAAACCTGAAAGACAACTTCAGAGATAAAATATTGCAAAAAATGCTATCATTAACAATGAAAGGAGTAAAGAAGAAAAGGCTTACCTGCTTAGCTCTTCAATCATCCCCTGCAAGTGTAAGAGTCTATTTTAGGTGTCTCTTCTGGGTGATCTGGATTCCTATTGACACATTAATTACTAATGAAGGATGTTAGAGTTGCATCATAATATCATCTTTCTTGGGAGGTTAAAGCAAAATTTCCAGAATTTGAGTCTAGTTGGAACGACATAAGTTCAAGTCCAATGTGGGATATGTAGAAAAATCCTGTCTCTCCCTCCAGATGGGGGCGTATGTTTTCTCAAGACAGAGTATCTTTGTGTATCCATGGCTGTTCTGGAATTCATTCTGCAGATCAGGCTGGTGTTGAACTCAGAGATCACCAGCCTCTGCCTCCCAAGCACTGGGTTTAAAGGTGAGTGCCACACTGTCTGGAGACAGGGGTTACATTTTGAAGTTCTTTTGTGGGAGGAAAGGAAAGAGAGAAAAACCAAACTGAACACTAAGCATCCAGCCACAAAATCCCTACCTCTCCTTGTCTACTGCTTGTATACTATTTGTTTTTATTAAATTTTTTTTAATTCTGATTTTTTATTTATGGATAATTTTTTTCATACTTTATTTACATTTCAAATGTTTCCCCCTTTCCAGATCTCCCCTTTGGAACCTCCCCATTCCCTCCCCCCTCCCCCTGCCACTATGGGAATATTCCCCCACCCACCCACCCATCCACTCTCGTCTTCCCTCCTTGTCATTCTCGTATACTGGGGGATCTAATACCCTCAGGCCCAAGGGCCTCTGCTCCCCTTGATGTCTAACAAGACCCTCCTCTGCCACATATGTGGCCAGCACCATGGATCCCTCCATGTGTATTCTTTGGTTGGTGGATCAGTCTCCAGGAGTACCGAGGGGTCAGGCCATTTGCCACTGTTGCTCCCTCCCTGGGGCTGCAAACTCCCTCAGCCCCTTCAGTCCCTTCTCCAACTCCTCCATCTGGGACCTCACGCTTAGCCCAATGGTTGCTGTGAATTGACTCTTGGGTATTCCGAACTTTTGGGCGAATTTCAAGAAGTCACTGTTTTGAATAGCTGAGTAGTATTCCATTGTGTAAATGTACCACATTTTCTGCATCCATTCCTCTGTTGAGGGACATCTGGGTTGTTTTCAGTTTCTGGCTATTATAAATATGGCTGCTATGAACATAGTGGAACATGTGTCTTTATTACATGTTGGAGCATCTTCTGGGTATATGCCCAGGAGTGGAATAGCTGGGTCCTCAGGTAGTATTATGTTCATATATACTTTTTGTAAGGAGATAAATGATTAGATAGACTTAAACCATGTTATATGTCTATTTGTGTATATTGTGTATGTGTTCATCAACTGGAACCTTATTCAAGACAACGTAACAGTTGGACCACAATTTGCTAAGAATGTGCCACAGCCTGCTCCTGTTTCTAAAATCCTTTACTTGTTGGCTCTCAGACTGACTGAGGTCAAAGGATGTATATGACTTGCTTGTCCAGGAGTTGAAAGATGGACTGATCTACCCTAAAATGTTGAGAGGATCACGCGATGTCCAAGAGTTGTCGAGTACTCAAATGTCTTGGGAAAAGCAAAGGTGTCTCTGTTCTTCACGAGATGTGGTGAGAATTTTGGTTTCTTTAAAAAACCCAGATGTGTTATGTAAATATGTTTTTTTTAAAATCCCAGGTTTGGGATAAAAGGCTGATTCACGGCAGGTGATTACGATTTGCCCCTCATGCACTAGCATGAGCATGATCCTTGCCACCTGCAGATAGTTTAATGCTGGGGACTCTGGAGAGGGTATAAATAGGAGAGCTCCGAGAAGGCCTGTGGCAGCTGCTCTTGCTTCCTGTTGCTGCAGTTTGTCTGTTAAGTGCTGGTTGACAAACAGACAAGAAGTTGGAGATCTCCTGATGAGAAGACTGGACTTGTCCCAAGGATCTCAATGCCCCTAATCAGCAGGAAATAGTCTACTTTGTTGGCTGAAAGAGGTCTCTACCCGCTTTCCTCTCTAACCTTTCTCTTACCTAGTGTTGGAGGCGATTACGGTGGAATAAGGACTGGAAGGGCAGTAGACGTATAGGACCTAATAAAACAGCCAAACAACAACAACAATCCACAAGGAGACATCTGAAAGCAGCGGGCACTTGAGAATACAGTTGCCAAGCATATCTGCCCAGCCTGTTGTAAGCCAAAGTCTCAATTCTGAGGTCTCAATCTCCTGGTTGAGCTGCTCTTCTCCTACCAGGCAAGCACTCAGTACTGAAGCCAGGAGGTTGTGTGGAAGCCCTTTAAACTTCTAGAAGCATGAAATTAAGCTGTGTCTTTCTAACAAGAGGTGTTGAGATCACAGGAAGTTAAATTTAGATGGCAACCGTTCATCGCTCCTAAAAGCTAGTGAATTATAGTCATAGCTCACATTTGTTGAGTATGTACCATATGCAGGTATTGTGCTTTATATGTTTAGCTCATTTAACCCTTATTGATTTCTTTAATCCTTGTTTAGTAGGTAATAACTACCCCATTTTATAGATGGGCAACTGATATCATGAAAAGCCTATTTATCAGAAACAACCCAGTGAATGGCAGATCTGTAATTCAAAATAATGTCTTTTAAAAAACTTTTTATTGGCTCTTTGTGAATTTCACATTATGCACCCCACTTCCACTTGTCTCCCCAACCCCTCATACTCATCCTCCACTCTGTAACCTCCACAGCAAAAGAAAAAAATTCTTGTTATGGAAGTCATAGTGTGTCAGTGTGTGCCACAGTATACCCTTTTGTCTATACTTCTTTGCTTGCAAATGTTTATTGCAATGAGTCTTTGGTCTGGTTTGAGGCATCTGGCTTCTGCTACAGTATCAATACTAGGACTTCACTGGGACTCCTCTCAGATGTCCTGTTGTTGCCCTGTGTCATGGAGATCCTGTAGTTTTGGGTCTGTAGGACCAGCCTCTTTATGCACTCCAGCAGTTCATTGATGAAGTTGATGTTGGGGTGGGCCAATTCAAAGCCCTGAATCTGGGCCTGGGAGGTATCTGTTACCTCCCCTGTACCCACACACCAGGGCAAGCTCTCCAGTCCTGCCCAAGCTAGCTCATTCAACACTGCAGCCAGCAAGGGGCAGAGCCAGCTCTCCCATAATACCTTCCTCGGGGAGGCTCACCTGTGTGCCCCTTCCCCCATCACCAGGGTTAGCTCTACTGAGATGCCCAGGCAAGGTACAGGACCTGCTCTCTGGAGCTGCAGCTGGTGAGAAGCAGGGACAGCTCTCCTGCTTTCATGACCCCAAGGCCAGCAACTCTTTTGCCTGCTGCAGGTGGCAAGGGGCGAGGAGGGGGAGTGCTTCTTCCCCTTGTCCATGCCACGGCAAGGGAGACAGAGGACACTGTACATTCCTTAGACATCAACATGCTGGAGGGCAGAACAGGGACATCTGCCTGGTCTTTGGTGATAACAGACCCCTGCTTCTCCAGGGCCACTGACCTGGACATGGCCCTTAGTGACAGTGCAGGCCAGGACCTCACCAAGGTCTTAGGTGGCCAGCTACTCACATTTGGCTGTTCCTCAGTACCCTCCCTATCTTCCCCCATCCTTCTATTTCTTTGTCTTCCATTTCTCCACTTCTTGCTCCTTTTACTGGCTCCCAGGGCCTCTGGATGTCAGGGGTCATCTCAGGAGTGATATCAGGAGTGCTATGCCCTGCCCATTCAGTGTGGCCCCTGGCAGGGGTCATCTTAGGCATGGTCTGCACACCTGGGCCTGAGTCACACCAGACTAGTGCTTATCTCAGGGTAGCTCCCTGTCCATGCCCTGTGGTACTGAGCTGCTGGTCATTTCCAGCTTATTCCCACCTGGCCCACAGGGCCCCAGGTGAGAGTCATCTTGTCTCTGGCTCCTCATGTATCTTTTAAAATAAATTGTATTACATTCATTTATTTTGTGTATGTATATAGGCACATGTATGCTTCAGTGTGCATGTGGTGGTTAGCTTCTGGGAGTTGGTGCTCTCCTTCTACCATGCAGGTCCTGAAGATCAAACTCATTTGTCAGACGTGGCAACAAGAATTTTCACCCACTCAACCATCTTGCTGGCCCCAAAAACATTTATCTTACTCCCTATGTTCTAGTGTATGAAATAAACTGAAGGATATGAAAGGCAAATATCACCTTCTATAAAATGAAATATCAAGGCCAGCAATGACACATCTTCATGCCTGAGTGCAGATTTCCCTAAAACTTAAACCCTCCTGGGACCTTTCATCACAGAGGTCAAGTGGAGATCAAGACAGATCCATCTGACACGAGCTTTCTGTGATATGTCCAGCTCCAAACAAGTAGCTAATTCCAGCTACTGTGAGGGCTGTGTAACAATGTCAGACACAGCCCTACTGTTAGGGCTGAGGGTAAGGTCTTCTGGTACAACCTTACCTGGGTAATGAGAGAGAAAGGGTAGGGAAGAGTGATGCCATGAGAGAACACACTTTCTTCGGGTTTTTCTTTTTACAATCAAATCAATAGCCGCAACTGCAGCCTGGGGAGACTCTCCAAGCTGTGGCGTCACTGCTGTAGTGGAAATGAGAAGGGTTGTGCTCACCATGCCCCCTGCCCTAGTCAGGACACTAACACTGTGCTACCCCCATTTGCTGAAGAAATGACATTAAAAAAAAAAAAAAAAGGTCCACCAACATCTCATGAAGAACCACTAGAGTTTGCAAGAAAGAAAGAATTGGAACTGGAATTCTTCCTTCAGAGAAAGCAAATGTTTTTGAGAGAGGGAAGGAGCTTGGTATGGTAGCACACTCCTTTAATCCCAGCACTTAGGACACAGAAGCAGTAAGATCTCTGAGTTTTAGGCTAGCCTGGCCTACAGAGCAGATGTCAGGACAGCCAGGACTACACAAAGAAAACAAAACAAAACAAAGAGGAGAGGACTAGAGAGCACCACCATGGGGAGACTAGATGCGCTGGCATGTCCTTTAAAGCACAAAATTCTCATCTAGATCCCTACTCCCATTTCTTTCATATTTTTCATTTCCCCAAGATTAGCAGCTCTCTGAGATGTCAGGAAGAATGCTGTCATTTAGTTAATTTAAATGTAAGAGTCTGTGACATCAACTCTCTGAGGTCTTAGCATTTCAGAAAGAAAATGCAGGGTTTAATTTTGTTGGATTCTAGTGAAGGTTGTAGTGTGATAGACCACACAACACAGGCCTGAGAACAAGCTCCATGTCCCTGGACACTACTGTTTTAGGGGCTTTATTACACCACTCACCATGTTGATTCAGGCTGTATCATATTATCTGCAGAACACATGGATACTGGTAGTTTCTGTCTGTGGGTTTGGTTTGGAGAAGTTCTCAGTGCGGACAGTTTTTAGTTCACATGTTCTGTAGCTGTACATACCAAGATAAAACACCATCCGATGCTGTAGGCCAGGAACCCAGGTATGGCATGGGAAGGACTATTGATGTTCACTCCTGTGTCTCAGACCTGAGATAGTCTGCTTTGGAGGTTAGAGCTGCTGGTACTAGAACAGTCACTACTAAGCATTTCTTTATTCTTACAGCAGTGCCATGCTCAGAAGACTGAAGGACAGCCTCAACTCAGGCTGGCACAAAATATCAACCAAATGCCTGCCCAAGTGTGGCTTTGCCCAAATGTTGACTTCATAATAATTAGACTTCTTACATGGAAAGTTTAGGGGTGCGAGATCAAGTAATCTCCAAGAGAAGATGGTGCTTTATGAGTGGGTAGTGTAGCTTGCAGGTTACAATGCACTGTTTTTATCATATTCTATCAAAGAAGCCAGAGTCTATCCTGACTCAAAGGGACATGACAGACCCCACATTTCATTGTCTGAATGTCTTCCCCAAATTTTGTACCTTGGAACAAAACATTCCATGATAGTATTAAGATGTGGCATTTTAGGAGGTGGTTAAGTCATGAGGCCTCTGTCCTATAGAATGGAATTGGCCCTTATAAGGGGGCTTTATGAAGTTTTATACTCTTCCATTTTGTGGGGTCATAGTTATTGTTAGCTCTGGAGGATGCAGAAACAAAACTCCATCTTGGAATCATAGGCAAGTCCTTCACCAGATACGAAGCTAAGAATGTCTTCACTTTGGACTTCCCAGCTAGAACTGTGAGAAACAAATCTTTTCTTCATAAAAATTACTCAGTCATGGACTTGGTTACAGAAGCCAAACTGAAGGATATATAAATGATTTCTGGTCATAACTAAAGCAGCCATAATGGGTTGCTTTTTCAGAAACTGAAGCCCACTTCTGCCACATGTTTATTTCCCATGACAATTTTCCAGATACCCATGTAGATGCTGCTCTGTATATATTCAAATTGTTCTTAAACACTAGGGTACCTAAGACTCAGTGGACATCTTGTAAATACACACACACACACACACCTCTGCCCTCGAATATCTCTCCCTAGTCTAGTGACTGCCAATCCTTTATCCCCAGTTCAGTCTGACATTTATTATTATGGTTTTCTTTACTGTGTGTGTGTGGTATGCATGTGTATGCACAATAAATGTGTGTGCATATATTTGTAAATGTGAGTGCATGATAAATATGTGCATGCATGTATGTCATGTACGTGGAGGGCCAAGGTTGACAGAGGGAGTCTTGAACTTCTCTCCACCTATTCATTGAGGCAGCATCTCCCGGTTGAACCCAAACCTTGCCAACAGCTAGACTAGCTTACAAGCTTGCTCTGGTGATCCACTGTGACCATATTCGAAGCCTTGTAATTATAAGCAGGCTGCCATACTCACCAGCATTTTTGTGGGTGCCAGGAATCCAAACTCTAGCTCTTCAGTGGTACACACACACACACACACACACACACACACACACACACGTAAAACACTCATATACATTTAAAAAAAAAGTCTCACAGACATTTCTGCAGATCAATCTGATGGAAGCATTTTCTCAGTTGAGGTTCGTTCTTCCTAGAAGACCCTAGCTTGTGTCAAGTTTACAGAAATCTAGCCATCACACAAGGTGTCTTAGTTAGGGTTTTACTTCTGTAAACAGACACCATGACCAAGGCAAATCTCATAAAACACAGCATTTAATTGGGGCTGGCTTACAGATTCAGAGGTTCAGTCCATAGTCATCAAGGGAAAGGGGGGAGGAAATGGGCAGGTTCCAAAGGGGAGACCTGGAAAGGGGGAAACATTTGAAATGTAAATAAAGTGTGAAAAAAAAATAAATAAAAAATAAAAAAAAATAATCATCAAGGCAGGATCATGGAAGCATCCAGACACAGTGCAGGAGGAGCTGAGAGTTCTACATCTTCATCTGAAGGCTGCTAGTGGAAGACTGACTTCCAGGCAGCTAGGGTGAGGGTCTTAAAGCCCACACTCACAGTGACACACCTACTCCAACAGAGCCACATTTTCTAATAGTGCCACTCCTTGGACCGAGCATATACAAACCATCACACCAGGCAATGTCTTTCATGGTCAGATTCCTTGCATAGAGGTCCCAAGAAGCCTTGCATAGAACTGTGAAAGTGAAGTCTTAGTTATAGTATGAGACCAGGATGTTGGAGATGATGGAACCATGGTATATCTGCAGAAGAAAGCTTCAGACACAGAGTGGAGCCAGACGAAAAAAAAGGTAATGTCAACTACAGGTGGCACGGATGGAAAGATGGATTTCCCATGGCCAATGGAGCCTACATGATTCCATCAAGCAACCTAGATATAGGCATTCTATAGGGCTTTGTAGTTGCCCATTAGGGATTCAGTCTTGCTCTAATCTGGTCTTCACTTGCAATGTCCTCATTCTTCACTATTGGGATGGGAATGCTCAGTCTGTGCCATTTCATATTGGAAGTATATAACTTGTTTAAAAATGGGTTAGACTAACAGTTGAGAGTTTGAGTCTCAGAAGATACTCTATAACTTAAAGCACTTAAAATTTAAAGCTTTGTGTTATTTTGTGTGTATGAGTGTTTGCCTGTACATGCACCATGTGCCTGGTGTCTGTGGAGGTCAGAAGAGGGTGTTGGATCCTGGAGTTACAGATGGTTATGAGTCACTATGTGGCTGTTGGGAATTGAACCTAGGTCCTACACAAGAACAAAAAGTGCTCTTAACTCTTAACTCCAGATCGTTTTACATCTTGAACTGGTACTTACATTTCTGAACAATTTGGAGCTGTTAAGATTCTGAAGACTTTTAGAGGTGAACTAAATATATTTTAGGAGTGGAATGTTATAACATAAAAGTGATTATATTTGGTGTCAAGTTGACAAGGGGTAGGCTTCTAATGGTTACTCTTAATTGTTAACTAGACAGAACTTAGAATCACCTAGGAGATAAACATCTGGACATGTTTCTGGGGACATTTCTAGAGAGGTCTGATGAGTAACACAAGTGGGGCATCAGTACTCATCTCCCTTCCTGGCTGGAGGCACAGTGTGACCAGCTGCCTCACTACTGGCATGACTTCTATACAATGATGAACTGTACCTCAAACCATGAGCCAAAATATACTCTTCTCTCCCTAAATGGTCCTTGTGTATTCATCACAACAACACAAAAGTAATCCAGCTCCAGGGATGCTGCCCACCAAGATTATTAAGGCTGATGTTAGTCTTCCATGTCCTGGAACTTTAGACTCTAAACACATAGAAATGAGAATTTGTCTTTGGCAGGTAGTGAAATGTGTGGGTCATTAGAGGCAATCCCAGGAGGAGATTACATGTGGAAGGGTAATGGGCTGGTGTACTGGAAGAATAGTAGTGCTTGACTTCATTCATGACTTCAATTTCTCTCCTTCACAAAGGTTTTTCTCTCAGTGGGCCTGGGCAGGTAGCTCAGTGGTAGAGAGGTTATCTAGCATGCAGAAGGCCTTGGTTTTGATCCCAAACACTGGGTAAGGATTTTAGGTTAGTTGTGTTGCTTTAAAAAGGAAATTAATTGTTCTGGGCCCAGTCTTTAGAACAAAGCATCCCTAGCAGACTTTCCATATATGGAGAAACAAAAATGAGATAGTCAGAGAGGGTTCATGCTGAAACTTCATGCAAGCAGCATCAAATGACCACCAGAGAGATATTTGCATAACGTGATAGTATTCCTGGATACTCCAAGGAATGTAAACGAAAAAATGAGAGGAGAGGATGTTTTATAAGGGTCTTGGACACATTTATCAATATTTATGGAGAGAATGGTCCAAAGGATGAAAACAGAGCAAACAATTGGCTCTCATTCTGAAGCTCTTTGGGTTCCCCACAATTCACACCATTCACACCAGCTCAGGTATGGTGGGAAAAGGTTTGTTGTGGATAACAAAAGATGTGCCCATCACCCCTGCCACTCTGCAAATTCCAAGGTTTTAAACTAAACTCTATGCCAGCAACTAGGTACAAGTACATTATATACATATACAGTTATATCTCAAATCTACTGTGAATGTTATCATTTCATGAACATTCAAGTTTATATGCTTTGTTAGACAGGTGCATAATTCAATTGATACATATATAAGTGGAATTGCTACATTTCTAAAAATTATTACATTTCCAGAGGAATTTGTGAGTGATTAAAATGTCATATATGCAATAAAATGTATTTTAAATTTTAGCTTGAAGCAGGGGGATTGGTGTATGTTCCAGGCACTGTAACCTACAGTGTGAGATTCTATCTCAGAAAAAAAAAAGTTGTTTTGAAAATATAAAGTTCCCTGAGGACCCAGCTATACCACTCCTGGGTATATATCCAGAAGATGCTCCAACATTTAACAAGAACACATGCTCCACTATGTTCATAGCCGCCATATTTATAATATCCAGAACTGGAAACAACCCAGATGTCCCTCATCATAGGAATGGATACAGAAAATATGGTACATTTACACAATGGACTACTACTCAGCTATTAAAAACAATGACTTCATGAAATTCATAGACAAGTGGATGGATCTTGAAAATATCATCCTGAGCGAGGTAACACAGTCACAAAAGAAAGAACATGGTATGTACTCACTGTTAAGAGGTTATTAGCCCAAAAGTTTGAAATACCCAAGAGTCACTTCGCAACAACAGTAGTTCTGAGTGTGACATCCCAAATGGAGGGCTTGGAGAAAGGACTGAAGGAGCTGAGGGAGTGTGCAGCCCCAGGGAGGTAGCAACAGTGGCAACTGGCCTGACCACCCCACCCCACCCCCATACTTCGGGAGACTGATCTACCAACTAAAGAATACACATGGAGAGACCCATGGTGCTAGCCACAAATGCAGCAGAGGAGGGTCTTGTTATCCGTCAGGGGGAGGACAGGCCCTTGGGCCTGAGGGTGTTAGATCCCCCAGTATAGGAGAATGACAAGGAGGAAAGACGAGAGTGGGTGGGTGGGTGGAAGGGTGGTTTGGAGAATGTCCCCATATTGGCAGAGGGAAGGCAGAGGGAATGGGGAGGTTCCAAAGGGGAGATCTGAAACATTTGAAATGTAAATAAAATATTAAAATAAAAAAAAGAAAGAAAGAAAATATCATCCTGAGTGAGGTAACTCAGTCACAAAAGAACACATGCAGTCTGTACTCACTGATATGTGGATATTAGCCTAAAAGCTCAGAATACCCAAGATTCAATTCCCATACCATATGATGCCTAAGAAGAAGGAAGACCAAAATGTGGATGCTTCAGTGTTTCTTAGAAAGGTGAACAAAATACTCACAGGAGGAAATATTGAGACCAAGTGTGGAGCAGAGACTGAAGGAAAGGCCATCCAGAGACCTGGGGATCCATCCACTATACAGACACCAAACCTGGACTTTATTGTGGATGCTGGGAAGTGCTTCGTGATGGAAGCCTGATAAGAAGTCTCCAGAGAGGCTCAGGAAGAGCCTGACAAATACAGAGGTGAATGCTCGCAGCCAACCATTGGACTGAGAGTGGGATCCTGGATGGAGGAGTTGGAGAAGGGACTGAAGGAACTGAGGGGGTTTGCAGCCCCATGGAGGGAGCAACAGTGTCAACTGGCCTGACCTCCCGATGCTCCCGGAGACTGGATCATCAACCAAAGAATTCACATGGAGGGACCCATGGTGCTGGCCACATATGTGGCAGAGGAAGGCCTTGTTGGACATCAGTGGGAGGAGAGGCCCTTGGGCCCGAGGGTGTTAGATGCCCCAGTGTAGGAGAATGCTAGGGAGGGAAGATGGGAGTGGGTGCATGGGTGGGTGGGGGAGCACCCTCATAGAAGCAAGGGAGGGGAGATGGGATGGGGGTTTCTGAAGGGGAGACCTGGAAAGGGGAAAATATTTGAAATGTAAATAAAGTACATGTCAAAAAAAACCCCGAAAATATAAAGTTCCTAAATGCCAACAAAAGTTAGCTATTATGCCCAAATATGATTTATGACATTTATATCATTTTTCTCAAAGCAATCAAACCTATCTATAATTAGAGCTTAAAACTTTCCTCTGGGTTGCCTGTCTACTCTATGTGCAAATTTTACTTTTAATAACTTTAGAAGTTTGGGAGCAGTCTATTATGTTTTATGGATAAGAATGTGACTTGTTTTGGTGTACATTGCATGTGAACTCGAGAGAGATGCATACTCTGTTGAGGTTGAATGGCGTGACCAGTTATGTCCATTAGATCCAGTTGATTGATAATGTTTAGTTCAGCTATATCCTTGTTGGTTTTCTGTCCATGAAAGCCGTCCAGTTCTGAGATAATCACTGAAGTATCCAACTACGCTGGTGTGTTCCTCTATTTCTACAGTCTTATTAGTTGTTCCATGGTATTTGACAACGTTGTGAGGCACATGTATGTTAAGGATTCCTATGTCTTCTTATGGAATTGACTTCTGTGTAGTTTCATACTGCTCTTCTTTTTCAAAGGTTTATTTTTATTTTATATGTTTGTTTTCATGTATAGCTGTGCATCACATGGTATGCCTGGTGCCCATGGAAACCAGAAGGGCTTTAGGTACCTTGGAACTGGAGTTACAGATAGTTGTGAGATACTATGTCGGTACTGGAAACTAAACCCATCCTTGAAAAGAGCAGCCAGTGCTCTTAATCACTGAGCCACTTCCCCAGCCCAAATCCTAGATAACATTTCTTGCTCTGAAATTTCTCTGTCTGAAATCTGTGTAACTATTGACAGTTTCTTTCTGTCAGTGTTAGCATGGAGTATCTTTTTCAATTCTTTAGTTTTAATCTACATGTGTCTTTACATTCAAGATTAGTTTCTTATATGTGGCTTATTCTTCCAATCCATTCTGATTATATCTTCCAACTGCTGCATATAGCCCATTAATATTCATAGTTGACTGATATAATTAAATATCTACCATACTTTCACTGTTTCTATTTTCTGTGTTAAGGTTTAATTTTAAGTGTTAACTTGATTTTGAGTTAAGGGAAAACTCTCTGGTAAAGCATCAGTTCTAGGTATATCTGTTTGGGTGTTAATTGGAACTACGGTCTACAGATTAAGCCAAATACGACCTTACCAACATACTGACAGCCCAACTGTTTTTTAACAACAAAACAAACAAAGAAGCAAGCAGCAGAAGAAAGGTGGATTTTCTTCCTTCTAGAATGAGAATACCTATTTTCTCCTCCCCTCAGACATGAAAACTCTAGGTCTTTGGATTCCAGGACTATGCCACTAAACCCTAGCTCCTCAGGACTTGGGTGTCAGGTTGAATTAAATTACCAGCTTCTCTGGTTCTCTAGGTTAAAGATGGCACATCCTGGAAATTCCCAGCCTTTATAATCTCATGGACCAATCGCCATAGTTATGCCTGTCTGTCTGTCTGCCCGTTAGCCTATTGGTTATTTCTTCACAGAATGCTGACTAAAACACTGTTCTTGTTCTTTGTTCTTATTTTTGTTTTCTACTCTTTTTCTGCCACTTTTTCTCTTTATTGAGCATTCCAGATAATTCTGTTTTCTCTAATTAATGTGTCAGTTTTTACTTCTTCTTTTCTTCTGTTGGTGGTTGCTCAATACAAGGTTTGTAGTATACATTTATAACAGTCCAAGTCCACTTTCATAAAACATTACATCGCTTCCTAGGTAGTCTATCTACAGGAGCAAGGGATCCTAATTCCTCCCCCCACACTTTTTACTACTGCTATTCACTTTGCTTTTGTATATAAACATGTGTGAGTGTAGGGATACATAGGTAGACATGCATTGTTACTACTACTTTTCTAAAGAGGTTTATATTGATGCTGAAGGATGATAAAGCCTCCATTCTCCCTTCCATGCTCCTCTTTGACCTCTTTGTTAATACAGGTCTGACTTTCCATACCACTGTTCCTTCTCCTTAAAGAACATTCTTTAATATTTCTTACAAAGCATGTCTAGTTGTAACAAATTCCCTTGTTCTTTATTTTTCTGACAAAGTATTTCTCTTTTAACTTTTAAATATGGTTTCATAAGGTACAGAATTCTATGGTGGTGGATATTTCAGAATCAAAACTTAAATATTTCATTCCACTTTCTGATGGCTTATATGGTCTCTGAAACATTATGTATAATTTAATCATTAGTCTTTTGTAGATAATGTATTTTTCACACCTGTTATGCTTGTATCGGGATTCATTTATTTATCTTTGATTTTTCTTTTATAAATTTTTTAAAAGTTTTGTTTGTTTTATGCATATGGGTGTTTTCTTTGCATGTATGTCTGCACACCAGAAGAAGACATTGGATCCTGGGGTACTACAGTTGCACAGTCTCAGATGTTTGTGATTCTCCTAGTGGGTGCTGGGAATTGAACTCTGGATCTCAGGAAGAGCAGCCAGTGCTCTTAACCATTGATCCGTCTCTCCAGCCTGATTTTTCTATAATTTAAAGGTAATAAATTATGTCTGTTGTTGTTCTAGTATGTGTCAAACTTGGCATCCTCTGAACTTCCAGAATCTATGGTTTGATGTCTGGTATTAATTTGCAGAAAATCCCAGATATAACTTTCTCAAGGTTGTCTGTTCTCTCTGTACTTCTGTTTCATGCTTCCCATGTGTGTGACATCATTTGTAGTTGTTTTCTAGTTCTTAGGTATTCTGTTGTAAGTTTTTACATTTCTTTAGGTATCCTTTAACATTGTTTTCTTTTGGTTTTGGATATTTCTACTTAAGTATCTTCAGGTTCAAACATTCTTTACTTAGTTATATGTAGTCTATGCATTGGACCACCAAACACTTCTGTTACTTTTTAAAAACCTTCTAGCACTAACATTTCTTTCTGCCCCCTTTCTGAGACTTTCCATCTCTCTTTTTATATTGTCTGCTCTTATATTTTACTTACCTCACTAGAACCTTTAATGGATTAATCATAGTTGCTTTAATTCCTGAACTGATAATTCTAGCATCTCAATAGACTCAAGCTTTGCTTTAGTATTCTGTCTATCCCTTCAAACTTAGTTTTGACTTTTAGTTTGTTTTGTAATTACTTGATAGATGGACACAGCATACTGAGTAAAAGTGAGTACTGTAAATAACTGTTTCAGCAATATGGCGGTACAGTATTGGGGAGAGGAGGTACTGCACAGCTTTATCATTAGGCCTCAAGGTTTATTCTCAGTTATCAGTTGTTGGGAATCCTATCATTTTATTCTCCTCCCCTGTGTGTTTAGGATAGAAGGGATGCTCTCAGAGCTCTATGTGAGTATTTCTCTTGCATTATTCAGGCTCTGACAAAACCTCAGCAATTAGGCTTTTGCTAAAGTTTCTCCTTTGTTAAGAACATGGAGTGCTCTTCTGTATTTCAAGGTGATTGGGGTCTTTCTGTCCCATGCTGGAAGCTATTTGCTATGAGAACCTGAAAAATGAGTGCCTCCACTGCCCCAGTCACAATGGATTCACCTTGAAGCTTTTGTCTCCCAGGCTTGTCCACACTGAGCAATTTGTCTGCTTATAGTTCAGGTGTCCTGTCCCAGAATTCGTTCCCATCATGATTGTTGGTCATGGGCTTCTGTTCTGGTAAATTGCAATTCTCTGTATTTACTCGCCAGTCTCTCTAGTTTTGAGGGCAGCAGTGTACCCTTTTGTTTCTTTCATGGATCTAAGAAGAGTTGTTTTCAGTTCATTTGTTTTTACGTGTATGTGCATGTGTCTGTACATGTGTACAGGTGCCTACAAAGGTCAGAGGAGTGTCTGATCCCCTAGAGCTAGAGTTCAGGCAGTTGTGTATTACCCAATATGGATGCTGAAAACCAAATTCCAGTCCTCTTTAAGAGCAACAAATGCTCTCAACCACTGAACAATCTTTCCAAACGTGATATGCTAATTTTTCAAATAGTTCAGCCTTTGTACTTGCAATAGCATGATAATTAAAGCTTCTTATGTGTTAGGTTAGACACTGTTGCTCAACAGCAGTCTGTCTGTATACCATACAGTTACTATAAAGCAAGCTGGATATATGCCTCCCTCCATAGCACACTAGGAGTGGACTAATTCCAATCAGATTTTACTATTAAAAAGGATAGTGACAGACCTGTATTAGCCTTGGTTTCAAGGTCACTTTGCTGGTTTTGACAGTATGGTTTGTTTCTATAAGATGTAATCATGGGGGGTGACTTGATAAAGGTTACAGTCTATACTATTTTTTACTGTCTTAAATTATTTAAATCATTGCAAGTCTTTTAAAAGAACCACCATCATGTTATGTATTTCTTTCCACCTTGTAACCTACCATCACCTAAGAAATTGAAAATATTATCTCAAAGTTTTATAGTAATCATGCTATACAACCTGACCATTGGATGCTTTAGTTACCTCCAACTTTGGCTAAGATAAACCAAAGTAATTCTTCAATTAATAAGGCACCACAGGGGGAAACAAGACTAGGATTCCAACGGTATCTGCAAAATTCACTTCATTAGTAACTTCTCTCAGAGAAGGAAAGGATATACTGGCTGAGCTCTCTGTTCAACAGAATTTTAAAATTCAGTTCAAATATTATTTAAACTTTTATATGACAAACTTGTTGGTCCATTAAAGACCAAGAACCTAGCATTTTATATAGATAATCTGCCTCATCACCAAAGTCTTTGCCTTTTGACCCAGGAGTTTCCTGAGTTCTAGATATTCATTTAGTTGATACCTTATTGGGGTAGAGGGCTGTCAGTGTTTGAATCAGGGGTCTTGATATATAGCCTATGATGGTCTTAAAACTACTAATTTTGCCTCAGACTCCTCAGACAGCAGCTAGTGGTGTGTGTCATCTTACCTAGTTTAATCATCCTTCATGTAACATGCGTGAGGTTGTTCTGCATAGGAATATAGGTAAAAGCAAGCAGAGTGCCCATCATAGGGACTAATCAGATGAATAGTGCCAGACTATTACAATGCTGCTTTAAAATAAAATAAAATACATTCCTTTTGAATCAGTTTGCAAAACATCCAAGATATATCCCCATACAATTTAGAAATTTAAAATGTTATTAGTTTCCAGTACTCTTCACTCTGTTGTATGGATATGGTAGCATCCTGGGTACAGCAAATTCTCTGTCATGTTCATAAAGTCACTGACAACTCAGAAAATTCTTAGCCTGAATAAGTACACCTTAAATCACAATTCTGAAAAGTGAGGAGGAAAAGAGGATTGACTATGAAAACAATTACAAGTGTGAACTCCGATTCTCAGAGATGTGAGGTGTTGGTTGCCTGGATGGACACAGTGATAGAATGAAGGGTGTGTCCATTTCATGCTATTACAGAATACCCAAGACTACATACAGTATCTTAGAAAGAAGAGGAGCTCATTTTCTTACCATTTTGGAGACAATTGAAGATCCAGGTGCTAGGTTGTCGTATTTGACTTGCTACACATCTTGCTGCATCCCCACACCCTTGTCAGAAAATAGATAAGAGAACAAAATAGCAACATAAAGCTATTTCGAGATTTAATTCCATCAGAAAGGAATGAAGCCTCAAGGTCTGACCACCTCTTAAATGTTTTACTTCTCAATACTGCCTGTCAATTGGCAACACTTAAGCTTTTGAGTATCATCCAATCTGTAGAGGGACAGCACAGGACAAGGCAGAGGAATTTGCTTCTGTCTGATTTAGGATGTTGACTTTCTCCTCCCCTCGAATATTGGCTTTCCTGGTTCTCAGAAATAACCTTTGACCAGGACTTACAGCTATGACTCTGGATTACATAAGACAGATTGTAGGACTACTTCCTCCTCTCAGATAACTAATATATTAGAGAAACTTGAAATGTATTTTCATTCTTTGTCTTAGTCAGGGTTTCTATTCCTGCACAAACATCATGACCAAGATGCAAGTTGGGGAGGAAAGGGTTTATTGAGTTTACACTTCCATGCTGCTGTTCATCACCAAAGAAAGTCAGGACTGGAACTCAAGCAGGTCAGGAAGCAGGAGCTGATGCAGAGGCCATGGAGAGATGTAACTTACTGGCTTGCTTCCTTCTCCTGGATTGCTCAGTTTGCTTTCTTATAGAACCCAAGACTACCAGCCCACAAATGGTACCACCCACAAGGGGCCCTCCACCCTTGATCACTAATTGAGAAAATGCCTTACAGCTGGATCTCAGGGAGGCATTTTCTCAACTGAAACTCCTTTCTCTGTGATAACTCCAGCTTGTGTCAAGTTGACACAAAACCAGCCAGTGCATTCTTACAACATACATTTGGAGGTAGACAGTCTAGAAACAGCAAACAGTTCTATAAACTCATCAGGAATCTGGATCTCTGAAGTCATCTGTTCTGCCATCACTAGACAAACCTTTATCCATTTCCTCTACATGACAGATTTATTATTAATGGAAAGTTAGATATAACTTCTAAAGGTCTTTGTGGTCATTTATATTTGGGAAAGATGCTCTTTTCCACGCTGAAGAACTGAAGCTAAGCAGCTAATAAAGACAATAATATTATTAACCACACCAAGAAAGTGACTGGCTCTTTATGCTGGAACTTCAGTGGCTCAGGCTCTAAGATCAAGAACTGATAAATGGGACCTCATGAAACTGAAAAGCTTCTGTAAGGCAAAGGGCATAATCAATAGGACAAATTGTCAACCTACAGATTAGGAAAAAATCTTCACTAACCCCACATCTGATAGGTTAATATCCAAAATATATAAAGAACTCAAGAAGCTAACCTCCAAAAACAACAAACAACCCAATCAAAAACTAGGGTATAGAGCTAAACAGAGAATTCACAACGAGGAATCATGAATGGCCAAGAAGCACGTAAAGAAATGTTCAAAGTCCTTAGTGATCAGGGAAATGCAATCAAAACAACCTTGAGATTCCACCTTACACTAATCAGAATGGCTAAGATTAAAATCAGATGCTGGTGAGGATGTGAAGAAGAGGAACACTCCTTCATTGCTGGCAGGACTGCAAACTGGTACAATCACTCTGGAAATCAATCTAGAGGCTCCTCAGAAAATTGGAAATAGAGCTACCTGAAGTCCCAGCTATGCCACACCTGGGCATATACCCAAAAGATGCCCCACCATGCCACAAAGGCACATGTTCCACTATGTTCATAGCAGCCTTATTTGTGATAGCCAGAAGCTGGAAACAACCCAGATGTCCCACAACAGAAGAATGGATACAGAAAATGTGGCTTATATACACAATGGAATACTATTCAGCTATTAAGAACAAGGACATCATGAGTTTTGCAGGCAAATGGATGGAACTAGAAAAATATCATCCTGAGTGAGGTGTCTCAGAGCCAAAAGGACATGCATGATATGTACTAATAATTGGATATTAGCCAAAAAGCACTGAATACCCAGAATACAATCCACAGAACTCAAAAAGCCAAAGTGCCCAAGTAAGAATTCTTCAATCCCACTTGGGACAGAGAATAAACCAGAGAGAAGAGATTGGGAAGAAACTGGGTTATAGAGGGGAGAGGGAGGAGCAGAGGAAAGGGGGGAACATGATCAGATATTGGGGGACCAGGAGTAAAGCCCCAAGGGCCAGAAGAATGAATGGAAATATACAACCTTGGGAGGTGAGAGTTGGGGGAATCCTCTAGAATGTACCAGAGACCTGGGAGATGAGAGAATCTCAGGACTCAAAGGGAAGGACCTTAGATGAAATGCCCAACAGTAAGGAGAGGGAACTTGAAGAATCCACCTCCAGTCTAAAGTGGAGGGATGGGGTTGCCATCCCACAGTCAAAAACTCTGACCCAGAATTGTTCCTGTTTAAAAGAACTGCAGGGACAAAAATGGAGAAGAGAGTGAGGGAAAGAAGGTCCAATGACCAGCCCAAATTGGGACTCATGTCAAGGGGAGACTCCAAGGCCTGACATTATTACTTATGCTATGATGTACTTACAGACAGAAGCCTAGCATGGCTACCCTCCAAGAGGCCCAAGAAGCAGCTGAGTGAGACAGAAACAGATACTTGCACCCAACCAATGGACTGAAATCAGGGACTCCTGTGGTTGAATTAGGAAAAGTCTGGAAGAAGTTGAAGAGGAGGACGACCCCATAGGAAGACCAGCAGTCTCAACAAACCTGGACCCCCATGATCTCTCAGACACTGAGCTACCAACTAGGAAGCATACACTAGCTGGTCCGAGGCTCCTGAGACATATACAGCAAATGACTGCCTGGTCTGGCTTCAATGAGAGAAGATGTACCTAACCCTTGAGAAACTTGAGGCCCTAGGGAATGGAGAGGCCTGGCGGGGTAGTGGTAGGGTGTGGGAGTGTAGGGACATCCTTTTGGAGACAAGGGGGATGGGGTGAGGAACTGTCGGAGGGCAGAATGGGAGGGGGATAACAAGTGAACTGTAATAATAAATTAAAGATAATTTTTAAAAAAGAAAAAAGATCAAATAGCCCATTTCTCAAAAAAAAAAAAAGTTTGGATAATTTTTATCACAAAAGCAGAACATCCCTGTTACCTCGGGTGAGTTAAGGAATTAAGGGTAAAGCACACATGAGGAAGGAAGGCTTTGTTTCCATTGTTTTCCTATCACTTTCTTACCTATTTTTATTGAAAATACTCTTCTCTCATACAGTACATCCCAACCACTGTTCCCCTCCCTCCACTCCTCCCAACTTTCCGCACATCCTCTTCTATCCTAACCCACTTCCCCTCTGCTTCCCTTCAAAAAAGAGCAGGACTCCAAAAGACAGCAACCAAGCAAGACAAAACAAGGCAAAACCCCTCATACTGAGGCTGTAGCCCCCCAAGAGCAGGTAGGTTTTTGAGTAATTCTATTATTTTCAATAAAGTTTACTATCTCTTTGCGTCAACTCTTTTTTGAGATGGAGTCCTACAGCCCACACTAAACTCACATACAGTAGAGGGTGACTTTGAACTTAGGGTCCTCCTGACTCTACCTCCTTAGTACCAAGATTGTAGGCATATACTACCACACCTGACAATAGAATCCAGGGTTTTTCACAGGCCAGGCAAGCTGTCTACCAACTGAGTTACATTTTTTTAAAAGAAAAATTACTTATTTGAGGTGCACACTACAGTGCACATGTAGAGATCAGAGCACAACTTGTGGGAGTTATTTTCTTTCATATGGATCCTGGGAATTTAACTCATTGAAGCTCGGTGGCAAGTGCCCTTACTAAGCTATCTTGCCACCCTAAACAAAATATTATAAAAAAAAAATTGTCATCTGATCAAGAACTAAGGCTATACCAGTTCTATTCACTGGGGGAGAAGCAGGACTGGGAAACTTGGCTTAGTAAAAGCTTAAAATTTGCAGTCTCCCATTCCTGACCTTCTGAAGATATGTGGGATCACCTATTTGAGGCAATGAAGGTACAGCTTTAGCATCCTGTTATGATTATGCTCTGTGGCACTGGAACAAACCTTTTATTTTAAATAGAACTCATTTGTTCTCTTCATGACTTACACTTTAATAAAAGCCTAAATCAAGAGACAGTGGTTCCCTCACTAAGAGCCCAGTCCATGGTTAGCAGGCTTAGACTAGGTTGTGGTTTACTCTCCTTAGTGGTTATTTATGATTCTTCTGTTATGCTTATTCTAAAGTCTACTATTGTTTGAGCAAATTTACTTTCAACTCTCCACTGAGTTCACCAAAGACAAGTAATCCTCCTGCAACTGGCAGGGCTGAAGACTAAGCCACCCGATATGCAATTAAGCATATCCCAAGGTTCAGCTGCTGTGCTACAGTTTACATTCATTACAGTCATTTAGCAAGGTTCTGCTGCTTATGCCCTGATGGGGATTTGTGTCCTTCATTAGCATTCTGGTGCCAGTGAAGATGCTGGGGCATATTCCACTACCAGGTTGAATCACAGTATTATGAGATTATGGCTGCAAATTTCACCCTTCTGCCGCTAGTGGAGCCCTCTAGGAATAGGCCTGTTCAAGCAGCTGTGACGGTTTTTGATGGGAAAGCTGGGATGAGTTCCCTGTTAGGAGCATAAACCAGAGTGGGTTAGAATGGCCATACAATTTGAAGTTGGGAATTCTATTTTGAACAAGGACCCAAAATGGGTATACATAAATATAACTTGAAAATCACCAATTCAACTTTCTGCCTGCTGATGCAGTGAGGGAAGAAGCAGCGCTAAAGGCTCTCATCCCTGCTGTCACATCTAAGTCAGAGTCTCCTAAGGAACCGGAACAGCTGCTGAAGCTCTTTATCAGAGATCCAAGCTTCAAAACAACTGGTGAGTCTCTGAGGAGTCATTTGAGCAATGGGAAACTTACCAACTGTGTGGTAATGAGAGATTCAAATACCAAGCACTCCAGAGGCTTCGGATTTGTCACCTATATAGTGACAGTGGGGGTGGATGCAAATATGAATGCAAGACCACACAAAATGGATGAGGAGTTGTGGAACAAGAGAGAGCCTGTGTCAAGAAAAGACTCTCAAAGACCAGGTGTCAACTTAACTGTGGAAAAGATCATTGTTGGTATTGGAGAACACACCAAAGAATATGACTTCTGACATCATTTCACTTTTGATGACCATGGCTCAGTGAATGAGACTGTCATTCAGAAATACAATATTGTACATGGCTATAGCTGTAAAGTCAGGAAAGGAAAGGGCTGGTTGAAGCAAGAGATGGCTAGTGCTTCATCCAGCCAAAGAGGTCAAAGTGGTTCCAGAAACTTCGGTAGTTGTCTTGTTAGTGGCTTTGGTGGCAGTGGCAATTTTGATCACAGTGGTCTTCAGTGGCCATGGTGTCTTTGATGGCAGCTATGGTGACAGAGTATATTGTGACAATGGGGATGGTTATAATGAATGGTAATGATGGAAGCAATTTTGGAGATGTTAGAAGCTACAGTGATTTGTGAAATTACAACTATCAGTCTTCACATTTTGGAGCAATGAAGGGAAGAAACTTTGAAGCAAAAGTTCTAGCCCTTATGTTGGTGGCAGCCAATATTTGTTACGTCACAAAGCCAAGGTGGGTATGGTAGTTCCAGCATCAGTAGATGAAATGTTCTAATGCTTGCCAGAATTAGGAGCCTATCATGAGGAGACCCAGAGGGTGACAGGGAAACTACAGGTCACAACAGATTTGTGAGTTCACCAAGCACAGTGGTGGTGAGGCCTAGAGTCTATAAAGAGGATATGTTTTAGGCAGTTCTTATGGATATGGGCAAAAACCCTTCAGAACAATATTTGCAACTAATTTAATAACTGGTTATTTCAGTTTCTGTTCTGTCGAGAGTGTAAAGCACTTTACTCTACAGTTTTTACCCATATTGTTGACTGCTAAATACAGTAGTCTGATCATGAGGCTCAATACTATGATACCTTCTTTTCTATTTTTTTTAAAACCAGGGTTTCATATTTATTGCAATAAATATGTATTTCAGCAAATACATACACACATGTATATGTAGATACATGTTATATATACATGTGTAGACATTAAGACACAAAACACTAAAACTGGGAATCTAGCTAAAGAGTACAGAAAAGTTTATTGTACCTCCTGGCTACTTTGCTGTAGCTTTGGGATTTTGAACACAAGGACACAGATTTCAATAATCACAAAAAGCTAGTTTACACCATTTACAAGTAGAAACACTGGCAATAAAGTGATAAATCTGGACAATGGGATTCTGGGAAGGATAAGCTTATGAAGCAAAACCTCACAGGAGCTCCTGATACTGCAAGTATCTCCACTCAAATATGAAAGCCTAATTTTCCCTTCTAGTTATTAAGTATATAGTCTACACATTTTTTTCCTGAGAATATATTTCCAAACTAGGAAAAGGTTTAAAAAAACTGGAATGAAGTATATAAAAACATTTTTTAAATTTTTCATTAATTTGTTGTGAGTTTCACATCATGCACCCCAATCCCACTCATCTCCCTGTCCCTTTTTATATGCCCTCTGCCCTTGCAACCTCCCTACCAAGGAAATAAAATAATATAGAATTTTAAAAAACCCAACAACAAAAACCCCATCTTGTCATGGAAGCTGTCTGTAGTGTGTCACAGTGTGTCACACAGTATACCCTTTGTCAACACATCTTTACTTGCAAAAGTTCGTTGCAATGAGTCATTGGTCTGTTTTAAGGCCTCTGGTTTCTGCTACACTATGAATGCTGGATCCTCACCAGGACTCCTGTCAGATATCTGTTGTTACCTTGCATCATGGAGATCCTGCAGCTCTAGATCTGTAGGACTAGATCCTTCATGTGCTCCAGCGGTTCATAGGTGAGGTAGATGTAGGGATGGGTCAATTCAAGCCAAAGAATATGGCCCTAGATGGTAACTGAGTTGTCACCAGCCCTCCTGCTCCCATACTACCAGGGCTAGCTCTCCAGCACTATTTGAGTATCTTTCTTTTGATCACGAGACAGGCTGGCCCTGGGAAGACACTTCTATAAAATACTTTTGAAGAAAAATCACTACACATGATTTTGTGTGTGTGTGTGTGTGTGTGTGTATAAAAACCTATTTTGCTTTGCAAGACATAAGGAGACTTTTGCTAAGGAAGTCACACATATAAGGGCAGGCTACAGAAATGTACTCTGAGCTAATTATCTTAGTTTTCCATGAGATAGTTCTGGTATAATCACCAATTCTCAACACCGGATAGTTTGACATTAGGTTATATATTTTTCTAAACAATACCATAGATTATACAACAGGCCATAGTGTTTCACATATATTCTGTACATGCAGCTTAAATATTACAGTGAAAACCTGGAAGTTTATGTTACTCAAATGTCATAAAAAATTGATTTGTGAGACCTGGGCCAAGTCATGTTGCCTTTCTGGGAACTCATCATCAGATCACCAAATGCCTTCATTTTTAAATGTGCCATCTTGAAGCCATCTTGGTTAACTTTTTCAACAGTCTGAAGTTAGAATTCCTTCATGGTAATGCCATGTTCCATTTGAAATTTACTTATAACTGTTTGGATTAAGAAGCCATTATCTTCAGAAATCTTAGTGTAGTTAAACTGCTAAGTAACTGCTGTGATATTAATGAGTTTTGCCATTCAAAGAGTCATCCAAACAAGTCACAGAATTGTTTGCAGCAGTCTCAACTAACCAGGACCCCTGAGATTTCTCAGACACTGATCCACCAACTAGGCAACATACATGAGCTGATCCAAGGCCCCCGACACATACAGCAAAGGACTGCCTGGTCTGGCCTCAGTGGGAGAAGGTGTGCCAACCCTCGAGAGACTTGAGGCCCCAGGGAGTAGGGAGGCCTGGCAAGGGGGGCATCCTCTTGGAGACAGGGGAGAGGAGGAATGGGATGAGGAACTATAGGAGGGCTATAAGAGGAGGGGTAACGAATGAACTGTAAAAAAAAATAAAGGTAATAAAAAATGTTTTAAAGAAAAAATAAACAGAGGAACACCAACAAAAAAAATAGTTGTTGGCATATCATATGCAATATCAAAACTGAATGATGGAAAAAGATAAAATAGAAAAGAATGTAGCTTGTGTGTCATCCATTGTCATGTGTCAAGGACAAAGGACACAAAACAGAGGTGAAGGATGTCATACAATTTGTCAGATGGGACAGAGTCTTGAGAATGTTTTTGGTAATGATGATAAAAGGGAGTGAGTCAATAAACAACTAGGTTGCTCATTTAAAGGTCTGCTAACTCGCTTCCCTGGCAATGGGCAAAGAGACACCTTGGTGGTGGTGGTGTTCTGATATCAGTCAGGGGCAGAGTTGAATGCAGTTCTTTGTTTATCCTAGATTGATGCCTGGCTTGGTGGCCAAAACTGTCTTATACCTAGATCTCATAAAAATCAAATCCAGACAGCACAGCACAGGAGGAGAAAGACAGAAACCTGTGGACTACCATGCCACCCATAAACCTGCCCTCCAGTGTGCATGGCACAGGTGAGCCATAGACACGCACTTGTCATCAGGCCATGCAGAACAGGGGCCCACTAGCTGTGTGGCCAGCCTGCAACAGGAGCCACATGCACCACAATGTGTTAGTATGTGGTGGTCAGATGGGAGAGAAAGAGAAGTGGAGAAGCTTGAGCATTAAGAGATGGAATTGGAGAGTCAAGAGTAGAGAGAAATAACCTGTTGTGAGTGGCCAGCCCTGCCACCTAAGGACATGGTGAGGTCACAGCATGAGCTGCCACTGAGGGCCATGTCTGAGTCCATGGCTACGCAGAGGCAGCAGCATGTGTTGATGTCCATGGCTCATACTACCACAAGAGAACATGGGAATATTTCTGGTTGAGGGATTGTGAGATGCATGAGCCGTTGAGGATCATGTAGATATCTAGGGTCTGTGCATAATTGGCTCCACCCCTCACTGGATATGGCCTTCTGGAGAGCTATCCCCATCTTTCACCAGCAGCAGCACTTGTGAGAATAGGCTCTGTACCTCACCCAGGTAGCACAGTGGTGGTAACCCTGGTGGCACAGTTATGGGTGAGCCAGCCCTGAGGGCGTGAGTATGGGAGAGCTGACCCCATCACTTGTCTGCTGTGAGGTGGCATGGGTGCAGGAGAGATGCCTTCCCTCACTTGTCCTTCACCCACTGTGGTAGTCTGGAGATCTAGCCTCAGGATCATGAAAGTAGGAGAGCTGTCCCTGCCCCTCATTGGATGTAGCAACTGAGAGAGCAGGCCCAGAACCTCATCTGGGCAGCACAGTAGTGCTGCTGGCCTGGCCAAGGGGGAGCAGGTAAGAGAGCCCTGAGGACAGAGTAAGGGAGAGCTGATCCTGCCACTCATCTGCCATGAGGTGGCATGAGTGCAGGAATGATGCCTTTCCCCTCTTGCCCTTCACCACACTCAGCAGTTGGAAGATTGGGCCCCAGGACCATGAGAGCAGGAAAACTGTCCCTGCCCCTCACCAGCAGCAGCACTCAGGAGAGAGGGCCCTGGTGACTGGGAATGCAGGTGAGCCAATCCCAAGGATGACAGCACTGGGAGAGTGGACCCTGCACCTTGACTATGTAAATCTTGTCATAGATGGGAAATCAGAGTTTTACATTATGATCTCTTTATAATTTAAGAGATCGTTAAGCTGGTATAGAAATTATGTATTTAGATGAATTTAGTATTGAATTAAGATAAATATAAACCAGGGCTGGAGAGATGACTTTATGGTTAAGAGCATTGCCAAGTTTGGTACCCAGAGTTCATGTCATGCATCTCACAACTGTTGAGCTCTGGTGGTGGAGGGCTCCAACACACCCTTCTGGCCTCAGTAGGTTCCTACTTACAAATAGAAATAATAATGATGAATTAAAAGGACTAGAATAGCATACTCTCTAAGAACCCCACAGCACCCCTTCACCCAGGGCAAAGTCTCTTCTCCTTACTACAGTCTTCAGGGTATTGAGGGCTGGTCTCTGCGACCTTGACACCTTTGCTATCACATCACTTTCCTCTTGTACCAGCATCCAGCCAGGCAGGCTTCAGTGCTGTTCCCTGTACTTGGCAGATTTGAAGCCCACACAGTTGCTATGCAAAAGGCTATTCACATTCACACTGCTCTTGCATTTGCTTAATTTATGACTTCAGATAAATAGAGACCTTCCTTAAACGTGGACTTTACTATGCCATGACCAATTAGTCTTCTTGTTTTTATAAATGCTGTCATTTGTTATCTGACATTTGGTCAGTAAAACTATCTGAGAGCAGGAACTTTGGTTTGCTCCTTAGCATATTCTTAGTACCTAGCATCAAGTCTGAAATACAAAAGGTACTAAAGTGGATATCAAATATGTAAACTGATAAATTACACAATAAAATACATAATCACAAAGGGGCCTAGAGAAGAAACTGCTGTTACAGTGTTTGGTTGGGGATGTTGCTCAGTGGTAGAACACTTGCCTGTACGTGCAAGGCCCTGACTTCATGTATAACAACAAGCGCCTTGAATGTGTAGCAGAATGGACTTCACAACCCAGTTGTGAGAGAACTCCTATACCTTATTCTTACAGGCAAAGGGGAACTTTTCTCGTAGTTTTTAGATGGCTTTTGCCTGACAATTGTAATGTTTAATCCAAGTAAATAATGACAGCTAATCAAATGAAACTATACCCATACTTGAGAATTTTGTTCTTATTGACTATCAGATTTGCTAGTGTGGGTGGAAATGCTGTCTGAAAATAAGTTTTCTGAAATAAGTTGTCAGTAATTACAAGTTTGAAGAACTTGTAATTACTGGATCTATTGGCTGAGTTGATTCCTTTACAGGTAGGCACCATAAAGCTGTTTCTTGGTGTGTGGCTTTCTTCTGCATTACCAATCTAAGACTGGAAGCATCTTATAAAACACTGAATGGAGAGGATAAGTTGGCTGTGAGAAGATTATAAGCTGTCTTTCACCATGATTAATGAGGCTCTGATTCCAAAGGTTAACAAAGATTTGATTTGGTTTATGTGCGGTTTTCCCAAGTCATTCTGAACTGACAGCTAAATATTCAGCCTATTTGTTGGCACCCTTTATGGGTAGGTGCAGCTGGATGAAACTCAGCCACAAAGGAGATCCCCGTGTTATCATTAATGGTGACTTTGTGTAACAGATGTTGTCTACATATTAGACAGGCTGCTTAATTTGTCTCTTGCAAACATGAAGCCTCTTGAAACTATAATGTACTACGCACTGTCTGAAATGTTCCATTCTTTTGTAACACAGTCCTTCTTCAGAAGAGCAGCAGCTTACAATTCGAAGAGCAAAAGAGAGACTCAAAGGAAGAAATGCTACATTCTTAACATTTGTGTTTATCATGACTACAAAGAGGAAACAGAGAGGAAAGACATTATGGGGAAATACATGTATTAAAAATAAAAGTCCAGATGAACAGCTGCTGAGCAAGTGAAGAGGTGGGTTCTGCCCCCTGTGCGGTTTTACATGCAGTGTCTCCATTAACTTACTGCTTAGGATAATAGCATAGGTGGCAAAGAGTTAAAAATTTTGCCTATATGTTAGAGAAAAACTTCATCCCTCCCATCATCTGGTTATGTCTGTCTTTTTTAGGCAAAGAGCCAGTAATTTGTTAATTATAGTAAGTGCAAGTTTTCCACAAACCCCTCTTCCACAGTAATAAAACCATATACCATATTTTTCTCTTTGTTTTTTAAATAAAAATGCACATAAATTCCATTTTTATTTTAGAATAGCTAAGGAAATTGTCATATGTATCAACAAATCAATCAGTTCCATATTTCCCTCACTAAATAAAAGGTGACCTTCACAAAACCATCAGAAGGTTGTAGGCTAGTGTGCTGGTACATACCTGTAATCATAAAACTCAAGATGCTGAAGCAGAGGGATCTGAGCTAGACTCATCTATGTAGTGAATCATAAAACTCAAGATGCTGAAGCAGAGGGTGTCTGAGCTAGACTCATCTACGTAGTGAGAGCCTGCAAAGAGTAAAGTTGCATATGAAGAAATTATGCATTTTGGAAACATTTGAAAATTTTATCAAAAGCTTAAAAATATTTAAACATAACTCAAAACTTGAAGTATATTCTTAAAATAAAAATATAGTTCACAAAAATATACTTTTTAACAGCATAAAATAAGCAAATGCACATTCTTATGTCGTGTCACATTGAAATAAGTGATTACCTAATAAAAGACTCTCTAGCTATCAAAACTATGGATATGACAACTACATAGTAACATGATGATTATATTTCATATTAAATGGGAAGAATGCAAAATTGTATATAAGTATAATGATGTGTAACCAGGATCTGGGGTGGATGCTGTGGTTCCTGGCTTCCTGTGTCCCAGATGCTGCTGGGGACCCCAAGGAGTTGGGATTGGGGTGCACCGGTTTCTAGGTCCATGCTTCCTCTAGGCCTTCTTTGGGAGATTTAGGTGGGGCTCTTTATAATGAAGGCCTCTTCCAGCAATGTCGATCCTTGACAAAGAAGACAGTCCTTGTTTATCCAAATTGCTTTATTTGATGGTGGATATGAATGCATACATCTTACTCAGGGTGAATGAGGGATTAAAAACCTTTTGCAGCCAGGCAGTGGTGACACATGCCTTTAATCCCAGCACTCGGGAGGTAGAGGCAGGCGAATTTCTGAGTTCTAGGCCAGCCTGGTTTACAGAGTGAGTTCCAGGACAGCCAGGGCTATACAGAGAAACCCTGTCTCGAAAAAAACCAAAACCAAAAACAGACAAACAAACAAAAAAAAAAACTTTTGCAGAAAGAAATGCCAAGAAAGAGAATCTCATTGGCTAAACACTAGAGGCCTATGTAGACACCTCAGTAGCATAGCAGGTTTTTTATGCTATGTGACCGATTGTCATGGTCCTGAGTTGGGTGTCATGGTTACATGTTCTAGATCTGGTGCCTGCTGTCCTCAATTCTGAGATTTTCCAGGGTTTAGGCTTGCTCAACTTTACCAGTTCTTCTGTCTGGTGGGACAGCCCACTTGCCCCACAGTTAACATGAATTTCTTAAAAGGTACCATGTTTATGTCTCAAAGAAATTGAATTCTTACCTAGATCATGTGTAAGCATAGCTTAAAGATGCTTCAGACTTTCAAGGAGAGAAAAGGCAAGCACCAGATTTTAGGCCAGGGTGCCAGAGACTGTCACAAACACCACCTCACTTCATTCTCACAGCAATCCTTTCTTCCTTCTCCCCTTACAGTATGGTAGGCAAGCTCTTTATCACTAAATCCCAACGCAAAAAAAAAAAAAATCCCAACAAGAAAACAAACAAACAAACAAAAACCACCAAGTAATTTGCTAAGGGCAGATTTAGGATTTGGATCCAGATCTGACCTCATGCCTTTGAAGCTATTTCCAACTCCAAGATATATGTTTTAAGGATCCTCAATTTACTTTCAATTACTTTTGTGTAGGCCAGAATTTGACATGTATTCCACAATTCGTCTCCACTTTATTTTCTGAAGCAGAGTCTTCACCAAGCCTGTAGCTCAATAATTCAGATAGTCTAAGTAGCCTGTTTGCCCTAGGGATCCCCTCTTTACCTTCCAAGCATTGGGCTTGCAGATGGGTCAGCACACTTGATTTTTATGTTGGTTGCTGGGGATCCAAAATTCAATCCTTACACTTGCTCAGCAAGACACTTACTTAACTACTGAGATAGCTGCTTCTTCCATATCCACAATAACTCCTACCCTTGCCCAGACTGCTCAGAATTCTTGCAGCAGAGATAGATACTCTGAAATTTTGTAGAAGTAGACATTGGTAGGGATTGAGGACACATTGTCTACATTGAGACCTAGGGAAAGAAAATGGCAACCAAGACTAAGAGACATGAGTGAACAAGATCTGAGAGAAGCAAATATATCCATTTGAGTAAAGCTATTATTAATGCTGCCAGTAACTGCCCATTGTTAAAACAAACTTTAATACAAAGATTATCAGGAATTCAAAAGAAAAGACAACAAACCTTCATATGTACATGTAGAAGTTTGACTTGGTTCTTCCTCCCAGCCACATGCTCCCAGAAATAAGACTTAGACAAATACTTTGGCTATATAGTTAGGCTTTTCTCTAACTAGATCATAACTTAATATAACCCATTTATTCTGATCTACATTCTGCCATGTGGCTAGTTACCTGTGCTCAGGTATCATTTGTCTATCTTGTCACATCTTCCTGGACAAATCCTCCTGTGCCTCACTCCATCCCAGAATTCTTTCTCTCTCCAGGATGTTCCACCTATTACTATAAGCCTTAGGTTTTTTAATTAGCAGGTGATGCATCCATACAATACACAAGATATTCTCTCTACATGTCTACCACTCAGTTTACCTATTTACCCTGCTATTGCCACATCTACTTCATTTATCCTTTTTCATTGTTTTCATGCTAAAATGTTTTAAAGCAAAGTCTGAGCATGTAGTTTCTCCCTGTGGGTATTTTCTTACATAACTGTAATGCCCTGGTCATGTTGTTGCAGAGATCATTGTTTTACATAGCTGACATCAGGTAAGGGAAGGTGGAGCTAAAGGTTTGTCATAGAAAGAAGCATTGCTCTGTGGGGCCATGTTGTGTAGGGTCCACAGGAAAGAAACATTTTAAGGTCTGCTCTCTAAGACACTTCACTTGCCTTAACCCCAGACAAGTTAGCTTTTCAATACTCAGTCCATAGTCATGCTGCCTCTATTGCTTCCAATTGTTTTTTAAAATTTTGTTTGTGCCAGTTGGTGGTTGTACATGCCTTTAATCCCAGCATTCTGGAGGTAGAAGTAGGTAGATCTCTGAATTGGAGGCCAATCTGATCTACAGAGTGAATTCTAGAGCAGCCAGAGCTGCACAGAGAAACCCTGTCCTGAGACAAAACAAAACAAAATGAAAATTGGTTTGTTCAAATCTGAAGTTTAAAACCCATATTTAAAGTGCTGAGAATCAGTAATGGCTGAATGCTAAATGAGTTCCCTCTATCACTGTCTCAAAAGCTCAAGGAACATCACAGATAAGAGGGTAGAAAGGTGTGAGAGACAAAGGGTGGAGAAGAGTGCTACGAAGCACTGTCTGAATATGGCATGGATATCACAATCTCAAACACACAACAGTTGTGACTACACATGTGCATGTATACATGTGTGCACACACACATACATACATGCACACAGGACATGGGGGACATGGGGTTAGGAGAGAACTTATTGAAAGAAGAGTCAGTAAAGACAGAAGAGAGAAAAAGAGGATAATGAGGGATGAGTACAATGTCAGTGCATTGTATACATGTTCATAACTGTCAAAAATAAAATTTAAAAAGCCACCATTTGCTTTCAGATGTTGTATATCAGACTTTGCTCAAGGCACAGTTTACTCCTTTCTGCCTCTGGCTATTGATTTGTTGTATATTCTAGCTCACACTCTGCATTTTTTCTGACATTTGTAAAGCTTGTTTCTATGTTTCCTGAATTTTCTGTAACTGATGTGATGACAGAAACAATTCAATTTTTCACTGATAAAAATATTTACTTCATCTATTTTTTAAATAACTGATATAAACTTACCCATAGAAATTTTTTAAGACTTGTTACTGATTTATGAGTTTCATATCATGCACTCCAGTCTCATTCATCTCCCCATATCCACCCTTGCAACCTTCCCCCACAAATAAAAACACACAAACAGACCAAAAACTAAAACCAAAGCATAGAAAACATCTCATTGTTGAAGCTGTAATGTCACAGTGTTTCTCACAGTATACCCCTTTGTCCACATATCTTCACCTGCAAATGTTCATTGCAATGAGTCATTGGTTTGGTTCAAGGTCTCTGGCTTCTGGCACACTATCAGTATTGGATCCTCACTGGGACTCCTCCCGGTTGTTCTGTTGTTACCCTGTGTCATGGAGACCCTGCTCAAAATGTTCCACTTCTCTTTCTCTCCCACATGTCTACCACATCCTTGTACACTGTAGTGATTCCCACTGCAGGGAGCCACGCAGCTGGGGAGACTCCTAGCTGACCTTCTTTGTCAGCACTTACAGCCCACCTGGCATGGCAGCAGGCAGGTCTGCGGACATCTTCCCTGTTTGCACCTCTTTGCATGGTGGTAGGCAGGGCTCTGTGTGTTCACCATCTGTTAGTGCAGTACAGGGGGTAGAGGGCAGGTCTGTGGGTGTTTTTCCATCCCAGTGCTATGTGGCATGGTGCTTCTCTGTCTTCCCATAGAATTATCTTAGAACTCATGATCTCTGCACCTGTAACTGTTCACCCCATTGTGGTTTGTAACCGCTCTTTTGTTTCCTGACTACAACTCTATTTTATCAATTCAAAGGACTACCTTTGAATTTTACTGAAATTGTTTTTTTTCTTTTTCCAATTGTTTTATTTCCTTCCTCTCACTATGATCCTGGCACTCTAAAGAATCATGGGAGATCGGCTTGACTGCCATCATCTCTGAACCCAATTAGTTCTGTCCAGACTGGAGATGCAGCCTGGCCACAGATATGACCATTCTTCAGTGGATTCCCTGAAAACATCTGAGATGCAATTTCTTCTATCAATAAATTCCATTTGCTTTGCATTCATCGTTTTTACAAACTTCAAACAAGATGTTTTGTGGACTGGAGAGATAGCCTAGCAGTTAGAAATGCTGGAAGCTTTTGAAGAGGACTCACGTTTTGTTCTCAGTACCCATGTCAGGTGACTCACAACCACCTGTAACTCAGGTTTCAGGGCACCTGACAGCCTCTGTGTCTTTGGGCACTCACATGTAGTGACAGACATACACGTACACACATAAACAAACAAAATATGATTATTTAAAATAATAATTACAGGATAAATATCCCTTATCTGAAATATTTTGGACCAAAAGTTTCTGACTTTATACATTTTTTCAAATTTTAGGATATTTGTATTTTCTTTTATTCATAAATTTTTTTTTAGATTATATTTACATCATTTCTCCTTTCCTTTCCTCTCTCCAAAGCCAGCTATGTACCCTGCCTTGCTCTTTTCCACATTTATGGGCTATCTTTTAGTTGATTATTGTTACACACACACACGTTTCTAAATACACAAATATAACCATCTAAATCTATATACTATTACTTGGATGAATGCATAATAAGATGTGGTACATATATAGTCCGAAATCCTATTGGGCTATTAAAAAACGAACTTTACAGGTAAATGGATGGAACTAGCAAAGATCATATTGAGTGAAGTAAACCAGACCCAGGAAGAGAATGTAGCATGTTCTGACTTGACAGAAGGCTTCTACCTCCAATGAGATGTACTTCAGATGAGAGTACACATCCTGGAGCAACTGCAGAAACCAGGAAAATAAAAGGGGTATATTGCCAGAGTGAGGTGTGGGACAGCAATAGAGAGGTAAATAGTGGGGTATAATTAATCTTATTTGAAAATGGGTAAAAGGGAGGCTGTAGGAATGGAAGGAGGAGATACAGGAGGGAAGAGGGTAAAATAACAGTAAAGATGTTTGAAAAAGTCATAAGGAATCAAGGAATCATACTATTAACTATTTACCTAAAAAACCTGTCATACATGTAAGTCTGTATAGAAATGGACAAATATAGCTTAAAGGAAAAAATTCCCATTTGGGTTGAGAATGATTCCCTAAGGAGACAAAGACCAGGTCTAACAAAAACCTCAACACCAGCTATAAGATGCCCTCTTTGGAGTCGTTGGCTAGGGTTCTCCAAAACACTTCCAAAACATTACAAGCTATTGCTATTACCCTTGGTTGCTCCCCAAGAGATGGAAGGTAAGTCTCTATTACTGAAGATACCATGCTCTCCAAACACAGGTCACAGAGGCCTCTAAACTGGAACCTACTTGAATGCTTCCAACCTGAGGACTAGTTTTTATGGTACCAGAAGGTGCCATGTTTCCAAAGGAGGGAAGCAGCCAACAGTCCTACCCAGATACTCATAATAACCCTAGAGAATGAAGTAGTTGTACACATACCTTGGTGGTAAGCAATAGCTTTTTAGTTGGACTTAAGACAACTCAACAAGAGAGAACTCATTACTGGTACTAGAAACCTAGCAAACTACCCAGGAATAGTGAAACCATGGAGCTTGAAAGACATACAACCATCACTTTACTAAGCCAGGACAATTTCTAACTACATTCTGTTTATCCTTATACCCATCAGAGAAGTGTAATTCTTACTGGTCATCAAGGAAATTCTTTTTGCAACAGATGGAAGATATCATTACAGAAAACCATAACCAATCAAAATTCAGAGTTGTGTAGCCCAGTACCAATGGATACATCTACAAAACAACTCCTGCACTTAAGGTTCATGAAACACTGTGGAAGAGGGGACAGAAAGAGTATAAGAGTCAGCGTCAAGTCAGAGAGTTTGCCAGAAGCTATATCCATCAAGTCTCACCAACATGACTGTCTAAACATGAGCTGACTAAGGACAACAACAGACATGCTAAGGTAGCCAAGGGAAAACCCATAAGGCCTCAGCCTTACATAAAGAACTACAGCTAATGAATGCTGAGATCAGGAGACCTTCCACAGGGAAGAATATACCAATTGCTTACCCAACACCAAATGGTCAGCCCTGGAAACATACAAACAGTAACATGCAGATTGAGCAGGTTGTATTTATGTATTTGCAGTTTTCTAAGAGATATATTGGGCCTGGGACCCAAGTATAAAAAGGAGATTCACTAATGCTTCATATCCACACTATACACTTAGCTGAAGGTAATTTTAGACAAAATTTTAAAAATTTAGGGGCAGGAGATATTCCTTAGTAGTTAAGAGCACTTACTGCTCTTCCAGAGGCCCCAGGTTTGCTTCCCAAACTACTACATGGTAGCTCACAACCATCTGTAACTACAGATCCAATGCCTTTTTTCCTGACTTCCATGAGTACTAGGCTTGCTCATAGTGTATAACATTCATACACATAACATAAACCTTAAAATATTGTGAATAAGACAGGTGGGCAGAGGATACCCAGAGGCCAGCTCACCATGTGGCCCACCTGCAGTGGGAGCCACTAAACATAAACAAGTATGTGGTGGAGAGATGGGAAAGAAAGAAGTGGAAAGGTTTCAGCATTATGAAGAGAGGCAGAACTGGAGACTCAAGGGTACAGAGAAAGAGCCTGATGTGAATAGCCTGCCCTGTCACCTGAGGCCATGGTGAAATCTCAGCCCATGCTGCTGTTGAGGGTCACATCTGGGTCTCTGGCCATGCAGCAGCAGGGCTCTGTGTAGATGTCTGTGGATCATAGACCATACAAGTCCCTGGTCTGGGCTGCTGCCTGGGACCATATTGATGTCCAAGGGCTGTGCAGCTGGCTCTGCCCCTCACTGGCTGAGGTACTCTGGAGAGATGGCCCCACCCTTAGCCAGCTGCAGCACTCAAAAGAGCAAGCCCTGCACCTCATCAGAACAGCATAGTAGAGATGGACCTAGTGGCAGAAGAATGGGTGAGCTGGCCCCACCACTTATTTGTAATAAGATATTGTAGGTAAGGGAGAGATGTCTCCTCCTCTCCCCTCAATACCTGTAAGCAGGCGGGACACCTGGCCCAAAGGGCATGAGCTAGAGAGAAATGGCCCTACAGGAAAGCAGGCCCTGTGCCTCACCTGGGCAGCACAGTAGAGCTGGCCTTGGTTTTAGGAGCACAGGTGAGCCAGCCTGCAGGTGTGAGTATGGGAGAGTTAGCCCTGCTCCTTGCCCATTCAGTAAGCTAGCCAGAGCAGTGTTTAAGAATTCACCGTGGTGGTATGGGTGAGGGAGACCTGTCCCACTAACCATCTTAGCTACCACCCAGGCCCAGATCCAGGGCTTTGAGTTGGCCCACCCCAACATCTACTCTATCTATGAACTACTAGAGCACATGAAGGGCCAGTCCTACAGATCCAAGCTACAGGATCTGTATGACACAGGGCAACAACAAAATACCCTAGAGGATTTCCAATGAGGATCCAGTACTGATAGTGTAGCAGAAGCTAGAGGCCTCAAATCAGACCAATGACTCGTTGCAATGAACATTTGCAAATATGTTCATATATACATATCAAAAGTATATACTGTGGGACACTGACACACTACAACTTCCACAATGTTATGCTTTGTTTGTTTGTTTGGTGGGCGCTTGCAAGGGCAGAGGGCAGATATGAAGAGACAAGGAGATGAATGGGATTGGGATGCATGATGTGAAACTCACAAAGAATCAATAAAAACTTTTTTAAAATGTGCAGAAAATTACTTCTGAGTACTGAGTGGTCAAAAGACATCACTGCCTCAGATACTCATGTGAGTTACCCGTTGTAGCATTGTACTCACTGCACTCAAACATTTTTAAGTATTTCATATTTTGAATCTTAAGATCACTAACAATCTGTATTTATTTTGCTCAGGAATGTGCCAAGCATGCAGGGTCAGATAGGGATAGGCAATCTCTGCTCCATGAAGTATCACCTAGGAAGGTACAACCTCTCTTATTAGGCTCATCACACATCAAATAAATTATCAACTACAAATTGAAAGGGAGGTCAGCTCCACAGGTTGCTTAGGCTTCCTTGTAACATGGTGGTTCCATCCAAGAGCAATCTCAAGATTTTAAAGGTCACATATATGGCATTTTTTACATCCTCTGAGACCTCATACAGTAGCTCTTACAGTTTCTTTACTGGGTAAGTCATAAAAGTCCTTGCATGTTCAACAGAAAGTGTACATCTTGTCACCAGGACAGAATGTCCTGCTCATATTCTAGCAAAGGTACATAGAAAAGGAGATGCTGTAGCTATGCACTTTAAGTGCCAAGTGTCATTCATTACCATGATCATTTTCAGTTTTCAAGTACTGTAACTTTATACTAAATAGTTGCTTCTGAAGGTAAGAAGCACTTTTTAATTAGTAGGCTACATCAGTCACTCTAACCAGAAAATTTCAAGAAGTCTAAAATCAATATTAGACATAACTAGTAAACTAATACTAAGTAAGAGTTTTTGATATATTAGTGAACTAATATTAGGTAAGATTCTAAGCTAGACTTCAGAGCCTTAAGTACTACAGATTAATATTTTCTTCTCATAGATTAGGGGTAAAAAAAATCTTTGGTGGAAAATATTTGTATTTCTTTTCTTGTGTCCATAATCATCTATGTTCTGTTTGGTGTTTTATTACCCTGCTAGATTAAAATTAGGAAACCCTAGAGTCTAGAGGTCCCTTGCACAAGTTGTTTTTTGGTCATGAATGAGCAGAAGCATAGTTTGAGCCTGTGCAGTAGAGTAGAAAGAAAGAGTAACCATGTTTGTCCACAAGAAATAAGGATCTTTGTCCTTCATCTTCCCAACAGTTTCTGTGTGCTTGTCTTAATTAGGGTTTCTATTGCTGTGAACAGACACCATGACCAAGGCAATTCTTATAAAGAACAACATTTAATTGGGGCTGGCTTACAGGTTCAGAGGTTCCGTCCACTATCATCAAGGCAAGAAGGATGACAGCATCCAGACAAGCATGGTGCAGGAGGAGCTAAGAGTTCTACATCTTCACCTGAAGGCTGCTAAAAGACTGGCTTCCAGGCAGCTAGGACAAAGGTCATAGAGCCCACACCTACAGTGACACACCTACTCCCAATAAGGCCACATCTACTAAGATTGCCACTCCCTGGGCCAAGCATATACAAACTATCGCAATGCTCCTCCCCTAGGTCTATCTTCCAGTCTTCTCCACCCTGTTTGACTTTGTGCCCTGGGAAGTTTGTCCCTCTGGACTATATGATCTGGGCTCCCATGCCCTCTGGATTCCAGTCAGAGATGACAGAGCAATAAGAGAAAGGGGCTGGGATATTTACTCTTCTCTCATTCTTGTCTTCATCTTCAAGCAGAACCCATTCCCCCACAGATGTAACACAGAAATGGATCACAGTAAGATCCCATATACTCTTAAACTTTATTAGTCATTTCTAGCTACTCATGTGGTGTGTGTGTGTGTGTGTGTGTGTGTGTGTGTATACACGTAGATGTCAGAGCACTACCTTGGGGTTGTTTCTTAGGTGCTGTCCACTCTTGGGGGGAGGGGGCAGGATCTCTCACTGGCCTAGAATTCACCTACTACACTAGGCCCAAAGAGCCTCCTCCAGGAATCCACCTGTCTCAACTCTGACATTTTACGAGGGTTCTGGTGATTGAACTCAGGTAGCTTTTCATGCTTGCAAGGCAAGCACTTTACTCAATTACTCCCCTCCCCCATATTGCATTAAATATATTCTAAACCTGTAGTTTAATAAAGTTAATCTATTTATACAAGCTTTGTCCTTAAGTAGAATTATTTTATCATAGATTTAGATTTAAAGCATGTTCTTAATTGACTTAATAGAATTTTTTTAAATGTATAAAGTGGAACACAGAGAAAGACATCAACTGTTACTATGTGAAAATTTGTAAACATTGTTAGCTATTGGTTTCAGTTTTCATATCTGATATTTGGTAAAACAAAAAAAATAACATTTCTATTAACTAAATAATGATAGTGCTGATAGAACTATTGTAATACTGCTGTGACCCACTCTGCCTACTTTTCTTATTTTTCTCAATGTATACTACTAGAAGGCAAATCACCAAGTCAAAGACTATAGCTACCTGCTCTTGGTACACACTGCCATATCCTTTTAAGATTGGCTACATCAATTTACAATACCACTAGTCAAAATAAAAAAGCTCCAGTCTCAGGAGCAGCATCAAATTCTCATTCTCCCTCCCCTTCTCTCTTCTTCTTATTTCTTTTGAGACAAGGTCTTACATAGTCTAGCTGGGATTACAGAAGTGAGCCATCATGACTAGCATATTATTAATTGTTCAGTTCTTGCTAATTTCATAAATAGAATGTGTCTTATTTCTAAAGTACTAGAGATTGAACCCAAAGCCTCAGACATATGAGACAAGTGCTCTAGTACATCTAGCTCTTTCTTCTATTTAATTGACATTTTCCTTCATAGGTAAATCTATTTTTAAAAAAAATAGTTATTTTTATTTTGCACAATCACCTATTTTGTTCTTTATCCATGTGTTTATAAAGATTCTAATGAACAAAGTCTCTGTAATACAAAGTCACTACTTTCTTTGTTTTAGTTTTTTTGTTTGTTTGTTTGTTTGTTTTGGTTTTTCGAGACAGGGTTTCTCTGTGTAGCCCTGACTATCCTGGAACTCACTCTGTAGACCAGGCCGGCCTCGAACTTAGAAATCCACCTGCCTCTGCCTCCCAAGTGCTGGGATTAAAGGCGTGCGCCACCACTGCCTGGCCGTTTTAGTATTTTTAAGGAAAGATTACAGATTAAAATAGATTTTTTTTCCCTTTGTGATTGCTTTCAGCAGATTTATACTTAGAAAGTTTTTCTTCTAGAAATCAGTTAAATATTTATAAACATTTTTCTAAATATTAATACTTTGCAATTTTTTTCTTAACCAGTACTTTGATTTTACCAGAGGGGATCTGTTTTCTTGTTTGTTTGGTTGGTTGGGTAGTTGGTAGGTTGACTGGCTGGTTGGTTGGTTGATTGGTTGTGTTTTCAAGACAGGATTTCTTTTGTAGCCCTGGTTTTCCTGGTTTGTAGAACTCATTCTGTAGACCAGGCTGGTTTCAAACTCAGATCCACCTGCCGAAGTTCTGGAAGTATTTACTGAATTTCATTAATTAACTGCCATCTATGTCCTGTATATCTGGGGGCCTTGATCTGACTAAGGGCAATGAGGAAATGAAGGAGAAGCACACATACAGAGAAGGTAGGGTTAGGTAGACTGTGTACATTCTGATGGAATGGCAACAGCTAGGCAACAACCCATAACTTCAGTGCATTTATTATGCATAGCACAGGGGGAGGAGTTAGCTAGCCTCAGTAGGCAGTCTCTGTAGGTAAGAAGTCTTAAGCTGTAAAATTCCTGGAGGAAACTGCAGTTGCTATTTTTTGCACATGGTGGACAATTGTTCATAAATACTTTGTCTATACTTGCACTAGGACCAGAAAAAACCTTTGCTAGTTCTCAGCCTGATCTGTATGGAGAAGGCCTTGACAATTTCCCATGGGTCTTAGGCATTGTTTCTTGAAATGGCCTTCCCAAGGTCAACAATACACATTCACTTAGGACTTCATCAATTCTTTACACACTCACTCAGGGTTTCCTCAGCTCTCCACAATTATCTGTGATGCTTCTCCTTTCACATATTTTTTTATAGACAGTTACAATCTGCTTAAATATTCTATAATATCTGATTATTTTATTTGATAATCATTGTTTTAAATATGTAGCTTAAAAGCATATTTTATAGTTTATTTTATAAGGAATAAATGATTTGATAATACTTAACCTTTTTTTTTCTTTCTTGGGTGAATTCTGGGATTTTCTTAAGGTCCTCGAAAACAAATTTTAAATAAATTTATCTAATTTGAGGAGATTTTGGCCATAATATGAAATTTTGCCATCCTTTGACACAAGTATTCAATTATTCATTGTTTCATTTTTTCTTATTTGGGGGATTTCTTGTAAAACTGGATTTTTAAACTTAAGTGTGCTATCCTGTTTCCTGTGATATTTACAAATTAGATATTATATGAATAGTCTTCAGTCTCTTGAAAGGATCAGATGGCTTACTTTCCTGGATAGAATACATATGTTTCCATATTTCACTTATGTCATTTATAGTTATTTCTTTTAGGTTTTATGTATACAGGCAATATAAAATGAACAACAAAATCAAGATTGGAGAACTATATATTTCAGATGAAGAAACAATGCTGCTTATTTGATTTGGATTATTGGTATGAGATTCAACTTTCTTCAAGATGTAGACACTTAAAATAAATGACTAAACTTCATAATGGTTATTCTAGTTTGATAGGTGTGTATCTATACAGAATATGAAAAGTTAAATGTTCAGAGTGACTGCTTAGTGTAGCTTTCCTAATGATGACTTCAGTTACTGGAAATTATTTCTGTGTCAATTTATTTCTAAAGTATTTGGATTTGGCCTGAATGAGACAAGCAAGTCTCAGCTAATCTGGCTCCTAATATTAAAGCCACTAAAGACAGGAGCACCAAGCAAAGAATACACATGGAGAGACCCATGGTGCTGGCCACATAAGTGGCTAAGGAGGGCCCTGTTGGCCATCAGTGGGAGGAGAGGCCCTTGGGCCTGAGGGTGTTAGATGGCCCAGTGTAGGGGAATGCCAGGGAGGGAAGACAGGAGTGGGTGGGTGGTGGGAAAGTACCCTCATAGAGGAAGGGGAGGGGGGAGAGGATAGGGAGGTTCCAAAGGGAATACCTGGAAAAAGAAAAACATTTGAAATGTAAATAAAGTATCAAAAAATACATATGTATATGCATAAAAAAGAACAGCTTTTACCTCTGAAGAAGTTATCTATATGAAAACAGAGCATTGTATGTATATGGTTCTGCTGTTTTATTGTATTAAGTAATCTTCTAATTTAATTTTGTTCAGGGTAACCCATTTCTCTCAGATTTAGATACCAGTTGGGGAATCTCATTCTGGAGAACTGTAAGCACACCATTTGTCAATACTGAATAATGCTGACATTAAGTACTATTGCTTTATTTATAGAGCAGTTCATTAATTACATTTAAAGTTGTCTACTTGAACATATTTTTACTTTAGAAAATATGTTATCAGTTCTTTATATCAGAAACTTTTAATTATCCTTATTTAGGGGAAACTAAGTCTTCCAAATGCAGAACACTTTTCTAAAAATGATGTGAAAGTTTTAAAACTTGTATAATTAAGATGGTCCACCAGACAAATGTTTTACAGACAACACTAGTTTCTAGTTCTAAATATTTGCAAGTTAAATGAAAATATCATCCTGAGTGAGGTAACTCAGTCACAAAAGAACAAACATGGTATGTATTCACTAATAAGCGGATATTAGCCCAAAAGTTCCAAACACCCATGATTTAATTCACAGCAACTGTTGGACTGAGCATGGGGTCCCAGATGGAGGAGCTGGAGAAGGGACTGAAGGAGCTGAGGGAGTTTGCAGCCCCATGGGGAGGGAGCAACAGTGTCAACTGCTCAGCCCCCCCACCCCACCCCCCACCTCCCCACCCCAGTGATCCCAGAGACTGGACCACCAACCAAAGAATGCATATGGAGGAACCCATGGTGCTGGCCACATAGGTGGCAGAGGAGGGCCTTGTTGGCCATCAGTGGGAGGAGAGGCCCATGGGTCTGAGAGTGTTAGATGCCCCAGTACAGGGGAATACCAGGGAGGGAAGATGGGAGTGGGTGGGTGGGTGGGGGAATACCCTCATAGAGACAGGGGAGGGGGATGGGATAGGGGGTTTCCAAATGGGAGACATAAAAAGGGGAAAACATTTAAAATATAAATAAAATATCAAAAATAAATTAAAAAAATATTTGCAAGTTAAAATAGCTTGATATATATACATATATAGAGCTTAAATGGCACATATTTTCCCACATGTTTCTCCATTTGCATTTAAATTTTCTACCTAGAATCTTGGCAAATGATTAAGTACTTGATTAAGTATTTAATCCTGATTAAGTACTTGATTGTGGTCAGTGATTTTTGAAGTTGTTCAATCGTTTGCTTAAGTTCCACTTCAGACACTCTGTGATCAACCTTTATTTCAATTCTCCTACTTCCCTACAGCAAATATGTTCTGAAGGATGCTCATATGGACTTGATCATATCTCTGCTTTGGAGAGAGCTGAGAATCAAGCCACCTGACCTAAACTCTGGAGAGTTGGGTATTACATGGCTTGGCAGGTAGGAGCTCAATTACATATTTTTCATTCAGCAGACTAAGTAATTCTTTTGAAGAACCTTAAAGATCCTAGGCCATATAAGGCTTTTTGTGAAAACTCGATAGGCAGCTCTCCATCAGATTAAAATTCCAAATCTTCTTTCAGCATTTGCCATATCAATCAATACCATTTTGAATATCTATGGTTACTTTTCAGAATTTCACCTGGACAAAATTCTATCCATGAACAGCTGTTTTTCTTTCCCTGAACCTTAAATAACCCTGCTTGTAATAACTTCCCCCGGCCCCCCCCCAGTTAACAGCATTTCTTTGGATAGTTGGCTGCTTTTCTGAAGCATATATTTTTAAATAATAAAATATGTAATATTAAGACCAAGAAATGGCATTGCTCTATTATCATACCTTGAAGAATGTTCTCAGCCTTTCATTTTACCCTGCAACATTTTTTAGATGAGACAGAGTATTATATATTCAGAAAGGACTCAGTGTCCTACCCCACAGATACTTGCTCAGACATGTTCATTGGCGCTCTATCCACAGCTATGTAACGGAATCAAGCTAAATGTCCTTCAGCTGATGAATGAATAATGAAAATGCAGTGCATACATACTATGAAATACTATCCAGCTGTAAAGCAAAATGAGATAATGAAATATGCAGGTAAATGGATGAAACTAGAAAAAATTATACTGAGTAAGGTAACCCAGACTCCCAGACCAAGAAAGACAAATGCCATATTCATTCATATTCATATTCTCTCTCTCCCCTTTC
>JADRCH010000019.1:5689216-5711259 GCA_019843965.1 Rhynchomys soricoides
TCTCTCTCTCTCTCTCTCTCTCTCTCTCTCTCTCTCTCTCTCTCTCTCATACCTGTGGCTAACTCAAAATCCTTAACAATAAGTGTAGCTCTCACCCCACATCAAAGAAACTATTCTTTATAACAGAGACCATTACAGAAAACCACAACCAATCAATATGCAAATAACAAGTGATCCTGCAATACCCAGCCCCAACACAATTCCTACACCTAAGGCTCCAGGGAACGTCAAAGAGGGAGGAAGAAAGATTCTAAGAGCTGGAAGAACAGAAGTTTGCTATGAGAATGTGTCTCCTAGAAATGTCAGTGAAGTCTCATAAACGTGGCTGCCTAAAACAAGATGTGAGAAAAAAATAACACCAACTAAAAAGTTAACATGGGCAGAGGAAATCTCACAGAGCCCCAATCCTAGACAGTTTTATATGTATATATGCCACATCCTAGCCTAATGGCCCATCCTATTTCCACTTTTTAAAAATATTGACCACCTTTAAGATTTTAAAAAATCTCTTACTTTATTGTAAAATCTCTTTTCATTCATGCCAGAGGGTATAATTTGTATTTGAATAAATATAAAATTAATTAAAATATTTTATGTACCTATTAATTACAGATTGAACATATAAAAATAAACTGACCAAACAAATATATGAACAATTTTTAAGACTATTGAAATAGTTAAGGAAAGAATTATTTCAATTATTAAGAACTCAACAAAGGACATTATGAAATAAAGTTAATCCAAATAAATAAATGGAGTCAGACACACTGGAGAGACTCATTTGAATGAACTGTGTCCAATAGCTGGAAGAACTAGAATCAGCACCCCATAAGTCAGGGAGTCAGGACCAATTCTTGAAACGGGGGCTAATGTCACATTGTTGAGCCAAAACCTCCCACTGGAAATCTCACTTTGATATTGAGGCATTTCTACAGATTGGTAGGAGCTCACAAAAAGGTAGAGAAAAGAGAAGTTTCTTTGATGAGAGGTGAGGACAGCATTTATCGCTGGGTACAAGGACAAATGTGTAGAGTGTAGTTAATGATTAGGTTTGTTTAGTAAAAGGCTGTAGTAGGTTCTCTTCCTCCTACTAGTCTTCTCTGTGACTTCACTAGCCCTGGATAGTTAGCTAGGTTTCCAGTACCAAGCATGATTTCCCCCTTGTTAAGTTTGTTATTTAAAGTTTGTTAATTAAATAGTTGTCTCAAGGAAAAAGCACATCAACTGGTTATCCAACACCACAAGGTTAGCCCTAAAAACATATATACCAATAACATTATATAGACTGAATGTGTGTGTGTGTGTGTGTGTGTGTGCCTTTGGGTCTATGCATCAGTTTCCATCTGTTGCTAGGTGAAGCCTCTCTGATGACAGTTATGCTAGGCTCTTCAGAATATCATCAATAGTGTCAAGGGTGGGCTCACTCTCATGGCATGGATCTGAAGCTGGGACACACACATACACATGCACACACACAGACACATGCACACACACTGGAGCTGGGGATGTCTCTGACTACATTGCCTGTCTTTGGATCCTTTTTCCCTACCTGAACTGCCTTGTGTAGCCTCAAAAGATATGTCTACTCTTACTGCAACTTGATATGTCAAGACTAGTTGATATCCATAGGAGGCCTCCCCTTTTCTAAGGAATAGAGGTGGAAGGAGATAGGGAAGTGAGAAGGAGGTACTGGGAGGAGAGGAGGGAAGAGGAAGCTGCACTCTACTGCAAACTCTTAGCTATCTGTGTTTCACAACACATTCCTCCTTTTCTACTCTTATCTTTTCTGGTATGTCCCATGCTTTCTTTTAGTGGTTGTTCTTCTAAATAAAAAGACTCATCTACACTTTCTTTGCTTTCTATTCATTATTTTCTCCCTATGAATGCTAGTTGGTTTCAATCAAGTTGATACAAACTAGACATATCTGAGAAGAGGAAATCTTAAATGAGGAACTGCCTACATCAGACCATCCTGTGGGCAAGTCTACTGAAGCATTTTCTTGCCTAATGATTGGTATGGAAGGTCCCAATCCACTGTATGTGTTGCCCTTTCTGGGTAGGTGGTCTTGAATGGTATAAAAAAGGAGGCTCAGTAAGCCATGAAGGGCAAGCCAGTAAGCAATGTTCTTCCATGGTTTCTGCTTTTCAGTTCTCCCAGTTCCTTCTTTAAATTCCTGTCTTGATTTCCTTCAATGATAGCCTGGGGCATGGAAGTGTGAGCTAAAGAAAACCCTTCTCTTTCACAAGTTTATAAGTATGTTTTCTCAGCAATAGAAACTAAACTAGTTCAGAGATACCTGGCCAACCTTGGCCCACTCCTGAGTTCCAGGACTACATTATCAACCTGTGTAGATTTTTCACAGATATTCCAAACTTGAACAAACTAATGATTTCTCCCTTTTCAAACCATATCTTATATTCCAGTCACTGAAATCCCTAACCATTCATTCTAGTTCAGTAATGCAAGGCTGACACTCCTCACTCATTTATGATCTCTAACAGGGCTCATTCTAGTTCACTAGAGGCCTGCCAGAGTAGCTAGTATTAATGCCACCATCCAGTTTCTTACTAGATTGTAGTTGAAGTCCTTAGCATGTAAGTCAGAGTGCCTCAAATCCCTTGCTGATTCAGGGGTAGTGAAATTTCTGCCCCCCAACACACTTCCACACCTCTTTTCATATTTGTCTTATTTGGTTCCTTGCTGAGTACATCACATGGCCTCATTTTCTTGTTTCTGTCTCTTCACAGGCTTGCTCGTCTCTCTGATCTTCCCTTAGCCCTCTTTCTGACAATCCTACTTATCTCCAGGTCCAGTTTAAATAACAGTTCCATCATAAATCCTTCTTTCCATTTCCTTCCTGCTATATTTGATTGGACTAGATTTAATTCTCTGGGCGGGCCACCATCATGACTTGATTTGAACTTTTGTCTTCATGCTATCTGCAGACTAAGATTGGCATGGCATACGGACCTGTCTCATTATCCATATGATCCAATTCTTTTCATTTCTAGCAACTACCAAACACATGGTAAGCTGTCAACAAATGTTTCAGATGACTTTTGTTTCTTCCTGTTACAACTATGCCAATTGCCCTGAGACATTCTAGACAAACTTGCCGATTTTATGTTGAAGTGCTTCTGTTGGTAAACCAACCATAGCTTACTCCTTTCTCTAGCTTCACCTTTTACCTCTGTTCTGTCCTACCAGGCATTATTGTTCTATACTGACATTTACCTTCCTTTTTCTTGCCCTCATCTGTAGTTTTTCTCTCTTCCTTTTTATTCTTCCTCCCTGTTGCCATCTCTCACCTTCCCCTTTAATCTCCCCCTGCTTCTGTTGGTATGGAAAAGGGTCTTGTTATGTAGGCCAGGCTGATCTGAAACTTAGTCCAGATCTAATCCTCCAGTTTCATCCTTCTTAGAGTTGGGATTATAAGCATGTGCCAACCCAGGCTTACCCTCGTCTCTGAAATTTGATTTTTTGAAACAGATGGGATTACACTTTGACTTATACGGATAGGTAGATGTAACAATTCAATTCTCTTCAAAGACTTTTATACTTTTCTCTTGTGACAGGATAGTGGGGACTGGAAAAATTACATCAAGATTAATATATGGAAATCCAATGAACAAATGGAAATCCAATGAGAAGTTGGGAAAAACTTAATGGGAAAGGCCAGGAACTCTACGAGGACATACACTGAGTGAAGGAAGGTTTTACGGGCTGTTTTCCTCAACTCACTAGCCCACTTCTATTCTTGGGAGTGTTCTCTATTTCTAGATCTAATGGATCCCTGGGACACAAAAGCCTGAGATCAAATATCCTCTGAACTTACATTTGCAGCTTCTAAGCACAATTTCCTACCACTGTAGGCTTCCTTACTGTTTCTCTGATCTCCATGGCTAACTTAAAAGGCATGACTTTTTCTCAAAAGCTCTTTCTGGTGGCTGCTGGGATTTTTAGTTTGTCTATATTGTTGGTTTTCTTTCAAAATCTAATAAAAATTGTCCTCAAACTTCCTTCTTAGTCTTTTTAAAATCCTTTTAAGAGATTACATCCCCCCCAAATAGAACCTCATTTTCTTTACTAACAATATTGTCACCATTCTTCAGCCCCTTACCAGGTGAAGTGGTCTGCACTGGCATGACCCTGGAAGCTTTGTAACACATCACAGAGCATCTCTGGAAATTCTAACTTACAGACCAAAACAATGACACTCAAGAGAGGTTAGAAAACTTATTCAAGGTCATCTAGGCAGTTGGCAGCAGCCTTTGAGCCCTCTGTATTTTCACTTTTCATCATCCCTATGAAGAGAGCTTTACACATCATCACTCACAATGCTGAAACAGTTTCCCATGAAAACCCATTTCACAACACTAGCTCATCTTATCTAGAGCCATTCATTGTTACAATTTTTGATTGCTGAATGTATTATATTTTTCTATGTTTGCTAAGTAGGTTTTCATATATTGTAAATAATGTAGAAAGACAATGTCTCACATATGGGAACTAACTAAACATCAGTCTTTATTTTGCCAGATAATTGCAAAATAATAAACACCTGGAAAAATCAGATATAGTTTTCTATACTCTATTGTCTTCAATAGCATTGGGTTTGATTAACATGGGGGAAAAGAGCTGAAACGAGAAAATGGAAGAGGGTTATTTACATCCTGCTTTGTTTGTACATCCTCAAAGAGGCTGTAATGCAGCACAATTTCAATGATTGTCACAAAATTGGTAGTTCTCAGCAGCACCTAAGATTCTCCATTGACCTGATTGTTCCTGGAATTCATTATAAAACAAAGATAAGGATAATTTTCCTGGGATTATTGTTAAGCATCTGATTGTGTGTATAAGCAACTACCATCTTCAGTTTTCTGAATATGAAAGCATGATAAACAGAAAGCAGTGATTAGGAAGAAATTTAAACCATCTTATATTCAAACTTCATAGTATGTGTCAGTATTCTGCTTTTAGAATTCAAATTCAGAGAAACAGAAACTATATCCTTTTGGATTCATCTTCACTTCATTTTCACTTCCTGGAGCTCATGTGAGCATTCTACTTCTTATGTTTGGCATGCATCTGTGCTTTATTTTTGTTTTAATGGTGAATCTTCTAAATTATGCACGGGTCATTTCCAAAGTAAAATGTCTTCTTAGATGCTTAAAAGAAGTATATCCAACTACAAACAAAAGCCCAATGATGGCTAATTTGAGTTTAATTGTATACATATTAATGTGAAGGTGTGTTTCTCACTCTACAATAAGGCCTTTAAGCAGAAACATTTTGGTTTAGGTTCTTCAAGAAGTAAATACTGCTTTTAGACAGACTTTTCATCTTGCAAGTATCTGATGTTCCCTTGAATTCAAGCTAATACTCAGGTAGAATAATGTACAGGTAATGTCATCTCTAGCTCAGTATTTTATTTGCATGCACACAATGTTTTCTCACTGGTATCTGTCTCTCTTTAGTATTGTTAATTATGATCACCTAGTTAAGGTGTGTCTATTTCACCCTAAGAATAAGCCATCTTTAAGAAGATAATTTAAGGACACACAAACAACTACTACTCATCAAAACTCCTTAGGACTGGCCAAAGGATAATAACCTATACTTAAGAAAAAATAAGTTTTGTTGTTCTTTTACATGAGTGACTGTAACAATAATGTATTTGTATATATTTTAAAACACTGAAGAATAATTTTTGATGGCTTCACTACAAATGTAACAGTTTAAGGAGATTATTTACTTACTTATTTTGATTTGAACATGACACACTGTAAGCATGAACTGAAACACCAAATGATATCCCAGAAATATCTACTATCTACATACCCATCTTTAAAAATACATAAATAAAAGCATAAAACACAAAACCACCTGCAAATTGAAATCTGGTAGTGACGAATGTAAGCATTTAAGCTAAGAAGATGCCTCAGTGTTTTAAGGACTAACCTGAGTTTGAATTCCCAGCACCCATGTAAAAAGTCAGGCATGCATGTGGGTGCCTGTAACGCCAGCATTGATAGGCTAAGACAGGTGAGTCCAGAGAATTCACTAGCCAGCCAGTCTAGTCAAAATGCTGAGCTTTTGGTTCAGTGTGAGACCTTGTCTCAAGGCAGTAAGACAGAGTAATAGAGGAAGATGTCCTTCTCTGGCCACACACACACACACACACACACACACACTCACACTCACACACAAATACCACACACACAAAATCCACACATACATACACCATACAACCCTCATATCAGCACACACTAAATAAAATAACTGAAGAGTCAAGCATCTTTGCTATCTCAGAAGAAAAGAGGTGGTAGGTGTTAGGACAACTGGGTGATTATACAGAACAGGCTAGATTTTATCTATTCCTTACACCATAAGAATTTTGAAATGGATCAACTTCACTATAACATGGAAGTAGTGGTGCCTGGTTGTAATCTCAGCATTTGGAAGGCTGAGGAAGGAAGATTGCTATGAATTCAAGCCCACTCTGGGCTACATAGTAAGTTCAGTGCTAGAAAGAACTACAGACCACACCCCACCTCAAATCAACTTTTTTCAGCATAAAAAAATGAAGGAATTCCAGGAGAGATGGATGGTGGGAAACCAAAGTGAATGTCTCTATAATCTAAAAATGAGATTATGACTTTAAAATCTAGAAAGAGACTTATGGTATAGATCTGTTGATAACGTGCTTATTGCATAAGTATAATAAATTCAATCTGAATTCAATCCCCAGTAGTCACATAAAAATTGAGCCATTGTGGTGTATTCCTGCAATTCTAGTGCCGACAGAGAAGCAAAGACAGGAGGATCTGGGCTCACTCTCCATCCAGTCTAGCCTAACTGACAAGTTCCAGACCCCAGTGAGAGAATCTGTCTTAAAAAGACCTAGCAGATAGCTCCTGAGAAATGATACCCTAGGTTGTCTCTGACCTACTCTTAAACACATATGCAAATGCATCTGTATACACATGTACACCATCACACAAAAACAAATCTAGAAAGGATAAAGGAAAAATAGCTCACAAAACAGGCTCCAAAATGGCAGTCTGGTTGTTTAAAAATGGAAGCTCAGATCCCACCATAGTTATTTTTGCTAGGAAACAGAAACCTAACCTCCAATGTTTCTCAAAAAACCTAACTCTAGTGGAGTCTGGACAATTTATCTGCCAATAAACTTTTCTTCCTGTCTAGTTTGGCAGTTTTGCTGCACTTGTTTATAAGGATAAACTAAGAAACTACTTTTGTTATCTATAGCAAGGCATACAGGGTTGGCATTCTTATATAGGAAGAGAGTCCAAACAAAGAAAGGAAACAGTCAATATCCCAACTGAAAAAACAATGGACCAGAACTTTGAACAGGAGATTCAAACTGCATCCTAGTTTGCTTTCTATTACTGTGATAAAACACCATAGCCAAAAGCAACTTGAAGAGCAAAGGGGTTTCCTTACAAGTCACATCATCAAAGGAAGCCAAGGCAGGAACCCAGAGACAGGAACCTGGAGACAGAGAGTGAAGTAGTGATCACAGAGAAAAACTGCTTACTGGCTTGCTTCACATGGCTTGCTCAGCCTACTTTCTTATAGCACCCAGAGTAGGCTATGCCTCCCACAATTGCCTACAGGCAATCAGATGGGGGGCATTTTCTTGACTGAGATTTATTTTTCCCAGATGACCTTAGTTGGTGTAAAGTTGGCAAAACTATCCAGCAGAGCTGGGGATACAACTCAGAGAATGTGCTTAGCAGGATGGTGTCCCTGAGTTCATTCTCTTGTGTGGCAGGAAGGGAAGAGAGGGAAAGGGGATTGGAGAGAAAGTCTTATCCATGTGAAAAAGTCGTTACCACATAAAAGGATGCTGAACCTTACATGCAATAAGGGAAATATAAATTAAGAGAATACTGAAATACCATTTATCAGATTAGCAGAAGTTATCAAAAACAGTAGTGGCAAAAATTCAAATGACACAACCTTCCCTGAAAAAGAACTTAGAAATATGTTGCAAAATTACAAAGGCAGTTCTTTACCCAATAGTTCCATCCTAAACCCCAAACACATCCTGGGAAAAAACATGAAATTATACATATTATTCACTGCAGTACACTTTGTAATAGTAGAAGACTTTTAAAAACTCAAATTTCAATCAAAAGAGGACTAGGTGAATATATTATAACACATCCATAAAATGAAGCATAATTTACCTATTCAAAAAAATAGGAAATATATATTACCTCCACACAGTAATCTCCAGGATATACTGGTATGTGAAAAATAATTTTAAGGAAATTTAAAAATAAGTGTATACAGTATACCCCCTCGAGACACATCTTTACTATAGGAACACCAACTAGATTATTATATATTATGAGTTATTAATTGCATGTATGTCTAATAATAGCACCAAAGTTCACATTTTTAGGAAAGAGATATAAAAAATATATACTCTAGAAGACCCAGAAATAGGAAGGGAAAACTCAGAATTCAAAAACATGTACATGAAATCCAGGTATGATGGAACACAAATTTAATTCCAGCACTCAGGAGGCAGAGGCAGGCAGATCTATATAAAGTAAAGCCCAGTCTGGTCTACAGGGCTACAATAGAAAACTCTGTCTCAAACAAAAACAAAAACGTAGAATATAGATGCAAAAATCCCTAAAAATTTATGTAACCTATATAAGACAAATATACACAAGTGAGATGTATTTTATGTACTAACAGCAATTGAAATGAAAGTATATTACTTACAATGGGAAAAAAGCTATAAAATGTTTAGAGATAAATATGTACCCTAAAAAATTACTGGCAGAAAATTTTTAAAATTTAAAAAAAATAATGTATGTAAAGTCAGGTGTGACACATAACTAATTTCAGAACTCTAAGAAGTAAACAGGAAGAAAATCTCAAGTTCTAGGTCATCCTAAGCAACATAGTGAGTTTGAGTTCAAGACCAACCTAGTATATATGAAATTCTGAATCAAAAAACTGCTCATAAGCTCTACAGTTCAATATTGTCATGATGACAGTTCTCTGTAAGCAGATCTACAGACTCTAATATAATTCCAATTAAAATACCAATATAATATTTGCTGAAATTAAATGTGTGTATTGAATGGCTCTAAACTCTTTTCAATTTTATATAATTATTCCAGATTAGAGAGGGTTCTGTTGGTGGTAGTGATGGTGTTGGGGCTGGCTGGTGTGCTCTCCTTTCTCTTTCTCCCTCCATCTCTCTCCCTCCCTCTCCTTGATCTCTTCCTCCTAAGTGCCAGAATAACCAAGTCTAGCTACCCAACCCACTTTGAATCTGTTTGAAGCCAGTTTTGTAACACCAGTGAGGTAAAACAACAGTAACCACTCTCAAGAAAATGAGATTTCATCTGTCAACCAGGCACCTCAAATCAGAGTTTTACATAATTATTTGGTATACTTTTCCTTTTTCCTTCATATGATTTATCATTGACAATTTTGCATAGAGACACGAACTCACAGCTGAATGTTATTTTCTTATCAAATGGAAGTAAATTAATCTTTTTTTTTGTAAATTAATCTTTTACAAAGGAAAGGAAGAGACAGAAGATAGAGAGGTAAACTGGTAGATTGCACTTTAAAAAAAAGGAGACAGAATTGAAAGTGTTTGATTATAAAAACCAAAATTAAATATAAAAATTACTCTATGTTTTTTAAAAAGAATTATTTATTTTATGTATATGAGTACACTGTAGCTGTCCTCAGACACACCAGAAGAGGGCATCAGATCCCATTACAGATGGTTGTGAGCCACCATGTGGTTGCTGGGAATTGAACTCAGGACCTCTGGAAGAGCAGTCAGTGCTCTTAACCACTGAGCCATCTCTCCAGCCCCTATTCTATGGTTCTTAACAATAAAAAAATTGTGGAAAAATATTAATTTTATTTATATTAATTTATATTAATATAAATAAAAATATTTTTCCACAATTAATTGGTTTTTGGAGGCAGGATGTCCTAGACTAGTCGCTAACTTACTATATAGCTGAAGCTTGCCTTGAATTCTTAGTTTTCATGTCTCCACCTCCTAAGTGTGTATATTACAGTTGTGTAACATCATACCCAGCAAAATATTCAAAAGAAAATTGTAAGTGCAAGTAAGATTGTACTACTAACTTTATAAATAAATGTTATAAAATGAACTATAAAAGCATGCCATTATTTATTTGTATATAAAACTTGATTACAATAATAACAGTGATGAAATGAGAGAAAAACACAATTGTACCAAATCTCTTGACTAGTAGAAGATATTTTCAACATATTGCTTTTCTTGTTTCTAAAGATTATGGAAATAATGGCTAAATATTATGTCTGAAAAGTGCAAAAGTAATCACTGGGAGATTTTAAGACAAAATATGTCTTTTTGATTGCTAAAAGTGCAGAAAAATTCCCAGGACCATTTATGAAAAGAAAAAATAGGGGGAAAAGGAAACCAAACCAAGATGACAAAAGCAAGGTAAGTCATACCAATTACAATAATTAAAATGTTTTAACAGATAAATCCCTTGACTCGGTAACAACAATGTCTCATCAAAAAGACCAAAAGGTCAGGTGAGTATTAATCAGGCAATTCAAAGAACACAAAATCAGGTTACAAAATGAATATCAAACAGCTAAGAATTTAGGGCAAACATTAATTGGACAAAGACATTAAAGCAGATAAAAGAGTGAACGTTTCAAAATGAATTAGTTTCATTAAGCTGTACTTTCTAAGTAGAATTACATTTAAATATACAAAAATTATATATCCATAACTTGCATTTGAGTTTCTGTATCTTCTTTGAGCTGTTTGCAGACTAATTTCCAAAGATAGTAGAAAAGTTTTGTTCTCTAAGCAGAATGGGTTATAAGGATTTTCTCCTTTCATAGAATTAGTTTAGGATTCATGTGCCAGGGTTGTGGCTTTACATACTATAGCAGCAAGTCCATCTATGATGAAAACTTCAACCAGAGTAGACCAACATTTTATTCACGGCAAATGCTGAAACAAAAGCAAATGTTGAGTGTTGTGGTAAATATTATTTGGTGGTTTCTACCCTACCTTAGATCATTTAGTTCCCAAATAAAAGATATACAACCTTTACATTTACAGTAAGCCTTAAAAGCACTAGAGGGGGCAGATATCAAACTCTATGCTATTTTGTCTACTTCCCTGTCAATAATCCTGAGATATAACTTGCCATGTTCTACCTGGGCCACTCCTACTCCAATTGGCCAGCCCTCATGGCCATGGTCTCACGATCTACCTACTCCATAGTGTCTTCGTCTCCCCTATCCTCATGGTCTCTGCCTCAGATACCAAGCCTGAGAACCGAAGCCCCACCTACCTATAGGCTGCAGGTATCTTTATTCAATCAGTACTCCAAATGATGCTATGTAGCCTTGCTCCTAAGTTTAAAACTATTGACTATATAAAAATGGCTACAGCCAGTTACTGGAGAGATTAGAGTTAGGTTTTGTTTTGTTTTGTTCGTTTGTTTTTTTGAGTGACCTGGTTGGAGGCTGCAGAGGAGAGAAGTGGAAGCCATGATGAGAGGAGGTGAACCATGAATACATGGTCAGGAGAAACAGCAAGTATTTGGGGCACACCGCTGGGGAAATAGCCAGACAAGCAGTTAGAAAAGTAGATTAGGGGTTATCCCCCAACAATTGTCAAATCCAAATAAATTAACCATAGTCTGAGTCTCATTCATTCATAAGCTAGACAGGAATAAGTTTAAATTGGTTAAACCATAGTTGACAAGTTTGTCATCTGCACAAATGAGAGTGCATAATAGGATAGCAAGCATATGATCTTTGGGAAGATAAAAAGATGTCAGCACTCTTGTAGAAGACATGAGACATACATAGGAATAAACAAGGCTAGCAAGAAAACCTGGAGCTCTTCATATTTTTGATTTGTGTTCATCTCAACAACCAGACCATTTCTTTTGTAACTAAGAACAGAATACTCATTCCCTTCTAAGTCTAACTGGATTGCAGAGCTGTTTATAGTTATGAATAAAACCTAAATAACAACAACCAAAAAAGAACAAAAAAACTACCAAATTTTTATATGAGCAGTAGTTGTAGGAGGGAAAACAGACATAAAGAAAGGAATCTTTCAATGATTGCCACTGGTAGATCAAATAAACAAAAGGTAACTCTTATGGGTCAGGGTTCCTTGGAAAGAGACTCCGAGAAGCTACTGCCTGCTGCTCTTAGAGCTGAGTCAGTCTCTAGAAATTGTTTTCAGTAGAGAGATTAAGCTTTTCTGGGTGCATTATGCACCTCAGAGTCTTATAAAGAAATACTAAGGTTTTTTAGCCTTTCTTTGGTGGGGATCCTGCCAGCTCCAGAGCTCCCTGTAGGATGTACGGTGTTTTTAATGTACTGCAAGCATAGTTTAGGTTCCTTTTGTACAAATCCAGTTTTCACCATTCCCTCACAATTTTAAGAGTGCACCCAATCTCTCTACTGAAAACAATTTCTAGAGACTGACTCAGCTCTAAGTTAAAAGCTGCTAATAGTCATTAGTGTGTCCAGCACTGTTCTTAAAGAAAAGAGAAGCTAGAATTTCATGAGGACCACTGTATCAGAATGGGAATAAATGGAATGAGAGGTGAACTGGTCATCTATTCCCTTCTTCCAATACAAGTCAGAAGCACTAGAATCTAAATAATACAAAGTTAAAAGTTGGCTTTAAAATATATTGTGCCTTTAGGGTTGGAGGGGTAGCTCAGTAGTTAAGGACACCAGCTGCTCTTCCAGAAGACTGAGTCAAGTCACAGCACCCACATGGAGGTCCACAGTCTTCTGCAACTCTAGATCCAGCAAATCCAATGCCTTCTTCTGGCCTTCAAAAACAGCAGGCAGGCACATAGTACATAGACATACATGCAAACAAAGCATCTATACACATAAAGTAAATAAATAAAAAATTTAAAACTGCTTTTAAATTTAAAATTGAACTTACATTTCTAGCCAGCATCTTGGAAACATTTACAATTTTTTTTTAGCAAATACTAGATTATAGAAAATGTGTTAGTACATTAAAAGCATATTATTTCCAGTATTATTCTAAACATCATAATTATAAGAGACAATTACCAGCAAATTGTAAGACAATAATCAGCAAAAATTAAAGCAGAGTCTAAAATAATAGCAGTAATCAAATGAAATATAATCCAGTCTTTCCAAATGCATTAGAGTACCAAACAATTCCATGCTGAACTCTGAGTCACTTGAAAATAACTACTAAAGAGCAGCCTAGAACAAGTCTTCATAATTTATTCAAATCTCTTGAGGAAGATAGACACCTTCTAGTGGTAAACAAAATAACAGTATTTGATGTATTAAGAACTTAGAACATTGACTAGAAATGTTGGAGAATCATAATGTATTAAGGTTTAACATTTTATAAAACTGATATACACTATGCAAAAAAGTGATTAAGATTTAAGATTTTAGAGACAATTTCTTGGGAACTATGGATGTTATGATCAGCTTTACACTTTATAGCATAGTTTCTATCACTGAATTATGCTTATTTTTATGAGCAGCAAGAAACATTTCTCTTTGAATAGTCACTGTGTTGATGTATTGACAGCAATTTTGATATGCTACAATCATCCATACATAGAACTTGCTGAAATTAGAGTTTGCTGATTTGGTTCTATGTGACACAATACAAAAATCTATAATCTCTTTGCATTTTATTTTGAGTTCTAGTTTTAAGTACAGTAAGTCAACAGTATCTTATTTAGATTATTGCCTTCATTTTATTTGACAAACTGTATGACATATTTCTAAAATTTGATCAGTGGTTATTTTTCATTATTTTATAAAAATATTATTTTTAAGTGTGTGTGTGTGTATGTGTGTGTGTGTGTGTGTGTAAGTGTGTGTAAATGAGTTTAGATGCTTGTGGAGGCCAAAATTGGATACCCTGAAGCTAGTGTTAAAGGTATTTGTGAGGACCTGGCATGGGGAAACAAGGAACCAAACTCAGATCCTCTGAAAAAGCAGTAAGGGCTCTTAATTGCTGAGTCATTTCTGTATCCTTTATTTTTATTTTCTGAAGTATCTATATCATCAAGTTTTCATTTTTACCAAATATTTCCAGCAAAAAATCCTTTGATTCCATGAACTTGATCCTGTTGAACAGTTAGAAATTTCTGGTTTGGAATTCTGATAAACAAAGAGAACACAAAGGAGTTTTATTGTGAAATGTGCTTGATTAATGTTTTGAAAAAGAAAGCACTTAGAACTGAGTTACAGCCAGTTGTAAGCCCTGGGTGCTGGGCCCTTCGAGAGAACCCAGTGCTGTAACTGTTGAGCCATCTCTTTAGCCCTTGCTTTCTCTTTTTAAAATAACAAATATACAATAAGAATTTTTTTTTAACCACCTAAAAGGGCCAGTAAGGTGGTTCAACAGGTAAAAGCATTTGCTGTTATGTCTAGTGACCTGAGTTTAATCTCCAGGACCCACATAGTAGAAGGAGAGAGCAGACAATTTGTCTTTGCTTGTGACACTCATGGGCATGTTATATGGACACATGCATGTACACATACACATAGAATTAATAAATGTAAAAAAATCTATTAGACTTAATTAAAATAAGCAGAATTACAAAAAAAGAAATTGAACTGTTATAGATATGATTTTAAAAGATATAAGATAAAATAAAAAGACAGACAACTAACGTTTAAAAACAAATAATTACAAAAAAATTATGCCTCAAAAGCCTGGTCATGACAATCTTTTACAGAATGCAAAAATTAATTGCATGGCATTAAGTTCAAACATAAGTAATGAACACACACACACACACACACACAATTCTTATCCAAGTCAAAAAAAAAAACCCACTGAAATCAAATGGTCATTTACACTCCACAAAAGCAGATATATCTATAAAAAAAATCTTTATTATGTCAGTTTGTACTGTTGAAAGTGGTTACCAAGAAAGACAGAAAATCTGAAAAGCAAGCAGTTAAGGGCAATAACTGCTGCCTAAAGAAATAGAATGAAATTACTGACAATGATGGAGTGATTTCAGGAGGAAATGAGAAAATCATATATCAGCAAATAGAATTTTCACAAAGGAAAATAGCTCCAGTTTATCAAAGCTTTGATACTCACTATTCTAGAAATAAATGCACTGCTGACATCTGCTTCATAGAACATTAGTAACTAAATCACCACATAATGGAGAAACTCAGAAGACCAAGGCATTACCATCAGAAGAGTATAAGGTCACTGTGCACCCATATGGTGAGAATCATTTACAATCTGTCTCAACTTAAATGTCTGAGTTATCCAGCTATTTCAGGCTGAGTGTGATGAATACCTACATCATGATCTTGGGAGCTACTCACACAAGTATTTTTAAGGCAGGTAGTTGGTTATTTCTGGCTATTAGCAACTATGTAAGTATATTTGAGTATTAACTCACCTGTGAATGAGTGAATTCTTTTCCCATCTGTCATCATTTAGAGGAACCTATGGATATATAAATGAGACTGCTCAGAACAATAGAGATCGCTAGTTTTTTGTTTTTTTTTTTATTTCTGATTATCTGCATTTGAGTTTTCCCTGTTCTATGAGTTGTCTTCACATCTGGACAAGGTGAGGGGAAAAACCTAGGTACTTCTTTCTTGCTTTTCTTGATCCATTTCAGATTTGTTTGGAAGGCCTGTTCTGCTTTCTCCAGAACTACTTATGTATGTAATAAAGTTTCTCATACATTCTTGGTGTGTGTCAAGTCCCTAGTATCAACATCTGAAACCAATTTTGAGAAGGTGTCCATTCTGCTTCCCTGTGGTAACAGAGTAGTTCATAATATATTGCTGAATAGGAATTCTCTTTCCCCTGAATTTTTTATTCAGGAAAATCCAGACTGCTGGTTAGTGATTTTACAAATTACAATGCTGGTATAGATTTGGTGACAGCTATAGAGACACACACCTGCCACCCCAAAAAAAGTCAATTTAATGACAAAAGAATCTATGTCTAATATGCTTATGGCACATTTGGAACAACTGTGAAAATGACTGTGAGGACACAACACAATCAAACTGGACTCCTGGTCCTACCTTATTTATGTGATGTTCATAAGATTCTATGTCAGAGATTCTCAACCTTCTTGAATGTTGGGACCCTTTAATACAGTTCTTCATGTTGTGGTAACCTCTAACCTCTACTGTTATGAATCATAATTTAAATATTTGATAGGTGACTCCTGTGAAAGAACTGTTCAACCCCAAAGGGGCCATGACCCACAGGTTGAGAATCACTAACTATGTGGTTTCATTAGCTCTATTCAGAATGACTTCATATTATGTCACCTCTCTCCATTCCACCACTCAGCTTTCTCATAACTAGACAGATCCTCTGTGCTTAGATATTTTTAAAAGCATTAATAATATCAAAAAGATATTGAAAAGCATTTCAATATCTTTATATCTGAGAAAACTATAAGAAGACAGAAGCTACAAAATAACTATATAAAAACTTTAAGGTCCATTTCATAAGAGACAATACAATAAAAATTTAACGACAAATTGAAGAAAATGTTTGCAATAATATACACAGGGCAAAGTGTTAATGTGTATGTTTTATAAAGAACTTTTTAAAAAGAATTTATTTTTATTATTTTTAATTATGCATATGTGAGTGAAGAGGGCATGTGCATGTGCCTACAGAGGCCAGATCCCCCTTGAAACTGGAGTTACAGGAAGTTGTGAGCCACCCAATATGAATGCTCCCTTCAAAGGAAATCATTGTTCAGGTGTACAAAGATGTACATACAGTGACATCAATGCAGTTGTTCAAAATATTTGAAATTTTGATTAGCATCATTCAATAAGGATATAATAAACTGAGCAATGCTATAACTACACAGGAACTTCATGTGACAGAGAACATGGAAATTATCATCAAGTACATAGACAGAGGAGCCTACAGTCTGTGTATCATCTGGGGGCAAGAGAGAGAAAAAGGAGGAAGGGAAGGAGGAAGGAATGGGAAAGGGAAGAAAAGAAAAGGAAAAGGAAGGGAAGAAGAGAGATGGGGTGTTAGTGAACACCTATAATCTCAGTATCTTGGAGGCTGGTGCAGGAGGATCAAGAATTCAAGGCTATCCTGAGCTAAATGAGGAGAAGGAACAGGGGAGAGAGAATATTAATGATGTAAAAGACTAAAAACTGTATTTTTAAATGGATAACTCTGACATAATATCTTAGGGAAGAGGCTAAGAAAAGGCATGCCTAAATGTTGTGGGATCATTTATACAGGTTCCCCATGTGCAACTGAGACATAGAAAACAAGGCAAGAGATAGAGCTTGTGGGTGAGATCAGCCTCTTTCCTGGCTGCAGATGGCCTTTTCCCCAAGAACTGGGACATTAAGGATATAGGAATTTCCAGATACAGTATTTCCCTATAAATAAACTATCAACACAATGAAAACGAGTGGCTGAATCAGGAGAATTAGACACATTTTATTTGCTATCACCCAGCTTGTTATTCCTGGTTGTAATGTTTTCAAGAGAGATGAAAGGGGTAAGTTGTAATCTTGGGATGGGAGCAGAGTACAGGAGCATTACAAAGTTACATGGAACCCTTGTTAACCAGCCCTCAAGCCTGGAGTAATAAGTTGTGCTCTGCTCTGGTACAGGGAATAGTAAAGAAGGCAACTGACTTTGTCAAAGACTGAGTGAAATGACATCAAGAAAATGAGTTGCTGAGAAAAACAAACCTTAAAGGTTATCAATCAGAAGAAAAGGGTCTGGGTATCTGGCAAGCAGAAATTACATAGTATATTAGTGAAGGAGAGCTGATACAACCTTCCGCAGATGTAGTGAATGTTTCTATCTGTAAGCCTAGATTTAACTTTTTGGAATCAAGCACTCAATCATATACATAGAACAGAGTAAGAAACAGGTAAAGTTGGCGAGTGACTGTTCTTTTTGTCAAGAAAAGTTTCCAAGGCCACAGAATGGTAGCTTCTATTGCCACCCAATAATAGTTTAAAAATAAAAATCACTGGGGAATGGGATAGAAAAATGTGTATCAAGTCACCTCCCAGTTCTTTTCACTCCTGAGTCATGGTAGTGTCCAGAGTGATTGAGAGCCTTTGTAGTATAAAGAAAACCCCAGTGTTTAGTAATGGGTCCTCTATCCCTAGCTCTCTGCACTACCAACAACAATAGAGACAAAAATCTATCCATATCTAAGTATAGCATGGAGGAGGGATTAGTTTAGAAGCCAAACAGCTGGCATGATACAGGTCTTGTCAAAAACTACAAAGAAAAATTGCTTCAGGTGTAGTCAAGGGAGAAGTTGGAGCCCCCCCCCCAGCTTAAGGCACATTGTTACAACTCAAATTCATTTAGATAATATGCAGATAAAAACAAAGAATCATTTATCAGAAGTTCAGAGATGCATTTCTACTCTCTGAGTAATGTTTTCTTCTTAAATATTTCTAATACTGAAACAGATATTTCTAGGAACTGAAATGTAATTATGGGACTGTGAAACCCTTTGACAAGGATAGCATACATTTCATTGTGATATCAAAAAGACTTTCAGATGGCAAGTTTAAGCATGTTAACATTTTCATTTCATTATTCTGGCAACATAATTAGTTTTAGAATATAAGTATTGAAGGTGTTAATCCAAGTGTAATCTCTTAATTTTGCCTCTGATATATAAATGTCAATGAATATGGTTGCTTAAGGCATTTTTAAAGTAAAAGATATATAGAGAATCTATAGAGTTACTTTTCACTTTAACATTTTTACATTTATTATTATTTGTGGGGCGGCCTTATGCACAAACCACAGAACATATGTGGGAATTAGGAAACTACTTGCGGGACTCTCTTCTTTCCTTCTAACCTATTGGTCCTGGCGACTGAACTCAGGTCATCAGTTAGGATTGGGGGCAAGTGCTTTACCTGCTAAGCCATTTCATCTGCCCTTTTCTGTATCTTTTTTGCATGTCACTGATTAAATAAGTAGAGAAATACTGATAACAGTGTTATGTCTTAACCATACTAACTTAAGATTTACAGGTTTTCAGAGTTCAAAGGAATATGTAGACTTTTAGCATCTATGTGGTGAACAGCAAGGAAGTAGGGGATGTTGTGCCAATGCTACTCAAGCACCTTCACCATGCTATGAGCTGAGCACTGCAAAGAAGCTGAGAGTAGAAAGTAACCAGCTATAAGGGACCACTCCCCATGGATCTGATTGGTTAGAAAATTAATTCCTGGTGGTCAAGCGACCAGGAGTTAAGCTGCTGGCATACTGGTTAACTGGCTTTCCAAACAACAAGTAAACAAACAAAAATGCCCTAACTTGTAGTTTTTCAACATTATGTGATAGGAATACTTCCATTATATTTATTTCAAGATATAAGAAGACACCCTTAGTTTGGTGTAGATGAGACACCAGCTTTATCTCTCTCACAAGTCATTTGAAGCCAGTCTGAGCAGGTAGGAGCCAGTATGAGTTTGAAGCAAAGATCCCAAAAAGAAGCAATTAAGATGAACCCTTTACTTTTCTCATTGTTGTCACAACAACAACAACAACAACAACAACAACAACAAATGCCTGATGTAGAAAAACTAAAGGGAAGCAGGATTTATTCTGCTCATGGTTTCATAGTATTCATTTGCTTATAGTGGAGAAATCGTACCAGAGAAGCTCACATCATGAAGAGGAAGCAGAGAAAGAGGAATGCCGATGCCTAGTTGGCTTTCTCTTTCTTCTTCATTCATTCTGTCCAAATTCATATCATATAAAGTGCTGTGGCCCACATTCAAGTTCAATCATCCTCTTTAAATGAAGATGAATGAGGATGATTTATCCTCCCTAGGAATAAAGACACACTTCACCATTCTATTATTCTAAATGTGGTCAAACTGACCATGAACAGTAACTACCACAAGTCCATCCCTTGCCAACTTGACACACAAATACATTACTTTAAACCTAATTTCCCACCACTGTCTCTCCAAAAGGCTACGTTATATTTCTACACAAATTTTGCTAGCCCAGTATGAAAAGTCTCTGTAGTTCCATTCAAAGTATTTCAAAAGCCCAAGTTCCAAGTCCATACTTGCCTGTGAATTCTTGTAAAAATAAAACTATTCCATATTTCTAGTATACAAAACTATTCCATATTTCTAGTATACAGTGATAAAATATTCCCTATTCTTAGTAGAAAATTTTAAAATTACTCATTTTATGTGCATGAGTGTTTTGGTTGCATGCATATCTGTACAAGTGTATACACTATCCCCAGACTGATGCCAGAAGAAGGCATTAGACTCCCTGGGACTGGAGTTACAGACTGTTGTGAACCACCATATGGGTGCTGGGAATCAAACTCAGGTTCTCTGAAAAGGCAATCAATGCTCTTAACTGCTGAGCCATCCCTCCAGCCCTAATATTCCTATTCTTAAGAGAAGAATGGGATTGTCTGTGGTGGTGGCAGTGCACACCTTTCATCCCAGCACTTAGGAGGCTGAGGCAGGTGAATCTCTGAGTTTGAAGCCAGCCTGGTCTATAAAGTGAGTTCCAGGACAACCAGGGCTGGAAAAAACAAGTTTGAAAAGCCAAGTGTGGGATGGAAAGAAATGGGGACACAGAAAATAGGAATAGGACCAAAGCAAGACCAAATACAGTAGGAAAAACATTAAATCACATAACTTCATGTCATACATCTAGAACATGTGGTGATCTGATGTGAGCACTACCAAGCATGGGCAGTCCCATCCTAACGGCTATACTATCCATAGGCCTATATGGCTTCTCTTAAGCTGGGTTCACTTGTAGCCTATAGCTTTTCTTGGCAGACATTCTACATTCCTACTATGTCCAACATCCTAGTGTCTCCATTACAGCTTAGACTTTAACCTAAGAGCTTCACACAGTGATCTCTCATGGACTCCTCGCAAGAGAATCTGACACACTGTGACACACTGTCTGCTTTCTAGGACTTCCTTAAAAATATATATGTCTCCATGATTCTGTAATTTGTATTCTATATGCCCGCAGAAGCAGCATCACATGAATGATGCAATAGTTAGGCCCCCTGGGACCATGGTCACAGTGACCTTTAAGTCTACGTGTAGTAAACCTAGGAGACCGTTCCAGTCTGCTGCTGTTTGATATCTCATAACTTTACTGTTCACACTCTTACTTACATTCCGACCTCCTGCGCCCCCACAAGAGTCACCCATTAAGCACTACTCAGCATTTGGACTTGTCCAGCCTAAATTTCCAAACTTCACATTTCTTGTGTAACTTTTTATAACAACCTTCAACTGAATGCTCTTCTTCAAGCATTAATATTCCCGAAGTCTTCATCTACAATGATGCCAGTATGATTTCCCAAAACATAAATCTAGTCTTGTTCTTTGTGGATAAGGTTCCAATACTTAATATTTAGCAAAGTTCTTTATCATCTGGATCCTATCAAACTTTCCAATTCCATCTCCCATTCATTCTTAGTTTGAAGCTTATACTCTATTTGGATGAAACAACATCTTTCTCTGAACACTGTACATCTTCTAAGGCTTGTCACATGTCTAGTTTTTGCTGCTATACTAAGGTATCCAAAGCTGTGCATTTATTAAGAAAATAGGTTTATTTAACCAATAGTTGTGGAGGATGAAAGTCTAAGATCAAGTGGTCCCATCTGTTTGACCTCTAATGAAGGGTCCCTTAGCTGTATCACAGCATAGTAGGAAAATTGACACATGTAGAAAAGTCAATAGTAAGAGTATCCTTGCCTTAATACAATGCACTCTTATAAGAAGTGGTAAGTGGGGCTGGAGAGATGGCTTAGCGGTTAAGAGCACCAACTGCTTTTCCAGAGGTCCCGGGTTCAATTCCCAGCAACCACATGGTGGCTCACAGCCATCTGTAATGAGATATAATGCCCTCCTCTGGTTCATCTGAAGACAGCTACAGTGTACTCATATACATAAGATAAATAAATAT
>JADRCH010000019.1:5711269-5768975 GCA_019843965.1 Rhynchomys soricoides
GAAGAAGAAGAAGAAGAAGAAGAAGAAGAAGAAGAAGAAGAAGAAGAGATAAGTGAGGTCCCAAGAAAACTGTATTAACCCCATTCAAAGGCAATACCCTAATGGCAAGTTTCTGTAAAAAAGAAAAAAAAGAAAAGAAAAATCTATACATTTCCTGTTTAGTACTAGGCCTCCCTCCTTCCCTTTTTTGGTGGTGGAAATTGAATTTAGGGCCTTATAAATGCTAGACAAGCACTCCTCCACTGAAATGCATCCCCAGTCATTGTCCCTCTTAAAGGGACAAAGGAACTAAGTTTTCAGTATATGAAGATTTGGAACACAAACTTAGCTATAAATCATAGCAATAGGCACAAAGTAATCACTGATTTAAATTACCAGATATGGTGATATTTGCCTATACTCCAAGCTTTCAGAAGGCTGAGATAGGATTGTAAGTTCAAAGCAAACTTTGGTTACATAATAAATTCAACCTTTTTGAGTATACTCAAAAAATATTTGTATACATATATACATATCATACATACATATATACATACATAGCTTCTATAAATGCTCCTAAAATGTTCTTCTGTCTGGAATATGACTGCCACCTTCTATCTCCTCAACTTATAAAGTTCATACAGTCCTCATCTATGGTTTCCTAGGACATAATTCTCAATGTTCTTTTTCCTTGGCATGTAATTTTCCATTGTAAACCATTTGCTTAATAAAATTTGATTGATTACAGGATTATATAGTCCATTTAAGAATCTTAGAGAGAGAGAGAGAGAGAGAGAGAAAAACCAATTTAATTCCTGAGGTATAAAGAAAGAGGTGCTAAGCTAAATCTGATGCACAAATTTCAGATCAATATGAATCTCTGTGAAAACACATATTTGTAATGACAAGGAACATACATACATTTAGATGTACAGGAAATTTGAATAAAACACTGTAGGAGAACTGCCTCTCAATACAATAATCATTAATGACACATGGCCACTGAGCCCTTGAAGTATGGTTGTGCTACTCCAACCCAGGAGTAAGCACAAAACTGCAAAGGTCTAGCACATAGGAAAAAAAAACCTTAACCTTTTTATATACAGCAACTTCAGAGATGGCTCAGTTAAGAGCAATGGCTGCTCTTCCAGAGGACCAGGGTTCAGTTCCAATCACTCACATGACCGCCCACAATTGCCTGTAACTCCAGTTTCAGGGGATCCAACACTCTCTTCTAGCCTCCCCAGGCACTGCACACACAAACATTGCACTTACATGCTTGTAAAACACAAACATAAAAATAAACAAAATTTTAAAAATTAACTTCATGGATGAAAATAATATTTCAGATATATTGGGTTAAGTACAACCCACCTTCTTGAGCATTATATATATTTGTATATATACTTGTATATTACTTTGCAACAAGCCTTTCTTTATTACTTACAATCTTAATAATACCAAATTGACATCAATGATCAATAACAATGGTCTGTAAATTTGTAATTCACTATAACATGGGAAATTATACTGTTAAATTTTCTAAGGAAATTGTTTTAATCCTGAAGAATCTGTAGGAAAGGAACATCTTTTATCCAGTAACCACTTACAAGCAATTGAAACTTTCTATTATGCTCATATTATAAACATATTTATGTATACATATACTTATCTGTGGGACTGTAATGACCCAGGGTTACAGAGGAATGGTCGAGGGATCTTTGACCCTGGATACCTCATCATGAGGACACCAGGAGTTGGCTACCTTGCCCCTGACTCCAAACCTGGAGCCATAAAGCCAGCTCCCCTACCATGAAACCTAGTAAGAATTTATTACCATGATAGTTATCAGGCTTCCCTCATTTGACCTTATAAGGTCCCCAGAATCCCAACCCCACCCCTAGACCCTACAGTCCCTGAGTATGTAGATGAAGATCTTCCAACATCCCTGCCCTGGGCAATGAATGGTGCACAGCCACACAAACCTTGCCTCAGAGACTCTGGCCACCTCCCCAGGGGCATAAATGCCCTTTTCTCTCCTGCCCCTAATAATCGAACCAGTTCTCTGAAGCTGTTCCCAGGTGTGTTCATTACCCACTAATTCATTGCTGATTGAGATCTTGCACTGCATCCACTTGTGCCCAGTTAAGCCTCCCTCCCTCCAGGCCAGCTCTGTGCAAGTGGTCTGGCTATCCCAAAGGAGAGGTGGACATGGGGCAACACATATCCATCTGGATATCCATTTGTATCCATCTGGATACAAATATCCACATGAGTATTAACTTTATAAACTTTGTGTAAGTAGCCACCAAAGTCATCAGGCAACATAAAAATAGTCTCTAACAATTGACACTCAAAGATAGCATAAATCTTGACCCATCACCGTTGCAAACTCCGAAGAAAGTGATGCACAATTTTCTGAGACCTTCTTTCCTCTCCTATTCAGAATATATACTTAATTCTATACCAATGTCAATCACACTTTTAAGTTCTATGTATTAGTTAGCTTAGACAAACACATAAAACTCATGACTGCACTGAGTATGTTACAAGTCATTAATAAGTGTTAGTGACATTTAGAATTTTAACCTAATGCCACCTTCCAAGTAGGACATGTTCTGAGAAGCTGAGAAACTTAGGAGACTTTATAGTCTGTATAGTTCAATGTTTTTCTTCTTATTTTTTTAATAAAGTTCTTATTTGTGAGATCTTGATAACCTGTCATATATTTTTAAGAATCAGAGAATAAATAAACTGCATTTTTCCAATACAATTCCTGCTAGGTATCAAAATATCTATGTGACAAATACCACTGGCTTGAACACATGCAAATGATGTAACATAAATAAAGTAAAAATAAATACCGTTTGTGGTTAGCTTTTTTTTAAGATTAGGTCTCACTATGAAGCATAGGCTAACTTCAAACCCATCATCTTCCTTTTTCAGTCTCTTTACTGCTGGGATTAAAGGTGTGTGACACTATGCCTACAGTCATAAATAGACTTTTGTAGTCATGAAAAGTGTTTAACTTTTCATGAATGCTTACCCATGTTCATTTATTATATATGGGGATAAATTCAGTCACAGAGATTACATTGAATATACACAACATTCTTTATTTCTGTTTAGGTATGGGTATAAAACATACACTCTGATCTGTCATTCAAGAACCATGCTCAAATAATCCCTTTATGCCACTTTTTCTTTCATGACAGGGCACGTAAAATGACACTTGTCTCTGCTAAACCTGGTTTTATGCAAAGATGATTTCAGAGGGCACTGGAAGCCCCGGATTTCCCTTCCACCTTTCAGTGTCTTTAGAAAGTAATTTCTAGTTTTTATTTTTATTTTTATTTATCTATTTTTTAGAAAGTAATTTCTAAACCACCATTTCCACTACCCTTTTAATTTCTGCAAATCATTAGTAAAATCTATGTCAAGGCAGTCTGCCAACAGCAGCTTAATCATACATGCATTATCACTGATTACCTTAAAGAAATATTGTATTTAAGAGACTCCACCTATATATATACCTAAAAGATTGTTTATATAAGGACAAAACTTCAGACATATATATATTCCTTGTACTCAACATTTTTTATATTGTCTAAAAATATAAAAGTATCAATTAGATTTTTTAAAATTTCATGTTTACTACATAATTCATCTATTGAGGCTCATCAATTTTTATTATTGAATTAGTATTGTTCTTAAAACTGGTATTGCAATTTTAAACTTTTCATTATGGAAATGGTAATTTGCTACTTTTGTGTTTATTAGATATTATCATACATTCTTAACAACACATCAACAATAAACTGCTTTTCATTTAAACTAGTACAAAATTTCTCAAGCAAATCTTATTTCTCTGGAGTTGCACTTGAGACTGAATTACAATGCCCTATGCTTTGTTATACTTTTGTGCTTTGTGAAATTCTTCTACTTTTCTAAAAGGAAAACAAACCTTTCCCATAAAGTTGTTATATTACTTCTACATTCAAATTTCATATTTAGTTTTTTTTGGTTTTGTTTTTGTTTTGTTTTTTCGAGACAGGGTTTCTCTGTATAGCCCTGGTTGTCCTGGAACTCACTCTGTAGACCAGGCTGGCCTTGAACTCAGAAATCTGCCTGCCTCTGCCTCTGCCTCTGCCTCTGCCTCTGCCTCTGCCTCTGCCTCTGCCTCTGCCTCTGCCTCTGCCTCTGCCTCTGCCTCTGCCTCTGCCTCTGCCTCTGCCTCCCAAGTGCTAGGATTAAAGGCATGCACCACCACTGCCTGGCTAGTATCTCATTTTTTAAAACTTTAAAATAAACATTAGATTTGTCAAAGGGTCAGAGCCCATTCTTAGTTTACTTCACAGCTAGGTCTTTAAAGAAATAATTTTCAAGTCCATCTGACAAACATTTTGTGGGTTTTTTTAGCCTTGGGGTTGATCCTTAGCACTTCAGAACTGAAACAGCGTTAAAAACTCCACTGCTATCTGTTTGCTTATTTATTGACAGGATCTCTTCCTGTAGCCCAAGTTGGCTTCAAATTGACTACGACACACAGGCTAACCTTGAACCCACAATTCTTAAACCTCAAGAAATTTATGATTACCAATGTGTTACAACATCTAACTTGATTTTATTTCTGAGATCTTATGAGGCAACTTTATCAAACAGATTTTCCTGATGGTACTCACAATGAATAGAGTAATTAACTGTTTTGTATCAGGCTTTTAAATGTACATTATTGAGCTAATAATTAAATTGCATGAAATTTACCCAAACTGTTTTATGAGGTAGACACTCCCTTGTAAGCACAATTATCAATCAAAAATTCAGACTGATATACATAAACAACTACTAAACAACACTTCAACATTAGCAATATAGACAAAAAAAAAGAAAAATGTGAAGAAATTATTCTTTGACTGTAATATTGCTCCAGTTATTTCTTCTAAAATGTACATACAGCTTTAATAGCAATGCAAAAGTCACCAAATGTCAAAAATTGGAGTTCTCCTTCAAGAAAGTGATGGCAACAAATAACCCAACTACCCAGCTCAGATGTAAAAAGGACACCTTTGATTGTTGCAAGCTAACTTGTAAAGCTAAGGTGATACACCATTAATATAATTTGCAGTAAAATAATTGAACTAACTTAGATTGGGGAAATTGATTTTGTATGAAGTTATGAAGGTATATATTTTTTAAAGGCTATGTGTAGTAGTTCCTAATAAGAATGTATGGAGACAGAAAAATTAGAATTTTCTTCCTGCATAAAATAATAGTAATTATTTTTTTCTTAAAATTCAAAGTATTCTTTTTATAACAGGAATTTAATGACATTCTAAAATATGTGGAAAAACAAATAGAAATAACAAAGTTTTAAACAAGATATACACATAAACTTCTTAATTAGAAACAAAAATTATATTCCAATATTGTTGGTTTTCTATAGCATATATAACTTTACTCTAAAACATTATTTTTAAAACTACATAAATGTGTAAATATCTAGTTCAAGTTTATATTCCTAAGGTAAGAGAATTGTAATGAAGTGGATGTATTTATACGTCTTGTTTTATATACACACACACACATATCCTGTTATTTTCTGCTGCAAGTTAAAAACTAAGATTATAGTTTTCCTATAATATTAGGAGAAATACATTGTCTGGTGTGGGTTGTTTTATATTGTTTGTGGAGAGTTTGTTTATTGTTGTTTGGTTCTTTGTTTTTGTTCTGAGGGAATCATATTAAAAAGTCATTATTATGACTTAGCCAATGATAATATTGCTGATATTTCCCATCTGTTCTTATGCTGTTCGAAAGATGTATTAATAATTGTACTAATTTAAAACAAACTCATTGGTTAGACTTACCATTGGTGAGAAAGCAGAAAACAATTTTTCATCTAAAAATATCTGAGTATTCTTCAGATTCAGTCAAGAGTCTTTTTGTAGGTAGTTAGATCACAAAGGTTTTTCATTTTATAAAGAAAATATGAAACTAGCAACTGTGTAACAGAGAAAGTAATAACATAGGAGTAAAACTGGCCAAAGAAATGTGAAATAATTTAAATAACCAATTAAAACTAAAAGTATCTAGGAAAACTAAAAACAAAAATGGGAACTAAATTCCAGAAATTGATAAAATTATCAAAAACTTAAGAATAAATTTCATTTTGTCTCCTTAGCATTTTGTTTATACCTTCAAATTTTGCTGCACAAAACAAGTGCTATTGACATGATTCTTTGTTCCTTTCCAAGTAAAAAGATCCCAATTGTTATATTACAGCTACTTCTCCAACATGAGAATTCCACTAATCAAATAAGGTTACAACTATTTAAACTAACTCTAAGTGCAGCAAGTGTCTTATTTCTAAACAGCACTTATATTCTTGATTAATCAGCAGAGAGTAATCTTTTCAACAACAGTTCACCCTCATGCAGACATTCAGGAGCTATTGACAATCTGTGTGCCCCCACAGGAAAACAGAGTCTCCTTCTGGGTTCTAGCTGGAACTCTACTTCAAAGGGGGTCTGTCTGTCACAAGGTTTCTCCCCTCTTCCCAGGCCCCTCTGGCTGAGCTGCATGACAACAGTAAATCCCAATTGCAGGGAAGTCTCTTTCTTCTGATTTTAGTAGTTTGGTTTAGTTTAGTTTAGCTTCTTGCTAGGATTTTTGTTTTTAAAGTTAACTAACATATTAGAGATTTTCAATAAATGTCAATTTTTGTTTTTGTTTTTGTTTTTTTAAAGGATGAACTTACTTAATCTTTTTGTCTAGCAAATTTTTCTTTTTCTGCTATAGGCTGTCTTAGTAAGTTTTCAGTGTTGTGTGATGTGTGAAGCTACAAAAATCTGAACTATGGAAAATAGTCAAGGAACCAAAAACCAAACACATGCTGTCCCCTGTATGTAAAGTAGTATTGTGCTTCAAGACATAGAACCAGTCCTAGCAGAATACAAAGTCAAGTGTTGTGAGGAAAGGAACTGGGAAAGGAGACTGGGGTAGGAGAGGGAGAATCATCTCTTCCCACTACTGCATTCTCTTTAAGAGTTTCTTTCTTTCTTTCTGCTAAAGTGCTAAGAAGATGGCAGGGAATAACAAGAAAGCATTCCTGAGAAATACATTTTTGTGGCATACAGTCAGTAGTATTTAACCATAACTATAAATTTCCATTCACAATTTGGGCAGAGAGTAATTGGACACAATAAGTTTGATGGACACCTTCAACAGAGTATCAAACTGTCCTGTCCGTAGATGTGCGTGGACGCATCCTCCAGTCTAGTATCAGACTCATCTGCACACACCCAAACAGCAACTACACTTAAAAGGTATGACATTGCTAGAGTAAGACACAGGTAACTGATCAAAGAAAATATGGAAAATTTTAAGATTTTTTTTTCTTTCAGAACATTTCATGTGTAGGAAAGGAATTCTACTTGGCCTACGATGTTCCTAAACAGTCAGAGAGTGAATTTTGGCAGAAGTTGTTTTGATTTATATTTTCATTTTATGGTGGGAAACCTCCAGATCTGAGTGCACGGATAGACTGAACAAAATATAGTATAAGCACTTATAAAATTGCCACACTGAAGTTTTACAAATAAAATGTCACAAGATAAAATGTGTAACTTGAAAACAGAAAATTCATCTGAAAAAAAAGAAAAACTATTTCTTTTTTCTGGCTTGGATAGTTCATCAACATGAAGTTTATGATAATTGCCTCATTTTTTAAATGTGTCTAAGCTTGAAAAATATAATGGTTTGCAAGAGACTTTCATATTCACAGATATTATGACAACTATTTACTTACCGTATATTTGTTTAAAGTTTAAGATTGCTTTCTGTTGCTTTTAAGCTAATAAGTAGTAAGGAATACAATTTAAAGTAAACAAAGTTTAAAACCCACATTGTAAAAGGATCCCAGCATTTGAGTGCCCTCCTCCCTAAAAGTTTCTTTGTGTATCATTAGTTCAAGAAATATAAGTAGGTAGTTCCAGTATAAGTGACCTAGCTCAAGTGTCTCAAGTTCAGCAAAGACCTGTAAAAGTAGCATTATGTCAGACTGTAGCAATACTAATCTTGTTAAGACAGTAACTGAGGTCTGTAAACAACTGCCAGCACCTGGCATTTTGTCCCACAGTATGTGTTTTAAAATATTAGCCATTTCTCTGGTTGTCATTTTCTTTCCATGAGTAATCATATGGTCTCTTTCTCCCTACAAAAGGCAGATTCTTTGCAAAAGTACACTGAAATGAATACAGTTGTTGATTAAAATAATAAGATAAAACCACCAAGGACATTCAAACCACAGGACTGAAACCAAGAAAAAGATAATGCTCAACTGCTCAGATCTTTAAGACATGTGCTGCCAGGTTAAACTTTGGTGGTTACTCTCTTGTTTTTAGACACAATACTTGCATAAGAAACACTTTTCTTTCTTCAAGTCCAGTTTCCAGGAAAACTTTTAAAATGTGTCTTTGTTTCCCTCTCATTCCCATGCTTTCCAATTTTACCAGTACCTGCACACTTCTTTGTCTTTTGTCTTGTTCAGCCCTTACTGTAAGTTCATAAAGTGTAAGTTCTTTGTTATGCAGGAACATTTGTATACCAAGAGACGACAATTTTTTTAAAAATCAGCTTATGGGTTTGTATTTTTTTCAAGATGAGCTGCCGTTTTAACCTGCTTTCTGCATCCACATCAATGTTGATACTCCTTAAACAGGTTATTTTCCCAACACCACCGAAAGGATCAGTTACAAACAAGTAAACATACTTGAAATCCCTCTCTCTCTCTCTCTCTCTCTCTCTCTCTCTCTCTCTCTCTCCATCCCTCCCTCCCTTCTTCCCTCCCTCCCCCTCCTTCTCTCTCTTTTCCTCCCTCTCTCATATCAGGATAGTGACAGAAGAATAAACCATAAGTCAGATTCTGGGAATGGGGACAAAGAAAAGATAGCGGTAATGAAGGTGCAAAATAAATATGAAACATTTTTAGCAAATACACTTTGTCTTGTTCAGTTTCTACCCTGAGAGTAGGAACAGCATACTTACAAGTCAGCATCTCTGTAAGCCAGTATCTCTCTGTGTGTTGTCCCTCTTCTTTGGATTTGGATACTTTGAGCTAATTTGGAAGTGTCCGTTAGGTTGCCTACAAAATGATGCTTTAAAGGATCTAACGATGCATAAATTAGAGAGCCCTACAATGGCAGAGGACGGTCATTGTACCTCTCCTCTTTATGCGCTCTTATGGTGGGACCCAAGAGCCTTTTTCTTTTAACACTTTAGATGATGGAGCCAGTGAGGGGCTGGTAGCTAGAGAGGAGGTGAGCCCTGCAAAACATCGCCTTCCCAAACTTAACAGCTGTTTGTCCTCCCCCCACCCTTGACGTTATACTGAACTTTGTCACAAAGTCACTTTAGGAAAACTTCCAGTCTGCATGAAACAAGCGTGGGCCTTTCAGTGGCCTGAGTTTTTATTTCTCGAGGGCTAAAGTAACCCGGAGAGAAGCGCGAAGGATGGAGATAGAAAGGGGGGTAATCTTTTCAAGAAACACCCAACTGGCCCTTCACCTTTTTTGCCTCCGTTATGGGGAAGGGGGGGGGGGTGAGATAAAAAGATGTCAATGACCATTGTTTGCTCGTTGGGGATGTTGCTCCGCCCCCCGAGTCTGTCGTAAACCTGGCGCTGGACTAAAATAAACCCGAGATCCCGCAGCTCGGGGGCTCGCCGCGCCGCGGACAGCTCTCCACTGGCGCTGCCGCCCGGCCGAAGTGGCGGCGACGAGCGGCCGCCGCGTCCCGCCCGCGCCCGCCCCGGGCCCCCCTACCTGGCCGTCCGCCGAGCCATGTCGTTGAGCCCCAAGCACACGACGCCCTTCTCTGTGTCCGACATCCTGAGCCCCATCGAGGAGACCTACAAGAAGTTCGGCGGCGTCATGGACGGTGCGCCGCCTGGCCTGGGGGCGCCCCTGGGGGCCGCCGCCTACCGCGCGCCACCGACTGGCCCCTCCTCGCAGGCGGCGGCCGTGGCGGGCATGCAGCCGCCCCACGCCATGGCCGGACACAACGCGGCGGCGGCTGCAGCGGCAGCGGCGGCAGCGGCGGCGGCGGCCGCCACCTACCACATGCCTCCTGGCGTCTCGCAGTTCCCGCACAGCGCCATGGGCAGCTACTGCAACGGCGGCCTGGGCAACATGGGTGAGCTGCCCGCCTACACGGACGGCATGCGGGGCGGCGCGGCGGCCGCGGCCACCGGCTGGTACGGCGCCAACACGGACCCGCGCTACTCGTCAAGTGAGCGGGGCCAGGAGCGCGGGACTGAGGGCAGGCTGGCGGCGCAGGCTTTTCCCGCCACAGCCGGGGCGCGAGGGTGCTGGCGTTCTAGTCAGCGGCGCCCGAGGGCCGACGCGCGGGGGGTCCTGGGACGCGGCCTAGGGCTCGTGAGGGGTTCTGGGTCAAGGCTTGGGACGCGCGGGGCGGCCTGGGGCGCGCGGGGTTTCTTGGGAGCCCCCTGGGGCTCGCGGGAGTTGCCGGGCCCCTGGGAGCGCGCAGGGAGTGGGGCTCGGGCCGCGGCGCTCGCCGGGTCCCGCGACCCAGTCGGGGGCCCCGTGCCGTCACTTAAAGCGAGCGGGGCGACGGCGGGAGCGGTTCTCGCAGGCCCGGGGCTCACCGGCCGTCCTTCTTGGGCCCCCTCCCCAGTCTCCAGGTTCATGGGGCCGTCGGCGGGCGTGAACGTGGCCGGCATGGGATCGCTGACCGGCATCGCGGACGCCGCCAAGTCCCTGGCGCCCCTGCACGCGGCCGCGCCGCGAAGGAAGCGCCGAGTGCTCTTCTCGCAAGCGCAGGTTTACGAGCTGGAGCGGCGCTTCAAGCAGCAGAAGTACCTGTCGGCGCCCGAGCGCGAGCACCTGGCCAGCATGATCCACCTGACGCCCACGCAGGTCAAGATCTGGTTCCAGAACCATCGCTACAAGATGAAGAGACAAGCCAAGGACAAGGCGGCGCAGCAGCTGCAACAGGAGGGCGGCCTGGGCCCCCCACCGCCGCCGCCGCCGCCGCCGTCGCCGCGCCGCGTGGCGGTACCGGTGCTGGTGAAGGACGGCAAGCCGTGCCAGAACGGCGCGGGCACCCCGACGCCTGGCCAGGGCGGCCAACAGCCACAGGCCCCGACGCCCGCGCCAGAGCTCGAGGAGCTGTCGCCCAGCCCGCCCGCTCTGCATGGTCCCGGGGGCGGCTTAGCGGCCCTGGACGCGGCCACCGGGGACTATGGCGGAGGCGTGCTCGGCGCCAACCTGCTCTATGGCAGAACGTGGTGATGAGCCCCGGGGGTCGGCCTGCGACTGGCAGGATCCGTCAAGAAACTGCAAGAACGGATGGGGGAAATGTACAGAAGCTGACCCTTTAGTGCATGGAGATAAGAACGAATGAGTCGCGGAGAGGGTCAGGCTGCTCTGAACCTCTTATTGGGGGTGGGAAAAGGCGACAGCCCCGGACCGAATAATGTGACACCACACTTTGAGGTAGTGATTTCCCTTCTTTCAGAAGTTCTTAAGTTATGCGAAGAACCGACAAAAATCCACATTCGCCACGTTCCTAACCAAAGCTCTCAGAGTTTTAGATGTCGGAAACTTTGTTGGTGTTTGTATCTCTATAAATCAACCAGCTTTCACGATGAATCCTTGAAGTGGAATTTATTTTGGGAGATTAATTTGCAAAGTCCCTCCCCTAAGTGCAATTTCGTTAATGCTTGATTGAAAAGTAAGTTGAATTGTAGCCCAAAGTGGATCATATACACAGCAACATGATTGCTGAGGAATAACTGCCATTTGGGTACAATAGAGGAATGGAATAAAAAGAATCGAAATACTAATTATATGGATTGTTACCGTTTTTACATTTAAATGATGATTTTAACATATTTTGTCCATTATTAGGCAACCAAGTAACTGTATATTATCCTAGAAGAGCACAACTCCCATCCCTACCCCACACCAAGATGCAGCTCATTTTTTAAAAAGGGTTATAAAATACTTTTTATATAGAATCTGGCCTTTCCAAAACAACGATAAACACACCCTTTCTTTCTATAAACATGGTATTTATTCTCTTTAAAGCATTTTTAACTGAATTTGGACTCCTTGACAAAGTACTAGAACAAACAAGTAAAATTAAAAATATTACCACCAATCTACTTCAAAGCATGTCAAAAAGAATAAGGTGATTTATTGAATCGTTATCAAAATATACAGAAAAAGTAAGAATTACACGTTTCCATCATATTTAGAACTTAGTAGGAGTTGCATCAACTTTATCTGTGTTTTATCATATAAATAAATGTATTTACTTTTTAATATGCCAATTTATACTTTCGGTATTTCAAATGGATATTTATAACTTTAAAAGGCCTTAAGTACTTTTTCTAAAAGTCAAGAGGTCATTTCTTTTTAAGTGTTGTAGGGATTTTTTTTTCTTTTTCCTCTTTGCAGAGTGTGGTAAAACACAGCTCTTTTACTCATTATTAAAATAGTCATATTTGAGGAAATAGAGCCGACCGAATAGTGTGACCTTATAGGATTAATGGAAGTTAAAAAAATAATATGCGCAGATCATGTTTTCAAGTAGTCAAAACAGATGGTCACCAGAGATACCAAACCTCTTCTGCATTTGAGTTTTTAGAACAAATTTGAGTGTGAAACACTTGATTTCCTCTCATGGTTTGAACAATTTCTGGAAAGTCCAAAGTGACTGCATAGAAAGGTACATAGAAGTCAAACTTGCAATTTCTAAAAAATTTATAAAGTAAATACTCTTTTAAAAATAATAACTCCAGCTCCTTTCAAGGCAAGAAAAGGGAGGGGGAATGGAGCAAAGAGATTGTCTTTTATCAAACCACCGTTGTGCACTTTTGGAGAACGAGATTTAATTTTAAAGGCATTTAGCATAATCTCAGTAGACAAAATAGTCTACAAAAGCTGTGATAAACATACAGAAAAATCTCCCAGGTTGAGTTTTTTACATTACTAGTAAATTGACCTCAGAAATCAGTGTTTATTTTGCTGATAAAGCTATTCTTGATGTGCTGCAGTTCAAAGTGCTTTGTTTTCATCTGTTTGACTACACTACCTCTAGAAAATGTTTTTTTTTTTTAATTCACACTATTTGCAATAATTTTTTTAACAGACCAACACAAAAATAACAATAGCTTTATGGTCCGTGGGTATGCAGTGACACCCTTAAGGAAAATAAACCTACAACAGTTATACACACACACACACACACACACACACACACACAAACTTATTTCCAGACAAAGAATCCTTTAAATAAAATGAAATCTACTGGAAATACTGTCACCAGAGGCCAACACCATTCTTCCATTCACCATTTTCTGAAAGTATATTTACTGTAGCCATATCTTTTTCCATTCAGCACCTCTTCGTAGTAAAAAGCCCCAGGCTTGAGGTAATTGCTGCAGAGGGCTTTCTGAGCACGTCCTGACGTTAGGAAAAGGTTCGATTCCTGAAACATTAAAAGAAATGTTTTTTACTATAGAATTCCACTTTCTGATTAATGCAAAGCAAAAGCCTTTTCCTTCTTTTGCAGTTGGTGCTTCACAGATCCTTTATAAAAATACAAACGGCTAGACTAGGTGAAACTCATTAACTGAAGAGGAGGATAAGTGTCTCCACAACCAAGAGAGAACTGGAGCAGGGGCTGGGTGGAACAAAGCCCTCTCAAAGTTTAGCAGAGGCCATAGCAAAACCGGGTTTCAGAAATGCTAACTCTGCAGATGTGATATTTTGCAGTACATTTTGGGGTCTAACATCTTTTCTAGCGGAGGCATAGAAACCAAAATGCAGAACGAAAGTTGCAGGGAGTAAGAGCAGGGATAGCAGATACTTCCTTGTAATCTTCATTAGGATGTAAATTAAAGTATGAGAGTGCGTGCAAATTTGAAGGCCACAAGAAGGATGTTTTGTATAGGAAGGGTAAGAGTGTAACCCAGTTGTCCTATTTAAGGCTTTGCTTAGAACTACAATCTAAAGGTCAGAACAAGTAGTTAATCAGCACAGATGTGTTCAAACTCCATTCTGCTAGTAGCTGTTTACTTTGAATTTAAAGCAAATCAGAGACTCAATTCTGTTTACTAAATACAAGTATCTTCCATAGGCTTGCTTTGTTAACTGCACTGGGCAGTAATGGTTCTAAAACTGAATTTGGACCATAATTCTATTAAAAAGCATATAGATTTGATTTTTTAGATATGAATTTGTACATTTGAGAAAGTAATGCATTATGTGGTAGCAATATAAATTCTAGTTCAGATGCAAAGCACAGATAATATTCCCCTGCCATTTAATGTAGGTATCATGGTGGAGCTCTGTATGTTAATTATTTAAATTCAGGGTTTTTTATTTGTTTTTTGTTTTGTTTTGTTTTGAAACCCTGTGATTGCCATCCTCAGGCCCAGTGAGACAGAGTACTGATACATTTGTAAAACATAAGCCATTTTACAGCTAGTGAGAACTGGTGAGTATCTCTCTGGAGAAATTTGAGAGATACCCAGACTGGGGAACCATTTGCACCTAGTGCTCCTCTATCCAGTGAGTATGGAGAGGTCTTTGTGGTCTCCAGGGTACATTTTTATTAAATTTAATGGTGATGGAAGTTTCTGACGTAAGGGTTTAGTTTTGTTCAGTTTTGTTTTAGATAATTTATCTGAAATGAAGTGAAACTTTTTTTAAAAAATCTCTGTAACCTCAGTAATTGTTTAGGTAACTTCTAATAAAAAATTAACTGTTAAGCTGTATAAGCTTAAAGTGCACGATTTTGCAGTAGTGCCATTTCATAACATAAATTAAGGCATGCTATCTTTTTACTTCAATTCCGGAAGTAGGGTATAGAAAACCAGCCACAGAACATCTGTTGGAATTAATGCTGAACGGAGGAAGCATATTTCAAGAATGGACCACTTGTTAACTTTGTTAGTTCCCTGACGTTTTTCCTGGTTAGAAATAGAGGACAGTCACCAGGAATACAGCACCTGGGTTTTCTGACCCATTCAGAATGGACAGAAGTCTTGAGAATGAGGACAGAGTTGCAAAGCCACTCTGTGGCCTTTAATTGTGGATAGATTGACTCTTGAGAATGTCTAGAGTTTTAGATTTCTAGGCACAGCTAAATTTGGTTACAGTCAAGACTTCGAATTTTAAGCAGAAATCTGGAGCGGGTTGTGGGATGAGGCTGGATGTGTTTGATTTTCTTACAGGTTCAGCACGTGCACTTGCCTTGGAGAACTGTAAATATGCACTTAGGTCCTGCATCCAGGGAGTGGAGAAATGATGCTACAATGCCCCCAAGATTGAAGGTCTAAGATCCCACACACTCACTCTACTCCACATTTGTCTGTTCCTGGGTAGACTGTGAGGCTTCTGAATCCTAGGCTTAGGGGAGACGCTGGGCCAATTGCCTCAGCTTCCAGATGCCACAGGGAGGCGAATCAGGACAGACACAGCACAACCTTGACTGTGAGGGGCAGCTCACCCTCAATAGCCCTGCTAACCCTCTGCTCCCAGGCAGCTCAGCATTGGCTGCAACGTCCTTGTGCATTCCCAACCTTCATCCCAGCCAAATCCCTGAGCATCTGACCTCCATCTAGAAGTGGGAGGATTCCTACCCAACACCCAGCTGTTATATCCCAGGTCTTTGCAAGAAAATTAACCTACAGGTCATTACATCCTATTTGCCTTAGAAAAGCTTGATGGCAGTCTAATAACTACTTGCAGAAGGTTTTGTACTGTCACATCACCCCTTTGCGGCTCTAGAGCTAAGGAGGTTGCTTTTTCCTTACTTGGTCTTATGTCTCCAGGTACTGACTTAGAACAAGTTAGTGAGAAACCCTGAAAAAAAGGTGCCCCAAAGGTAACATAATGGAATGCAAGTAGCAAAACTAGCCTGTTGCCTGCAACACTAACACTTGAAGGAACATTTACATCTGTAAATACCCTTGAAAGCTTTTAACAGCGCATTTCTGAAGTAATAGCATTTTTCTCTTCCAACAGTAAGAGATGGGAGGAGGATCTAAGGGTTCAGGAACTGGGCAGCTAGCTGGTCCCTGGACACACCCACCTGATTCACAAGAGGGAACCTACTGTCAGCTAACTTCATTATGCCCTTTACTTAGACTTCTTCAGGACTCTTCAGCCAAAACCAAAATTTAAAAAATTAACCAAAACCAGGGGATTAGGGAAATAAAAAGCTTAGTATGGGTCTGGAGAATCCATGAAACTATATAAAGAAAGACACATGTTCCCTTTGGAAGATACAGTACTTTATTTAGAAGGCTAGACAGCTTAATATTTGGAAAACAAGAGACATTAAGTAAGATTCGTTACCATAATGTGAAGCGAAGGTAACAGAAAAAGGTTGACAATTCCTAATGGATAAAATGATCCTGCTGCTTTAACCAGCATCAGCACTGAATTCAACAGTTTCAAATGCCTGTCTATTCAAAGGTGGATTTTCCCCCCACATAATAAAAAATTAACAAGTGTGGTTTAGCTGTGTTCTAAAGAACAAATGTCCTAAGTGAGAAGGTCAAAAAGAAATCTTACTTCACAATATTAGGCTAGAAAAACTGAGACAAAGCCTCAGTCTTCACAGAAAGGCATCTAGTCTGTTTTAGTAATTAAATGAAAATAGCTGTGTGTGAACTCTAAACATGCATTTAGGGAATTAGTGTGCTCAAATGAAAAGGAGTAAGATTCAGACTGAATTCTACTGTGAAATATCACTTAAAATATGCTGAATATAGATTCTTTAGCTAAAAAACTTCAACTTGAATTTTTAAAAATGATCCCTAAGAGATTTAGTAGTCCCTAAAACTAAAGCACAAGTATGAAATTTGTAAAACTGTAAATATCCACAAAGCTGTATTAGTAATAAGCGAATATAATAAATGCTGCTCTTGAAGTGCTAACTATATCCTCTTAAAACCTACCTTGACGCTGACTGGCTCTTGACATCTAACTGTAGGAACTGAGCTCTGTGTACGTTGGCACTGTAAATAAGTCTGTTTAGGCACCATAAGTCAAGACTTTCAGCTGAGGTAATCAGACACCAGACACCAAAGTTTTTAAAGTTTAGCTTTATTTATTTATTTATTTATTTTTTACTAAAGTCCACAAATTTCTGTAAGACAAGTACTTTAATGAAATGTTTTCAAAGAAATGTTGAGCAATATATGCTCTAGTCTGCAGAATGTGCAGCTCAAATGTCCATACCTAATTATTAATGTGCGTTAAAATCAGCATAGAGCTGTTTTGAATTTTAACCATAATGAAAACCCAGGACTCATCTCATCAAATGTGTTTACAAGCAATAATAAATTCAGACTCACTGTATTATGCAATACACATCTCTGGAAAGCAACATAAAACAGTGAGATCAGATCAGTAAAAATATACACACAGTTAAAAGAAATACACAAAGTACTGTAGTTTTATTAAAAACTACTACTTGAGAAAGAAACCTTTCCACAAATAGTGTAAAAATGTAGACTGGTGAAAGGAATGTGAAAAGCTTTATAAAAGCCTAATTCCAACTGTATCTTCCAGAGGGTGGTGGCAGAGGGTATTTCCGTCCTTCCCTGGGATATCCCTGAAAGTAAACAAAAGGAAGAGTTTACCTTCTGGATTAATACACCTACAATAAAAATTTACGTCTCTGTGGAAGAGCACCTCATGAAGAAGTAGACTTTTTCTTAAGGTACATCACATGGAAAGTCTTCAAAAGTATGTGTTCTAAGCCTACCGCTCCACCATTGCTTGTTAGAAAGCTGAAGACGTACACAAAAGTTGAATTACTAAACACTAACGCCACAGCACTGATAACCACATCTAGGAAACTCCCTAAAATATAGACAAACAAACAATGAAATACTTCTTGTAGGTACGTACAGTGGGCATTATTTTTATATTTTTATTAGTTCTTTGAGAATTTCAAACTCCTCCCCCACTCTTTTCAAACCACCCAACTTTGTCTCTTTTTTTTTTAACCCATCAAGTACAGTTTGTGCTGCCCATATATTTTTGGCTGTGTGACGTAACTTTACAGGTGAGTAGTCAACCTACCAGGATCTACACCCTTACCAGGAGCTAAACCCTTAAATAAATAAACAAAAACCACCACTTAGACAGCTTATACTATATGGCATGACAGATCCTGGAGGCTGTGATGTGGGCTAAGGACTTGTTTAGACATACTAAGTTCACCACAAATGAAATGAAAATGACTCTCTTTAGCAATAAACTCTAACTTCAATAGTTGCGATTTAACAAAACTACGCGGAGACAAGACTAAATGTATTTCCAAAAATAGAGTCTTCCAACTTGTTTACATATCTTCTCAGCAAAGAATCTCACCTCCTAGAGCAGCACAGTGCCTCCAAAGGGAAAATCTCCTTGGTCACTTCCAGAGGAAAGATGAACTGGGGTTCAGTGTCCCCAGCTCTGCCTCCAAACTATGAGGTCACAGGCTTTCAGTTCCTGACTGCAAAATGAAGTGACTGCACACAGCATCTTCCACAGTTTCTCATGTCTTCATCTTAAAAATGCTGTTATTTTAATTTCCTAGTGCCATCTAAACTCCAGTAGCACAGACAGCAGTAATTTTCTAATATGACTTTTTAGAGGTGTTGAGTGGAAAAAACTTAAATTCTATGGAATGATTTTAATGAATTATAACAAATTTTCTCAAAAGGCATTAACTGTAAGTAATTAAAGTGACTATTTTCTTGTAAAGTTGAAACGGACTTATAAATATACACTTTTAAGTTATCAAAACGGTTATCCTTCAATGTCAGAGATTTTATATTAAATGGGGAGGGGCACAAAGTAAGAAACAGAAATTAGAAAAACCAGTATATGAAGTACTGCAAAGGCCTGCAGGCAACACCAGGTAAACAATTTAAAACTCCTCATGTCATTGCAGGCACCTAACTCCAGGGACACTACACACCAGAGTTGCAGTATTCCAAATCCTGTTCTCCACCAAGGACTGCATTAAAGTACAAATTCTATTCAAGGTGACAAACTGCTAGGGGAAATCATACTAAATAGACCTCAGCTTTAACTATTGCTAAGACTGAATGTAATTAACAAAGCTACATCATCTCAATTTATCTGTGAATTATAATGCTCATTTGCATCACATGGCACTTTCCATTTAGTAGAAAAATGTATGGAAAAATCTTCAAAGAGAAATCTGCTTCCACAAGGAGGGACTCGATGATGACCAGTTAAGAGAATTCTAGGATAAGTAAAGACAACCAGTGAACAGGTATTTTTGTGTTTGTTTTATTTTATTTTACTTATTTATTTTACTTTCAGTTTCCAGGCAATCTTCATTTGTTGATGTCAGACCTAGTTTGTCTTAGAATACAATATCCTCTAAGCTGAAAAATGTTTTGGTGACTATGACTCCTGTTAATCACCACTGACAGCTATGATAAAAGGAGCTTTTAGGCTGCGATTCTTGAAGATTGCTTACATATAAACTATTTAGTTGAGATACTTGGCATAAATGTATTTTTAATGATGACGAAAGTTCACCTAAGCTGCTCTAGTATCAATTTTTCCAGAAATACTGGTAACAAAATATTAATTCCTAAGAGGCAAATGTAACAGTGAGCAGTATGCTGCTTTTCCTCTGCAGTCCACATTGTATTTATTACCTGTCTCCCTCCTCGATGATCATCACGTCTGGGTGGATATCCTCCAGGCCCAGCAAGCATCTGGTACTGATTTGGCTGAAAGGCTGCATTTTGGGTTTGGAGCATCCGGTTCCATGGCAGTAGAGGTTCAGCTCCAACACTTCTGTAAAAAGACATTTGTATCAGAAGTGAAGCTTGCTTTACAGCACAAACCTAAAATGGACAGGTTATCTTCAAATTTTAAGACAACCCAATTTACCTAGCTGTATTATACAGAATATACAGTATGACAGCCTTTGTGTCTCTGGTAACCAGTGAAGTGTACTGCACTTCATAAATACCACAATTTATTAGAAGAGATGTTTATAGCTAGTAGATGGCTCAGAGGGTCCAAGGGTCCAAGTGCCTGCCTTATAAGTCTGATGACCCAGGTTCAATCCCAGGACCCAAGCTGGAACCTCCACATGAGGTTATACCCCACCACCACTACATTAGTGTGGACACACACAATAATTTTTTTTTTTAAAAAAGGGGGATGCTTAAAGCCAGCTGATTAATTTTTAGAAAATATTTTGTATGGTTTTAAATGCAAAGTTTCTTTGTATCTGGATCCACAATCAGCAAGCTGATTACATTTATGATGCTGTCCAAAAGAGTAAACATGTACAAGTAGGAGAAAGAGGCTTTATTTTAAAAAATGTCTGGACTCGTTCTTAGATTCTATTCTTTCTAGTTAATTGCAGGTTGCAAGTGAATTCTTACTGCTGAGTATTTTGAATCCAGGGTAGGGGACTTGGCAGTTCTTTCCCATCCATTATTCTGCTCAATATGTCAGAAGGTCTGATCGTGAAGAAACCTTTTCAAGTTCTATTGATGCAGTTTTCAATTGACCATGGTGACCTAGCAACATGAGCACTAATTGGCATGGGCTGACTGGCATTTGGTGTACAGTTTACATGGGAACACAGATTCTACAGCTATTATAACCCAGTTTGCTGTCCCAGATTACTAGTTGAAAGACATGTTTTAATTGTCTTCAAGTGCCTATTTTAACTTTTAGATACACAACAACAGGTAGAAGGCATTAAATCATAACTTAATTAAAACCTGTCACATAAACAATGTAACAAAGATATTTCTAAAGGCAATAATCGCCATTTAAAATGGAACTTTCTCAGTAAGAAATTTTTAACTCCTATTTACAGTTACAAAAAATAAACAGAAAAAAAATGTTTCTGTATACTTTAACATTAGAAATTTTGGGGCCAAAGATTATGCCAAGAAGAACTCAGTAAAATCTCTTATGTTCACCAAGATTCTGACTTGCCAGCTTTCACTATGATATCAGCATATGAATTTCACTTCTTTGTGGGAGAAAGATGGGCTCATTGGGTGACGGACTAGTTCTTCTTATAGCTAGCTATTCAAATCTGAATCTACCCTCTGTACTCTCCCCTCACATACAAGCCTTCTTAAAACAAAACCACAAAAAAGCAAAGTAATTATTCTGTGTAACAGTTCAGAGACAACAGCTGTCTGAAGACTCAAGGAAGACCAGAGCTACTCTTTATAAAAAAGGGGTGAAACCAGAGCTCAAATACAACACATTGCATGTGATTCAAAGTCAATTCAAAGTCAGAGTAAGGTGCCTATGGTTCGAACTTATAATTATCTTTAGGTCATTATCAGTACAAATGAATTCCGGCAAGAATGCCCTAAAAGCAGCTCTATGTACACATAAGGATGGTCTCTTCTGACCTCTGCAGAGGTAAGGGAGCTGCTGATAATGGGTTATGATCAAGGATCATCAATGTGGGATATATCTGCAAAGCCTACAAACCAAAACTGCAACTCATACACTGTACTGTGATTAATTTTTCTTTTTAGTCTTAGTTGGAATTATGTTGGCATAATATAAACTATAAATATAATTTAAAAGCATGTTTATATTCTAAAAATAGGTTAGAAGGCAAAGCCACAGTACAAAACATGGAATTTTCCTTTTTGTTCAAAATAATCACTAATGTTTTTGATCAAGATAATTTCTATGATGAAAATCATTAGTAATAAAATTTAAAGAGAAAGAACAATGTAGCAGTGGTATATACTACCATTTTCTGTCTGCTGGCAAGAACGCCTGAAGCAATCATTTTTATGTTAATTATATCAATTTTGCAAATATAAGCAAACTGAAACTTTGAGAAAATGTTTGTAAAAGATGGAAATCCTAAAGTTGGCCTGCCTTAACTTCTAATAGGTGCATGATGATGCGCACCTTTGATCCCAGCACTCTGGAGGCAGAGGCAATTGGATCTCTGTGAATTTAACGCCAATCAGATCTACTTAGCAAGTTCTAGGCTAACCAAGACTACAGAATAGGAACTGTCTCAAAAAATAAATAAATAAATAAAAAACCAGGTGGTGGTTATGCAGCCCTTTAATCTCAGCAGTTGGGAGGGAAAGACAGACAGATCTCTGTTAAGTTCAAGGCTAGCCTGTTCTACAGAGTAAGTTCCAGGCTAGCCAGGGCTATACTAAGAAGCTTGTCTCAAAAAACAAAAACAAACACAAAAAGGCTAAATAAATAAATGTAAGAGTTAGTGGTTATAAACTGAGGTAACTTACAAGGCAAGGCACTACTTGGTACTGCAGTGACAACAACATTAAGCTTCTAGAGTATTGGTAACGAAAGCCCACCAATTTGGGTAGTTTAAATTTGTATGATGGTTAATAACACTGTTTAAAGACCCCCCCCCCCACACCCAATAATTGAGTTGAATAATCACAAGTAAAAAAATTAAAGTGAATGGCTGTGTAGTACAGGCTGAAAAGAAACTCAAATGCTGGCGAGCCCCGCACAGTCAGCACCATCGGCAGGTTGTTTGGAGAAAAGGAAAGATGGCTTGTTTGTTTTTGAGACAAATCCTTCTGTCTCAGCCTCCTCAGTGCCCAGATTACAGATACAGGCCACCATGCCCATCTCTTACTGAAATTTTTTTCTTAAAGAAATCACATGTATTTATTTTTGTGTATTCACATTTGCCCGTGTGTACATGTGCATGAGGTCAGAAGACAACTTGCAGGAATTAGTGTTCTGCGGACACAAATCAGGTTGTCAGGCTTGGTAGCTGATGCTTGAGCCCTCTCACCAGTCCACTCACTGTATTTCTAGGTCAAAGGGATAGATATAGATTTAAGTACTATCCCAAAGGAAGAAACGATTCAAGACCATATACTATAGTTTAGGAAACAAGATACATGACTCACAAGTCATGTTCTAACAGGATTCTTAAAAATGCCCAAAAACAGTATATTGGAAATGTTCTAAACTAGGGATTAAAAAAAACCTGGCTCTCATAAGACTACCACCATCTATTATCTATAATCTTTTGGTAAAGTAAAACTGGTTCCTACTCTCTGTCTTGTAAGGTCTGACTATCTGGAATGACAAGTGCTATGGAAATAAGCAATAAGCTGTAACCACTGATTAGATAAAGAAGCGTAGAAGAACAAAATGGTTTAGTTCACTAGTACTTGGGAGGCTGAGGCACAAAGAGTTCAGGTTACAGACCAATGTGGCCATATACTGAGATCCTACCTCCAAAAATAAAGAGCTCCATTTCCTAAATAACAATGAGTTGAGGGTTCTATAAATGCTTACCTTTAACTTTTTCTTTCAGGGATGATTTTAATGTATCTACACCACCACCCACCTATCCCAAAACAAACAAACAAACAAACAAAACGTTCCTCACTTCTGGGTTCACAAAGTCAGGGTAATTAACAGTTCTTGGTGAGGGTAGAATAAGAACAAGAAAATGATAAACAGCGGGGCAAGGAAGAGGACACAGATGGTAGTCCATTACAAACTTTCCATGTGTACACAACAGAAGGAAAGCTGCTGCAACTGCAGAAAGAGCCCCAGAAGTGGAGGCTGATCCTTCATTTCCTTTGATGTGCTGTGGCTTTATATTATGTTCAGAGTAAATAGTCTGATGAGTTCTTGTCTACTAAAAAATTTCTTGGTAAAGAGTAACATGGAAGACTGACCTTGGATAAGCTACTGAATGTGTTTCAGTTTTTGTAAAACTGAAAATTAACAGCACATCTATCAGAAGACGTTAACACAGTGATGTAATTCTTAAGTTGAAGAAACACATTAGAAATTGTTATTAACATATTGAAGAAGTGAACAATAATATGAAAAAAACAAATATAATAATTTAGAAGAATGTATCCCTTTATTTGTTTTAAAATGGTATTAAGCTGGTCATGCTGTTGCATACCTGTAATCCCTACTCTCAAGGCTTGAGAGACTAAGGCAGGAGGACTGGAAGTTTAAGGTCAGCCTAGGCTATTTTGATGATAATTAAATAGTATGTGCAGTATGCTTTGAGCATGTACAACATATACTTACCAGTTGTACTAAATTTAAAATATGATTTGCATGAGGTAGCTGATATCATCAATAAACAGCTGAATTATACAAATCTTTGTAGCAATCTTGAAGAAACAACAGAAGACAATTTTGGACGGGCTCAACAGCTCCCGAGTGTTTGTGTAAGAAGAGTACTGTATCTAGAAACCATTTGTTAATGCCCTCCATTCATTGAAGATGTGAACAGATACAACGGCTAACTCAGCAAAATAAAAACAGAGTGCAACTGGAAAAGTGAAAAAGGAAGCTTTACTTTCATGAAACTCCATTTGGTTTTACATTTACTGATGCTGTCAAAACCAGCCTGGAATGATAGATACATTACACTCTTAAATAAATGATTCTAAAGATGATAGTATAATTAATTATTCATAACATGCCCATCCGACTTCTCATGGCAGGTCTATCTGACTTAGGAACACAGAACTTATGAATGACAGATCACATGTCAAACATCCCTTGTTATTAAACCATGTCACATTCTTCCTAGTCCATGGTACTTATTAGACTGCAGATCCCATAATCCTCTTCTGAGTCCCTTCTGCATTTAATTCAGTTCAGTCTTAAGTAGTTAAAGAAACTGTTTTCAGTGGCAACTAATAACTACTGACCTACAGTGACACTGCCTACAATAGGCCTGTCAGCCCTGAAAAAGTTGAACCAAAGAAACTGATTAGGACTTGAAGAGGTCTGTAGTAAGAATCAATAGCTGGTCTGTACCAATGCTGTGCTGCTGGCAGACATGATAAAAGTAGAACACGATTAGTTATGCCTCATTAAACTGCACAACCCTGCTAAAAAGAAATTTGTTTAGCTTGACAAAAGCCTAATACAATTTTAAGCTCTGTGTTGCATTTATAAGAGTACCTCAATGCATCAATAAAATAAAGTCCAATAAAACCAAGAAACACAGGAAACTATATAAAGAAGAGCATTTAATTCAAAGTATTAATTACGTATTTCCTAAAAACAAGTGCAAAAAAAGTATTTGGGGTAAGAAAAAGCATTATTTCAAAGCAGGTAGATTTTCATTCATAAGTAGCAAGCATACCCAGATGTCAATACAGGAAGCATTTAAAGCATGAAAGCTTTAGCATTACCTATCAAATCTCTGCTGCTGGAAAAGAGGAGGAGGACCTCGCCAGGAATCTTGGGGCCTCATATCTGGAAAATAAATGGGGAGGAGTTCACAAAACACTTGCAAAAGTAATCTCTATCATCATCTGCTAACTCAAAGTTCCTGAAAAAAGAATGAGTAGCATGTAAACCAAGTAAGCAAGCTAGAATGAGAATTAGCCATCAATGGAAAAATGACCAACAGAATTAGCAGGCTTCCATGTTATATTTCTACTGTTAACAAGGCAGTTTTGGTAACAGCCTTAGCCATACTTACACTTCTCTCTCATCTCCTGTAGCATGTGGCTATGTATCACATACACAGACTTTTTACATGTGTACTTCAAATGTTATTAAAAAAAAAAAAAAGGAAAGAAGGAAGGATCTCGGCTTTTCCAGGACTGTACACTGACTAGTAGTACTAATTCTAATAGAACATTTCCCTCAGGAGTGTACCGACGGTAACAGCATCAGACAGAAAGTATACAAGCTCCCCAACATACAACACCAAGAAAAGCTAATCAAAGAACCACCTATTTTTCTGTAGTTTCCTCATCATTAACACCCCCACACCACCCCATTACTGCAAAGCAGAACCGGCAGCTTTATCTACTTAGATAAAACCAAATGGCTGCTGCTCTTCTACATAAACTGAACATTACAAGGACGGAAAGGTCCAGCAACTCCTGGTCAGGCACAGCATTTACATTTAAAGCACTCAAAGGGGCAGTATCAACCAATCCCTGCTCCTGGCTTCTGCCTTGCAGTTATTATCTGCCTCTAGCATGGTCTGCTGTGACCTAATTAAAAAGTTGTTGTATAGTCACTATGTGAAGACAGTGGCCATCTCCAGACTGCCAAGAGCAAGGACAACACAGCTTATCATAATGTATTCAGGCATACATTTTAATGGATACAAACCAAAACCATGCTTTTCAAAATAGCTTTCTAAAAGAATAAAGAAATGAAAACTTAGCCCTAGTTAACCAAAAATGTACAATTTGGTTTTACAAAAAAAAAAAAAAAAAAAATTCCAGAAGAACTAATCCTTTTAAATTTTTCATACAGCACAAATGGGCCAAGTAAAGTATGTGACAACTGACAACTGTAGCATGACATATCTGGCCTTCTCTGCTCTGGGCTTTCTGCCCATCTTCCACAGGACTGAGAAAGCCAGCCTGAGGTTGTTCTCTAGATATGGGCATACTACCCAAAGACTGGTGGTACCAACCTTCAGTTTCCAGCACCCAACTAGGAGCCCCTCTAGGAAGGAAGAGGAAGTCCTTCACCAGAAAGCCAAGTAGTCTCTAGCTGAATTAGATCCTGTTTTACTGCTTAAAAATGATATTATTAGCAGTAAAACTGAGTCACAATGTAGAAAAAGCTTCCGAATGGTTCAACGATATAAAATAGGGTTCAAAATCTCAGTGGAAATTCTGGAAGCTAATTACAAAGTTCACACAAATGGGAGAAGAAAGTTGCCCATTCTGGGACCAGTAAGATTTAGTACTACAGACTATAAATTGTCAGAAAGATCAGTATTTTATCTTATTTTTTGAGACAGGGTCCCATGTATCTCAGGCTAGCCTCAAACTCTTAAGTAGCCAAGATAACCTTGAACTTCTGATCCTCTTGCCTCTGCTATTTAAGTGCTGGGTATTAGAAGTGAGCAACAGTACCATGCCTGGTGAACATGGTGCTGAGAGACGGAACCCATGGCTTTGTGCTAGACAATTACCCAGCGAACTAAACTTTTAACCCCAAAAGAAATCTTCAACAGGTAAAGCCTAGAAGTTCATATAAGAGTGACAATTATTTCCTTTGTGAGGCTTCCCTAGATAGAAAACTTAAGACATTTACTAAACAATGACTTGCAATCTATGAGAAAATAGTCTACTGAAAATAAAAATATGTATTTGTACTTTTTCTGATTACTTTGTTAAAATTGAAGACCAATGACCTATTCAGATGGTAGACAAAAATTAGTAAGAATCAGTTAAAATGTTTCAAAACTTGTTTTTTTTTATGTCTTTACATGTACAAAATTAGGTAATAGACCGACAAAAGTAAACAAAACCAAACCAACAGAATGACTCTGATTCAAAAGCTGTTTAGTTCTACTTTGCATGCCTCTGTGCTTCACCCTGGAAACATGTTTATCACTAAGACTTAATTCTCTTAGTCTGGTTCCATGGTGTATCCTGATAATCACAGAATGCATACCCTCTACAGTACTTAGAACAGCTTTCACATGAAAACCCCAATTTATTCAAGATCAACTAAAGATAATGAAAAAGACATATGTACATTAAAATAAACTCTCCAGAGTCATTTACCCTAATGTTTTCTGAAAATGAAAGGGAAAAATGTTTATTTTCTCCTAGAAAGTGTACAATTGGAGGGTAGTGCCATTACCACCATCTCTTCACACATACTAAATTCAAACATTAAATTAAGCATAAGATTATTTTCAAGAACTAATACACTAATAAAGAAGCCTCTAGAGTGAACACTTCCTAACAGTCTACCTTTAAGTGCTAGAAAATGGTGACACTCATTCCCATGTCACCGTTTCCAGGTGCTTCCATATTTAATTCTTACTTTCAGAACAATCCTTTTTCACATAATCTTAGCATTAGCAAATATATGCTGTTTTGTTTAAACTTGAGCTAATAATAAAACATTTAATTTTTTCTGTCATATATTATTATTAAACATACTTTGCTTTTAATCCAAAAAGAAAAAAAAATAGCCATAAATTTTTTCAAAGCTACCTTTAAATTTTTTCATGTAGCTCTGAGTAATACACATAGCCCTTAAGTATTCATAAAGTAGAAATATTTCTTGGCTTATAAGTAATGAAGTAGACAGTAAAACAAACTTATTACCATTCATTTGTATAACTCTAACAGAAGATCTTTTTGAGTGGGAGGAAAACAAACCTATGAGACAATGAACTGCACTTCAGAGGGTACAAGAACAAGGAGGGGCAGCTAACTTTTTCCTTTGGCCTTTAAGGTATCTCTGTTCTAGAGCTCTAAGGCCACAAAAACCAGCTTCACCAACAGCTTCTCAAGTGACAATTTACTTAATCAGCGTGGAAATCACAGAAAAGATTTCAGGTTTACTGATTGCAGTAATAACAAATCACTTTTCAAATGCAGCTAAATGACAAGTTTACTGATCAAATTGAAGAGAAGTCATGTGCCACCTTCTCTGGAATGCAAAAACTGATGGTTTGTTCATATTGAGTACTCTGGGCTAAACCTGACTCCAAAAAGTTATCAAAAAAACAAAGAATTATGATGTGACCCAAACTGTCACATTAAAGGTAAACTAAAGACTAACAATAAGAGACACCAATGGCAAACAGCTCATAGAAGCAGCAGTTTGACCAAATAGTTCATCTTCAGTGTATTTTACTACACCATATTAAAGAAAATTATTATGACACTAAAAGTGCTTTTGAAAAGTGACTTAGTTTTCAATTTTACTATAATAAAACAGTTTCTAACCAAAACTTCAAATTTATAATGAGTGATGTTCTATAGGTTATGGGTTCCTGTTAAGCAAAGTACTACTAACCTAGGCTAACACTTTCCAAAAAGGGATGTTTTAGGTTTTGTTTTGTGGGTTTGGGTTTTGTTGAAATAAGGCCTCCTTCTGTGGCCCAGTCTGGCCTCAGATTTCTGGACTCCTCCTCCCACCTTTGTTCCACCAATGCTGCTAGGATTAGAGATGTGTGTTAGTAAACCCAGAGCAATTGATTTTTGGTGTCACTGAACAATCTTTTCTATTTTCACAATTATGCTTTTTTGCACGTGTGTGTGTGTTTGCAAAGATTTATCTTTATTTATCTGTTACGGATATTTTACTTTCACAAATCTGTCTTCAATGGGCGTGTTGTGCTTTTAAAGTCCAGAAGAAAATGGCAGAGCCCCTGAAACTGAAGTTACTGATGGCTGTGAGCTACCACATAGGTGCTGGGAATTGAACCAGGTCTTTTAAGAGTGAGTCATGACATTGTAATCAATTTCAGAGAGTCATGCAAACCAGCAAAATCACACAATCAGACAGCATACCTGATAACAAGTGGGCCCTAAGAAAAATGAGACCTTCTGAACCCATTTCTTCTCATGTACTATATCCAAAAGGTCTGTGCTTCAAGTTAGAAAATGGTCTATAAATCAACTGACACTAAAACCATGATAGGCAGAGAGCACAGACACTTCCCAACAATTACCCACTTTACCTGGCACTTTAATAACTACTCAACATACCTAAAAGTCATGCCTGGCTCTATAGTATATAGTCCTGAGATGTTATTTGGATCAAGAAACAGTGGCTTAAGTCTGGGGTGGTGGATTAAGCCCATTGTCCCAGCATCAGAAGGCTAAAACAGAAGAATTTCTGTAACTCTGAGGCCAACCAGGGCTACATACTGGCTAACAAAACAATAAACAAAACAAAATAAAATAAACAAACAATAGTAACAACAACAATTGAGTTGGAAAGGAGTTAAGGGCGGAGAAGTGAAAAGAAGGGAAAGAGATTTAAAGATTTCTGTGAGGGCTGGAGAGATGGCTCAGCGGTTAAGAGCACTGACTGCTCTTCCAAGGTCCTGCGTTCAATTCCCAGCAACCACATGGTGGCTCACAACCATCTGTAATGGGATCTGATGCCCTCTTCTAGGCCGTCTGAAGACAGCTACAGTGTACTCACATACATAAATCTTTAAAATAAAATGTTTTTTTTTAAAAAAAGATTTCTGTGAGTTTTCTGCATTAAAGCAGCACTCTTTATTCCAGGTAGTAGCAGAGATCAAACACAGAACCCTGACAAGCAAGATAAGAGAGCTATTGCTGAGCCAAATCTTTAGCTCCCACTCTTCTTTTGAAATTTAATTTATAAAATATTACAAATATTAAAAACATAAATGTTTAAGTGTCAATGCCCTTCAGACATAACAGATGCTAGTTTCTTGCCAGCTGCTTTTCTCCCCCATGCTGCCCTTGTCTGACTGGTTAGCAACTATATGAAGATAGTTTAGAGAGCCTGGCACATGATCTGTATTTTCCTGATGAACAAGCACAGCCATGGATCTCAGAAGTAACATTAAGTGGGAATAAAATTAAAATTAATGGCAAACCTAGCATATAACACTCAACTATTTTGTATCATTACTATGGCAATCAAAATATCATATTCTTTTATGATTAACATCAACTATTTATAACTCAAGTTTTGAGGAGTGAAAGAGAGGCCAAGGTTTTCTCAAATGAGAGATAGTACTACTTAAGTTAACGCCTGGCTTCATGTTAGGTAAAACTAACATACAATTTGGACCACGATAGGAATACTTTTGTCTTTCAGCATCAAAATGATCACTATTTCATATTTAATAATCCTATTTAACTGTTTAAATACTTTATTTATCAATGGATAAACACAATCAACTACATATACCTCTTCCTGTGTAGGTTAACTCAGAAATAGGTTTAGAAATTCAGTTCACCTTATTCAGTTAGCTAAATACAAACAAGACAGAAAGTATTTGAAAGAATTTATATAAAGTATTCTCTTACATAAATCTTGTAACAATCTTTATTCTATCTCTACATCAAAGCAACACTCTTTCTTGGCAGTGAGGATGAGAAAGCAGCCTTTGCTGACATAGTTCATTTAGAATATACAATATTCTAACCGATCAGTAAAAACTTACTTGACATAAGTTTTGGGATCTGAGCTTGACCTCTCAGCAGTGGCCTGTATACGTTCCCCTGGTAATTGGCAGGTGGTGGTGCAGTGTTGCTGTAAACACCACTCCCAGAGCCTCTTGGTATAACATGGCTGTAAAAGAGAACCTTACATAAGAAAAAAGAGAGAGCTATATACAGAGATTATATTAATACATTAAGCTGACAAATCAAACACTGGTATTTTCCTCTTTATTGTTAGGCCTGATTAATATAAAAATAAGGTTTGTAATCATACTAAAGTTCCAAGCTGTACACAAGGGTAATGGTGATAGGCAATGTTCATCTATCACATGAACACAAGATGTTCATAATCCTTTAATAACTAATTACTTTGTAAAAGGCAACAAATCTCTTTTTTAAAATATGGTTGGCTTTTTCCTCAAGGATATGTTTGGTTGCTGCCACTACTAATCACTATTCTATATTTTGCTACTTTAATTTACCATCTCAAATACTGCCCTGTGGCTTTCTTTACTCTTAATAACAATAGCACGCAACCTTTATAGACTATTTCACTATGTTAATGTCTCATATTTTACTAAACCTTTTCTCTCATTTAGAGCTAGTATTACATAGTTTGATGAACAAGACATTAGGTGTACAGCTATGCTACTTTAAACTATTTTCTCAAGGTAAGTTCCAAGTAATAAGAATTTAGCTAAAATATTATCTTTGAAACTCGGAACTCTACTTAGAAGCACTTCATGTTGCTTTCTAAAAGACTAAGAATGATGAAAAAAAAAAGCTACAAGTTTCTTTTATTATCAAGAACTGAGAAGCTTCTAAACAGTAACAGTATCAGCTGGCATGGTGTTGAAGCCACCCCCTCTTCATGAGGTAGGTGCAATTATTATCCACTTTACATATTGGGGAACTGACATGTAGAGTGGTACAGTAACTTTTATAAATATAGGAAGAAACTTAGGAAAAAGGAGACTGAATTCTAATCTTAACTTCTAAGCCACAACTTTTTATTATTTAATATATAAATTACATGCTGCCAGAGACTTTCTGCCTGAATTACCTTTCTCTCTTTTTTTTTATTAATTTTTTATTTTTATTTTTTTTTGGTTTTTCGAGACAGGGTTTTTCTGTGTAGCCCTGGCTGTCCTGGAACTCACTCTGTAGACTAGGCTGGCCTCAGAAATCCGCCTGTCTCTGCCTCCCGAGTGCTGGGATTAAAGGCATGAGCCACCACTACCCGGCTTACCTTTCACTCTTTAGATATCTCATTAATATCAAAATATCTATGAGTTATTTTAATTCCTGAATTATGAGTTATTAACATTTCCTCCAGCAAGTTGCTTTGAGACGGTCTCGCTCTGTAGCCTGAGCTAGCTTCCAACTTGTGATTTGGCCTGAGCTTTGCAGGTATTATAGGCATGCGCTACCACACCCACCCCAGACCATCCTTTTTATCCCAGCCTGAACTTTTATTGTTTCAAAGTCCTCTAAACACAGTTTCTTCTACAGTTTGAAAAAAGACAATTCAACAGATAATAAGGGTAAAAGATAAAAACCACAAATTTATATAGTAAGTACAGATGATCAAATAAACATTATCTTAGCTGGCAGAAAAATGCCAATGCAAACAACGATATACCACCTTTCATGCACAGGTAAACAAAATTTAAGAGCCTGGTGTCTGTTTTAATTATTTATTTTATTATCATTTATTTTATTATTTATTAATGTATTGGTTAACACTTCATAAAGACACTCTTGTAACAATACATGACAAATCCAAACCTTCTTGACAGTAAAGACTATTTCATTCCTTTGTCTGTTAGAAAACTAGAAAAAAACCTGTTGAGAGAATAGATTATTCATGCAACATATAATCAATACATAAAGAAATATAGAAGTGAACATCAAAAATGAAGAAAAGTTATTCAGCACTCTGAAGGCAGAGAGGCAAATGGATCTCTGGGTGTTTCAAGTCAGTTTGGTCTATGTAGTGAGTTCCAGGTCAGCCAGGGCTACAGAGAGATAATGTCTCAATAGAGACTCAGAGAGATATACACAGACAGACAGACAAGGGAGTAGGAGGAGGAAAAAACCCCTAATATAGATACAAAGGGGTTGTGCTGTGTAGTCTCTTAAATATCTGAAGCAGAAATACTGACTTGTTTATGGAATAAGTCAAGAAAACAACAACAAACCCCCATACTATACAAACAGGAGCCACACAACTCACCCTAAAGTTCTAAAGGCTGCCTGGTCCAGGTGAACAGGCCGCCGGTCTCGGTTAAAGCCAAGCTGAGGTTTCCATTGCCGCCCATTGCTGGATTTTTCCCAGTCGCCAGGTTTCAGAACTGCTGCTGGCTTTCTGGCCATTTAAAAATACACTATTTAGGGTACAGGGATGAACACTGCCACAAAGCACACATCTTAGGTAGGTGGTTTACTGTTGTTACCTTGCTCCTGGAAGCATTACAGCTTTAAAAACATAATCTTCAGCAAACTGTGGATCTTTAAAATTAATACTGAAAGAGAACAACGAAAAATTTAATGATTTGATAGTGTCATCGGTTTTAATTTTCAAGGAAACAAAGACACTAAACAAAGATGTCTAAACAGAATAAACTAAAATTGAACTGTCCAGATTGTTATCTTAGACAATGATTTTCCCAAATGGTTAAATATCTTCCTTACCAAACTACCTCTGATCTCTATTGCATTGTCTTCAGGTAACTTTCTCTATAGAAAGAGCCAGGTTCTAGATAACTGTAAATGATCACAGAAAGATAATAAGACATTATCCCAATTCTTAAGAATCTCCAGTATAACACTGGAAAAGCCGAAAAAATTTATAACAAAATATAAAATGTGTACACAAATAGTTAAACAACTGTGCTAGATAGTTTTATGGCAACTTGACACAAGCTACAGTCTGAGAGGAGAGAACCTCAACAAAATGCCTCCATAAGATCAGGCTGTAGGCAAGCCTGTGGGGCATTTTCTTAATTAGTGGTTGATGGGAGAAGACCCAGCCTACCCTGGGTGGTGCAACTACTGAGCTGTTGGCACTGGGTTCTATAAGAAAGCAGGCTGAGCAAACTGAGCCAGAAAGCAGCGCTCCTCCAGGGCCTCTCCATCAGCTCCCAGGCTTCTGCCCTGTTTGAATTCCTGTCCTGACTTCCTTTGATGATGAACAGTGACATGGAAGCACAAACTAAATAAACCCTTTCTCCCCAAGTTGCTTTGATCATGGTATTTCATCACAGCAATAGAAACCTTAACTAAGACAGCAACTTATGGCGGAAACAAATATTAACAGCCCCACTAAACATCACTGCTAGAATCACACACCCTGATTAAGACTTAAAGTCCTGGTTAACACTTAAAGCTATACTGAGTAGTTCAATTATATTCCCTTTCTGGTGGTGGCAGGTGTATATACCTAGCCCTCTAAATTGTTAAGCATATGTCCAAGTCTTCCTTCTGACTCGGCAATGGCCATTCTAGAAGTTTAGTTATATATCAGGTTTATATTCAAGAATGTTTATGACATCCTTATTGAGAATATTGTAATTTATAATCTAAATTACAACTTGTTAAAGAAACAAGGTTCATCCTTAGAAGAAAGGTGAAAAAAATTAACAACAAAATATGACATGGGTAAAATATATACACAATAGATTAAACATGTTTCAATTTATTACTTGTGATTTTCTCTGTGTAATCACTATCTTCTTGTCAATCCTGTCTTTTTAGTGTTTTTCCAAATTACTCTTATGATTACAGTTGCTATAATCAGTAATTTTTTTCTTACTGAATTATTTAGTTGACATTTTGAATCAGCTAATTCTTTTCTTTCTTGTTCAGTATCACCATTTTTACAACCAGGGTCCATGTGTTACAGAAAAAAATTACCACAGTGAGACTTCGATTGTGTATTTTAAATACACAAATTACACTTAAAATAAAAATTACCACAAGCACAAGAAACCATTGAACAATCCTTCATTTAGTCAGTTGGTTCATCTTCCGTCTCACCATTTATTTCTATTGTGTCTTACTGGGCAAGGTGGAAGGAGGACAAAACAAGAAGAGCAGTGAAATGTTTCAGAATATTGTACTGAACACAGAAATTATGTATTTGTTGTCACCAGGGCTTTGCAAACACAAGGAGGGAAAACCTGCTATAATATATACTCTGAAGTACTCGGTCTCATAACAGCTATCTTGTTTCGTTCAGTAGGTTGCCAATCTGCTAGGTTGGCAATTACACACACATCAGGGTGGCAGTCTGAACACAGACTGATTAGGCACCAAGCCTATCTCCCCTTCTAAACTGAGAAATAAAGAATGCTTCATAGTTGTTTTATAAATGAGAGTAGACACACAATAAGGGGCACAGAACAGATGACAAGTTAAAGCTGTGTGTGCACTTGCCTTCTATAAACAAAGGTACACATGAATGGGGGGGAGGGAGCAAGGGAATTCTCTTATCAGGGGACCAAGGAAAATACACAAGGGGCTGCAATTTAAGGTACAACAAATAAGACTAATTATAGAATGGCAGAAAAAAAAATATTGCAGAAATCTACGAAACACCTGAAATTAAAACTAATCTTACTCAAACCATTTTGAAAGACTGAAAAAAGAGACTATGTCAAAATTTATTTTATGAGGCTAGGATTAATTAGACACCAAACTACACAAAGACATAACAAAACAAAATTAACATACAAACCAATTATTTCTGATGAACACATACATAAAACTTATCAACAAAATCCTGTCAAGCTGAATGTGACAACACATCAAAAAGGATCAAACATCATGATCACGCAGGGTTTATCCCAGAGATGCAAGAGCATTCTTACAAGTCAATAAAGGTAGTATCTTTGGGATGTTTGAATATGTAATGTCCTTCACACACACATGATTTGAATGTTGATCACTAAATGGTAACACCACTTGTGGAGGCTGTAGAAATCAGGAGATGGCCTACCTGGAGGAAGGAGGCCACTAGGGAGCAGGTCCGTGTGGGTGTGCATTATGGCTACTTCCTACACCATTTTGTTTCTGGGTTAGTCATGAAATAAAACAACTCTCCTCTGATACACATTTCCATTATCATACTGTGTTGCCCGAAATTTGTGAGACCAAACAACTATGGTCCAAACTATTGAAAACTGTAAGCTCAAATAATCTACCCTCTTGTTTCAGGGACTCTATCATAGCAATAAGCAAGTAACTAATGTGCATTACATGAACAAAATGAAAGGCAAAAAGTATGATCCTCTTAATAAAAGCATCCAGTAAAATCCAAGATTTTTTCATGATAAAAACCCTCAATATGTTAGGCATAGAAGGAAAATATGTCAATATAACAAAGGCCATATATATATGTGTGTGTGTGTGTGTGTGTATGTATATATATGAAAAAGCACAACCAACTTTAAGCTTTAAAGAGAAAAGGTTGACTGTATCCTCTGATAGATGGAAAAATACAAGGATCGACACTCCTATCTAACATAATTTTGCTATGGTAATAAAGTAAGACAAAGAGATAAAGGACATCCAAAGTGGGAAAAACATCATAAGCCAGCTAACTTACTGCTGTCAGATTATATGCTCTTATATAAAGAATCCCCTGAAGACTACGAAAAACCCAATGGAATTGATAAATTTAGTAACGATACAAGATACAAAAATCAACACAAACACACACACAGAATTCTCCCCCCTGCCCCAATTAGTAACAAACTCTTGATGAAAAACATCTTTTTAAAAAGCAGTCTCGTAGGGCTAAAGAAATGGCTCAGCAGTTAAAGGCACTTGCTGCTCTCTCTTTGCAGAGGACCTGTACCCACAGCAGGAAGCTCACAAGTACTTGTAACTCTAGTTCCAGAGGTTCCAACACCCCTTTCTAACATCCTCAGGTACTTAAATGTTCAAGCACACACACATAAAAGCATTTTTAGAGGCAGTATCATCCCCAATATTCAACATTTTAAAGGGGGAAAGGACTAGGAATAAAGTAAACTAAAAAAGTAAAATATATCTGCTGTCAAAATTCTATCACAGTGACAAAAAGTTCATACGAGGATATACAAAAAGCTAGAAAGAGCTCCCAAGCTCAAGAAATTGAGCCATTAATATTGTTACAATGTTCATATTACCAAAGGCAGTTTAAAGATAAAGCAATAACCATGAAACCACAAATGCCATTCTTCATAGTATTATGAAGAATGATCACATCATCAACATGGGACCCACAGCAAACAATGCATCCTGAGCAAAAACAAAGCTGATATACCACAGATCTTGACTTCAAAACACAGACACAGAAACCAGCAGACCATGACAAAAAGTCCAGAAATTAATTTGTGTCTTCATAGCCAACTGAGTCTGACAAAGGCATCAAGAACACACACTGCTCAACAATGTTGGGGAAATGTATATACATATGCAGAAAAAGAAAAGCTAGACACCATGTTTCACCTTAAACAATGAACTCAAAACATACAAATATATGACCAGTGATTATAAAACTACTAGAACAGGAAAAATACTTCAGGAGTTAGAGTAGGCAAAGATTATTTATAGAATGGAAGTAAGTATATGCAGACTATTAACCAGACAGAAGCCATAATGCCCAGAGTATGTAATGAAACGCCAAAATATAAAGGCTATGAGACATCTCTGAAAAGACAAGACAAATGGCTAGCAATTATAAAAGGGAAAAAGAGTCACAAGTCAGCAAGGAATTCGAATCAACCAGAAGTTGTTCCACTCAAGTATAACAGCTTAACTATTAAAAAGACAAAAAGAAACAAATGTGACGAGGATATAGAAAGGGGATGTTTAAAATGGTTAATTTTTGAAAATGGTAGCAGGAAGCCCATCCTGTAGGCTCGCTTTACTCCTGCTGCATTGCTTTTGTGGTCTGTGAACTTAGGATCTCATTTTTAAAAACTAATCTTTGCCTACTCCAAATCCTGAAGTATTTTCCCTTTTCTAGTAGTTTTAATTGCTGGTCACTACATACAAAACCCAACTGGCCATAAACTTTTGATCTTTCTGCCTGAGCCTCCTGAGTACTTGGGGTGGAAAAGGAACTCTCACATACTGTCTGTGGGAATGTATGTTATAGCTCCATCATGGAAAATGTTTTACAATTCTAAAACAAAACAAAAACAACAGCACGAACAACAACAACAAACGCTAGAAGACAATGCCTATAAGGCAATCCCACTGCCAGGTATATAAAAGAAACAAAGACTGCTGGATCTCCACATCTACTCAGCAATATTCTCAATAAACAAGATACAGTCACTAAGATGTCCTTATACAAATAATGATAAATAAATGTGGTGCATACAGTGGTATCCTGCATTTACAGGGAATTTTTTAAATTATGATGTGCACAGCCCAAAAAGAAGAACTATCACCTGCAGTACACTCACAAGTAAACATAAATCAAATGTTTCAAATCAAATGTATTTTTTAAAGAGAACAGAGACAAGGTCTTCTTCCCAAGACCAAAGAAAAACTTAATTTTTTTTTTTTTTTGAGGCAGGGTTTCTCTGTGTAGCCCTGGCTGTCCTGGAACTCAACTCTGTAGACCAGGCTGGCCTTGAACTCAGAAATCCACCTGCCTCTGCCTCCCAAGTGCTGGGATTAAAGGCGTGCGCCACCACTGCCCAGCCAGAAAAACTTAATTTAATTGAAGTAGTCCTTCTCTATAGAGATTTATGAGAACTGTAAACCCTACAAAAAATTTGAGTACTTACTGAATTCTCCCAAGAAACACACAAAGATAGTACTGTTGTACAGTTACATACAAGGAACGTCTGAACTCTCAAGTCTTTATTCTCATGTGGAGAAAGCCTAGACAGTTTAGGCAAGAGCCTTCACTAGACATATGAAATAATATGGAGCTAGTCAGGAAGCTGGTGGAATGTGGAGATGAAACCAGGAGGATGTTCAATTTCAAATGATAGGCTGAGATGCAAATGTATTAGCAAGTTATACATGGAATGACCTTAAACTAGAAAAATGAAGAAAACCAGCAAACGAACAAGCTCCCAGGAAGAGAAAATAGTCCTGGGGTATGAAAGATCATTTCCTCTAGCTTTGTAGACCAGGCTGGCCTCAAACTTAAGAGCTCTGCCTGCCTCTGCCTCCTAAGTGCTGGGAATAAAGGTGTGCAGCAGCATGCCCTTACTAAGGTAACAATGAGATTTAGTTAAGAGCTCAAACTAACATTTGGGAAATAGATTCACTTATTTAACAAAAATATGCAATTTACTTTATATGCCATTCCTTTACGTGTTTAAAATGTCCATCTTCCATACTCATGCACTGCAAGGAAAAATTTTCCAATCCAATAAAAAAAAAAAATAATTCCGCAAGCTTCTCTCAAAACCACACCCACACAATAATTTTTATATTTAAGATAGTACAAATCATTTAAGAAAAGAAAAAGTACCTAAAGGAAATTTTGACATTCTAATTCATGGGGCAAAGATAACCTTAAAGACTAAATCATTCCTTTCTTTGGCCATAATAAAAATAGTCTTTCTCCTAAAGTTAAAGACTTTTACAATTTTAAATAATAATTCCTAAAACTATATATTAAGGTCTTTTGTTTTTTTTTTTTAGAAATGTAGTTTCCAATGTGGTAGCATTAGCCACAGCACAAACTTATTTCCTAAAGCAAAAAAAGCTATTAAGCAAGGTCCAAAGAGGAAAAAAAATCTATTACAGCTCAAAAGGCTTAAAAGAACATTTCATCTATTGATTTATTTATTTATGCAGTTGTACACATGCTCTCGTGGCACAAGTACAAAGGGTAGAGACAGCTTGTAAGAGTTATCTGGCTCTCCATGTGGGCTTCAGAGACTGAACTCCATCTACCAGGTTTGATGGCAAGCACATTTACCTGTTGATAGATCTGGCTATGGATAATCTTTTATACATGTCCAAACATGTCACATTCCTTCACTTCTCTCAGGTTTATTGTTTTTTAATTGTTCAGGTAGAGTATTGAAGAGAAACATACATATGACCATCTACAATCTCCACAACCAGAAAAAGAAACTAGTTGTGCACAATTTATCTGGGAAGAGGAAGCAGCAACACTAAGAAAAGTAGGAGTACCTGGACCCTCACTTATGTCCAAGGAAAAGGAAAGTCAGCATAGAAATGGCCTATGGCGGAAGGGCTATCTATCTATGGTAGGACCCTTGCCACAAAGCCTTAAAAGCACCTAAACCAGGCCAGCCTACAGACTCAATAGGCTGCTGAGCCGAGTCAGAGAATCATGTTCAGATCTACACTATTCCATGTAACTCTATGCACCTGGGAATATTTTCACTTGCTTTTATCTAACATCCATAGATGTAACCATCCTGATTCAACATGGTTTCCTCCTACCAGCTGAGAGTATAACACACCCCTTCCTTGGCAGTTATATTTCTCTCATTTTAACTGCCTCACCAGTGTGATACAGGTGAAATAAATCAAAGTATAAATCTTAAACATCTTTGAAAATAAGGAAACTAACACTTTTATTTGTATGCCAGATAAGATAACGTAGATTCATGACATCTCTTCTGACTTAGTTCATTTTAAAAATTATTCTGGGAGCTGTCAAAATGGTGCAGAGGGTAAAGGCACTTATTGCACACACCTGGCAATCTGAATTTAATCTCTGGAACACACATAAAGGTGGAAGAAAGACCCAACTCCACACCGCATGCTCCACATAGCTGTCTTCTGACAGACACATGTGCTTGTGTAACACCTCCCTCCCCCACACTCACCATGTACCTGCATGTCTAATAACGAATTTTAAAACAAAAAGAAATTATTCTGGCAAATGCTATTTCAACATTTCAAAGCAAGGAGAAAACTCCAAATGACAAGCTTCATTTTTCTTCTACCTTTTCCTATACATTCTGTGCTTACTAATAAACCAGCAAGGCAGTGCAAACTATTCCTGCAGGAAGTTCTGATGATTCATACACTTGACATTTTAAAGCACTTAAAGAGTTTGCAGAATGGTGGATTCTATCAGGAAAGGTTATCTAGTCCAGTGTCCTACAAAGGACTGTAGGCAGTGTCAGCTAAACCCTCCCCAGTGTTTTCCACCATCAAATCTGCTGTTGAGTGTGTGTATTCCACTTCCTTCAGGCTTGTGATTCGTAGTTACCTATCTGCCAGCTATGAGCCTTATAAATTCTGTGGTAATCGTTACATTTAAAATTCCATTTATACACAAGCCAATTAAAAAAGAAGAAGCAAACCTTCCTGAAGAGATGAACTTGAAGTATCCTAGTAATTTGTGTAATAACACACTTTCACAATACTAAAGATAAAACCAGTCAATCTGAGGAAAGAATTTCTCAAGCATGGAAGGAGACACTGACTGGAAGGTTCTACTTTTTGATCTTCATTTATCAAACAAATATAACTGCAACTTGCACATGTACACACACACACACACACACACACACACACCATTGCAGAAAACTGGATCATGGTCTTAACACCATCTCTCAGAAAAAATGTTGAAAATTACATTGAAAGATAAAAATTATCTCAAGTTTTCCACAAATCTTTACAAAACTCAAAAAGTTCCATGTTTGAAGTTAAAGTTTCAACAAATAGCTGAATTTGCACCTAGATCTTGGATTTGTTTTGTAAACATAATGAACACAGTGAACTCACTCATATCAAACATTTTAAGACCCTTCAGGTTCAGAACACAGTGAACCAGCAGAGCAGCATCTATCACTCTAAAATACTCCAGGATTCATCCACTGATCTGTCCTCTCCTCTGGGAAAAGTTCTCTTTCCTAATTAAAAGCTTGAGTAGAATTAACTATTTCTAGAGGGTTAGGTAGTAAGAGTAAGGTCTTTGAAAAATGCAGAAAACCCAACTAGTACAAACAAAAACGTGACAATTCAAAAAGAAAACCAGTGTAATTAACTGGCCTGAAGCACCAATGAGAGGCAGAGATCCCACAGGTTAATGCAGTGTCCACAATTAATGTGGCAGAGCCAGATTGTTTGTGATGGGCTTATGAGCATGGCTTTAAAGTCTGTACTTCACACTAACAAAAGAACACGAAGACAGAGAGTGAGAACAAAGTGTATAAAGAGGAACAGAAGAAAACAGTGTGTGTACACACACACACACACACACACACACACACACACACACACACACGACCTTTTAGAATGGCAATTAGCTACTAATTAAATCCATTCAGGCCAGCAATTAAACTGGTTACATTTTGCAATGAGAAATTTTAATTAAAATCTAAAGTATTTCCTGAAAGTATATGCAATTTTAACAATGGGTCAGGGAGAAAGATTAAGAATTATCATGTATTGACCAAATCCTTTAATGTATTTGCTTTAGTCTTGCCTATATGATAACAGCATAAATTCTGGCAACAAGATTTGCAATTATACCACAACAAAAAAGCAGAGCGCTGACTTTTATTTACAGCAGTTAAATTATGTATGTTGTTTTACTCAATGGAAGATGCTAAAGAGATAAATTTCCCATCTAGACTTAAGTAAAATATACTACATAATATTTTTATATTCTAATTCTGCAGGACCACAATTACAGTAATAATTATAACGAGTGAAGCAGTGTGAGCCATTGTGGCATAAAGGTCTGTCTGCTTCTTTATGACATGCTACTCACAAACCCCATTTCTACCTCCCACTTTTCTAATCCTGAAAGAATCAGAGGTTGTCAGGGGAAACCAGAAAACAGATAAGCATGCTTGTTAAATCAGTAACCTTAACAATATACATAATTTAAAGTCAAGAGGCTCTGCTCTGAGGTCTGCAACACAAGGACTCTCAATCTCAAAGAACTGTGAATTAACACTGCCATTTCCTTGTAAATTAAAGATCTGTTAAAATTCACTTGTAAATTCTAATTTGTGCCCTGGATGAATGCTCTGAATTCTAGAAAACTTACCTGACTGCAGTGTTCTGTGTCAGGTCCCGTAACATGGGCACAGGGGAACACACTGTTCTAAAGAGAAACGAGAAAAATCACCTGTGTGCATACTGTAACTCTGTGGGCAAGGAAGACATGCTGTTTGTCAGGCTTTTGAAAAAAAAAAAAAAAAAAAAAAAAAAATTAAAATTTACTAATAAAAACAATATACCTTTATAAGATGATTTAGTTTATTATAAGTGAAAGCAATTACGGGCAAGGGTTTATTAGAATCCGTAAAACAGAACAGCCAAAGACACTTCCCCTTCCCTGATTAATCCAAAGGGGGGTAGGAAGAGATTAGCCAATAATAATAATAATAATAATGATAATAATAATAATAATATAAAAGTTGAATGGGAGCTGGAGAAAAGGCTCAGCAGTTAAAAGGAAACACTGATCTGCTGAAGGACCTAAGTTTAGTCGTCAGCACCCATGGTAAGAGGCTCACAGCCTCCTATATTCCAGGTTAGGGTATCCTGATGCCTTCTTCAGGCCTGCAAAACTATGTGCACTCACATGCACTTACCCACACATAGATAAGAATTCACATAAGTAAAAAGGACAAAAAAAAAAAAGAATTTAGAAAAAAAGGCCAATCTCACTAGTAACCAGAAATATACTACTGTATACCACAAGAAGTCAATAAATAGATTAATAAAGTTATGATGTCTCAGTATCAATATCATGCACAAACTACCATTTACTATATTATGATACTATATCATATATAATATATGGTACTCTATTGTAGCCACTTTGAAACATCCAACACACTCTATGATTAGTAAGTCCCCTCCTGAATATGTGCCCTGAATATCTGTCTAAAAATTCATTGTCTCAGAAGTCTTTTACATTCTTGAAAATTATACAGTGAAGCTGGAGAAATGACTCAGTCAGTGTCTTAGGGTTTCTATTCTATTTCCATCATGACCAAGATGCAAGCTGGGGAGGAAAGGGTTTATTCAGCTTACACTTCCATGCTGCTGTTCATCACCAAAGGAAGTCAGGACTGGAACTCACGCAGGGCAGGAAGCAGGAGCTGATGCAGAGGCCATGGAGGGATGTAACTTACTGGCTTGCTTGCTTCTCCTGGCTTGCTCAGCCTGCCTTCTTATAGAACCCAAGACCACCAGCCCACAGATGGTACCACTCACAAGGGGCCCTCCCTTAATCACTAATTGAGAAAATGCCTTACACCTGGATCTCACGGAGGCATTTTTCTCAACTGAAGCTCCTTTCTCTGTGATAACTCCAACTTGTGTCAAGTTGACACACAAAACCAGCCAGTACAGTCAGTAAACTGCTATATACAATATGAAGACCTGAGCTCTAATCCATGTAAGAACTGAACAGAGCAATCTGTCCTTGTAATACTAAGGCTGAGAAGGTAGAAACAGAAGGATCTCAGGTACTTGCTGGCCAGCCAGTGTAGCCAATATGAAAGCTCCAGGATCAGAGAGATACAATACATCTCAAAAAAGAAAATGAAATAAAAAGGTAGAAGCTGCTAGATGATAAAACTGGCCTTGGAAACCATGTCCTTATTTTAAGTTCAGCAGAATTTGTTGTAACTATAATTTTCACGGTAGTAAGTATTACTAGGAAATAAGATAGCAAACAAAAAAGAAAAGCTGACTAAGCTTTGTTCTAGTTGTCATATTCAAGTGGGTACTTACTGGTCTGGAAGAATGGCTTCTTCATCCAAAGAAAACTTCCCTTGAATCCCGTGACACAATTCAGGTGGCACATCAACTGGCTGTGAAAAAACGCATTTCTATAATATAACCGAACAAATGAACCACAAGGACGCAGTAGATATGTGTGTACCTTAAGTTCATGGAAGTTAGGAGGACTGTAATTCAGAAGAACCAAACTAAGGTGAAGGAGCAAACAAACTGAAGATATACCCTCAGGTGAACTGAAAAAGGGTGGCATTTGCTTCTTATTGAAAATGAATCAGTCATATAAAGAAACGACATTTTGGTCATGCCTACATCATGGATAAACGTTTACATGCCAAGTGAAATAAAAGGCAGTCTAATGAGGATTCATACCGTTGGAATCCTGTTGCATGAGGTACCAAAAATAAGCAAACTCATAGAGAAAGATAAATACTTGGCTCTGTGGGATCACAGAATGGGGAGATGCTGTTTAAACTGTCTAATGGGGAGAATTTCTGTGTGGGTAAAAGAAAAAGTTCTACAGATGGACGGTGATGCTAGCTGTATAATACCATAAATATACTCAGTGTTAAGAAATTTACACACACACAAAACCTAAAACTTGTATATACTGTACCTCTGTGGAACCTGTCTGATACAGCTCTAAAATGAAGTCTCGTAGTGGATGAAGTTTTCCCACAAACAAAACATCACTTCCAAGACTGTTTCTCCTGTCTAAATAAAAAAGCATAAGACCGCAGTCAAGCAATTACATCTAATAAGACTTATCTTTATAAATCTATAACAAAAGAAAGCATCTATTCCCTAAAACTAATTCAGCACAACTTAGAAGAAAAGCACTTTGTAAGTGACAGAGTTAAATGTATGATGTGAAGCTCTATGGAAGAAATACCACTCTAAAATGAGTCTCGACAATGTGTAAACCTAATAGAGAGGAATGCTGAGACGTTCGTGGACACGCTGCATGAAAAAGGACAAGACTTTCTTAGTTATAAAGTAGTTGACGTCTTGCTTAAGACATAAGCATTCTCTAAGGAAACAACCACAAGATGAACCAACAGTTTATTAGATTTGTTATACTGATACTATATAACATTTTCAAAACTGAGTTCAGCTTGACAATTTCCACAATCTAAATACTCTGCCATAATTATAAAATGTTCCTTTTTATGCAGAATAACATTTCAAGTTAGCCTCTAGGAGTAAATGCTTGTTTTACTTAACTCTTTCAAGAAAAGTTAATCCTTTGAATGATAATGGGAAGAAAGCAGATGGCGAGAATGAGGAATGCCTTCCTAAGAGGCAGTAGCGTGCTTGTATGTGGATGTCATTAAGAATCAAAAAGTCAAAGGGGATTCTTTTTTTTTTTAATTAACCTAGGAATGTTTATTTCCTTCTTAGTTTCTTCAAGGACCAGTCAGTGTTCTGTAGTGTCTTGTTTAATCTCCACAAGTCTATGGATGCTCTAGGGTTTCTCTTACTGTTGATTTATAGTCTTATTCCTGCAAGATCAGACAAAATACAAGGAATTATTTCTATCTCCCTTTATTTGTTAAGACTTGGTTTGTATCCTAATATATCATCTATTTTAAAGACAGTTCCATGGTCTGCTAAGAAATTAAGTGTATTCTGTAGTCTGGATGGGATGAATGTCCTATGAATTATCTGCTCAGTCCATTTGATCTAGGATATCATTTAATTCAGGTATGTTTTGTCAGGATTGCTGGGGCTAATCTGTATGTAACATTATCTCGAACAGTACTCATTCCATCAAACTGGATGTACTGTGTTGAGGTTTTAGAATATTAACATCCTCTTGATGATTGTTCTTTAATCAGTATGAAGTGAGCACCTTCATATGTTTCCACTAGTTTTGGCTTAAAATGTGTATTGTTAGACATGATACCTGCTTGCTCCTAGGTTTATTAGCGTAGAATACCTCAAGAGATATTCTTGAACTGTAACTTTTTTTGAGGGTCTCATCCTGTAGCCCAAGCTGAACTTGAACTTTCAGCAATCCTCTTGCCTTAGCCCCCTCAGTGCTGGAATAACAGGATTATGCCACTAAAGCCCAGATGAATGGTTAATCTTTAATAAATTTAGTAAATACCTTTGAATCAAAACATGACAGTTATTTAGTACTCAGTTTACAGATAACAGATTAAGAAGCTAAGTTAATGTCTATTATAAAAAAGAAAATCAGCAATTTATGCCTCCTATATGAGAAACTTTACAAACGGAAAAAAGTCTAATTTTATACAGAAACGAAGTCTATGTTGGACAGACTCCACATTGACCAAAGGGGCGGTGTGACTCTTACTCTCTTCTGGAGTGAGGTCTGGGTACACCTCTTCTAGAGCAGCTCGAAGCCTTCGCTCATCTACAAATGGCAATAGAGCAACACCTGGAGAAAACAAATAAACATTCTAGTAAACTATCACTGTTGACACAAAGACACTTGGAACTGAACTCTGTCGTGTAGCCAAAACTCAGATGTAAATATTTCTATCTGTGACGGTAATGACAAAAATGTCCCCATATTCTTCATACTTACAATGTTATCGCCTTAGTAATGCCTTCAGGCCAACTATTAGCTCATCTTCCCTGAGCATGAGCTTAAGCTTGTCCTTTGGTCTTTCCTGATTCTTTGTAAAATGATGTCATTTACCTAACATATCCAGGAGTTCTATTTCTCAACTACATGAAAGTCCCTTTAATTTCCAGGCTTCCACAACTCTCTTTATAATTAGTCTGATTAATTTGTATGAAACATTCTTTAGAGCCTTGCCTAAATAACTTACTACTTTTGGGAACAGAATAAACTGTTCATGTGGGGGCTGGAAATGGCCCCCCGAGTGTGCTGAATTAAAGGCATTATTTCACTTGAACCTACAGTTACCATTTTCAGGGAAGCTTATCATTAATATAGTGTCTATTATAATATTAAAAAAAAGTTACTCAACCACATCTTTGTTCTGCAAGAATACAGAAAAAAAACTAGTATTTGGGGTAAATAAAACTTAAAGATACGTAACAACAACAAATGTAAAATAGAACTAAACAATTCCAAAAAAAAGCACCACTCCAAACTACTGTATTTGAAAATTTAAGAAATGAAAAGGCTTCCAAAGCAGACATTACTTAGTTACTATTATTTTCTCAGTAAGGAAGCATTTGATTTTACTGCCATGTAAGAATCTAAATTCTGGTATAAATTTTGCAGTGCCTAAAAGTGCAAGGCTAATTCAATTACTGGCAAACACAGGGAAAGGAGTAGTTCAAATTTTATTCAGTCATTCTCTTGGGAGAAATATAGCAACAAACACCCAAATCATTATTTATCTTTTATTTTCTACTCATTTGACTTAGGATTTAAAGAAAGCTCTGTAAGGCTTTCCTATAACAAAACTGTCCTACAATATTAATTCCAGAAGATGAATCTAATCAGGAAACAGCTTGTAATACCACTGTAATAAAATCACCAAGGAACAAGTCACCTTTGTTGCCTGGAGCAGAAAGAAATGGTTAACAGTAGTGTGCTGGTAGTAAACATGAGAAGAACAGCTAACCCATCCTTGACCACTGTGGTCCACGCACTACCACATCTGATCCTCTCATTCACCCTAAACCAGCCCAGGCAGTAGTTATTGTCAGACTGCAGTCACGTCAAGAGAGCTCTTCTACAATCAGATTCCTAGGTTCAGATCTTGGTTTTTGCCATCATGAAACTTTGACAAAATTACCTAAGTTGTCTGTTCATATATAAAACATAAAGAAATCAAAACTATTATATATATAACAAATTGTATAAAATCACAATATTGCTATTAAATTATTATATATAATGTTTTCAAAGTACACACACTCAAATATGTTTTTGTTTTTTTAAAAAGTGACCAGATATATTTCTCTTCCTATCATTTTAAGGTATAATCAACCCAGGTAAACACTTTACCAAGTAATATATTAACATTGCTTCCAGTTGTACTATGGGTAGAGTTTAACTGAAGATATTGATGTAATTTGATACACAAAACATTTAAAAAAAATAGTAAGAAACTGACATTTAAGCAATCTTAAAATATAAACTTTCTATGAGATCCTGTGATGATTAATCTGCACCATCAACTTGACAGGCTTTGGGGCCTCCTGGGTGACACTCCTTTGAGTGTATGTGTAAAGGTGTTTCCACTGAGGAGGGAAGAATCCCCCCTAATATGGGAAGCTCTTTCTTACTGGCAGGAGTCCCAATAACAAGAAGAGGAGCTGACATTCATCTTCTGCTTTCTGACTTCAGTGACAGTAAGTAACCAGATAGCTGGTTTCCCCCTGGTTTCCCACACCCTCCCTTGGGCTAGGCTCAGTCCCAGAAGGCATGAGCCACAATATACCCTTCCTTTTTTAAGCTGCTTTTGTCAAGGATTTTGTCACAGTGCTAAGTAATTAGTACAGACCCAAAAGACCCTAGAAAAATCCTTGTAGGGGATTGGTCTGATGCTGCTTGTATTCAAATGCTAAATTCTATACCCCAAGATCTGGTCCCCTCCCCCCAACAAGGAGATCCTCAAGAATGAGCAGATCCTCACATATACCAGCTTTTGTTGTATAAACTCGCCCTCAAGTCATCCCTGACTGGTTAATAAAGATGTCTACAGCCTGGGCTAAGCAGAAGAGAAGGGGCCAAGCAAAGGTTCCTGGGTATGGGGTCTCAGGCAGGGACCATCAGGAAGGAAAGAAGAAGGCACGTGGGGTAGGTAGATTGTGAGAAAATGACTATGAAGGCCAGCCTGTTGAAGTAGGGGTAGCTCAGGTGAAACATGTTAAATAGTTAGCTCAGGGATTTTGACAGGAAGTAGACAAAATGGCATAAAGGGTTGATATCTGCCCAGCTCTTGACTGAATACCTCTGTCCTCTGAGTTTTCCAGAGAACTCAGAGGACAGAAAGAGAACTCAGAGGACAGAAGTAGGCAGATCTCTTGAGTTTGAAGCCAGCCTAGTCCAAAGAATGAGTTTTAGGACAGCCAGGGGTACACAGAGAAACACCCTAACTCCCCTCAAAAAAAAAAGGAATAATATCTAAATTTTACCTTGCCATGCATACTTCTTCCCATTCAAATCAATAGCAAAATCTTCAGGATAGAAGTCAATTATACTGGAATCCTGTTTCAGGAAGAAAGTAAAAAAAAAATCAAAAAGCTACATACCTTGTCTCAAAAAACATGAAATAACTTTAAACAGAGAAAAGGAGTTTTCAAACTGATAATTACAGACTATATGCAGGCAGTGAAGGGTTTAGTTACTCAACATTTCCTATTTCCTGGCTGGGTCTCAATATTTAACCAGCACAAAGGAACAAGCTCAGAGTTAATTTTAGGTAAGTCAGATAGAATGTTTGAAGTTGTTATAAGGCTGAAACAAAAATTTTTACGTAGGGTATGATAACTCACAACTTTAATTCTAGTACTGGGGAGTCAGAGGTGGATCTGTGAGTTCAAGGCCAGCCTTACACACGTACCCTGTCTCAAAGTAATAACATGTAGATTGAAAATAAATCAGTTTTATTTACTGGGTAGGAAACTCGAGAGACAAAGAAAGTACAGAATACCACGTTATGCAGCATTCTTTCTGTATTTCAGCTTTTTAAAACTATGACATGCAAAGTCAGCTCTGACTAATGTTACTAACACACTTGAAAACACTAAGACTTACAGGGTCACTCATGAGCTTCCGCCATGTTGGAGGTAGAAAGTTACCACTTGCAGCTGGAAAAACCCCCATTAGTTGTTCCAGTGGTTTAAACTGCAAGAGAGGGAAAGGTTAAAAACTCCTAATTATTATCAAATTCAAATTCTTACTTTTTCATCAACTTGAAGCTTACCGGTTTTGTGCCCTTTTCAAATTCAGAAGACATGTCTGCAATACCTTCAAAGTCTGAGGCAAAAGGTGCATAATGGAATGGATAATACCACTTCCAGGAAGCACAGCCCTAAAATCATTAATGTCAATTAAAAGCAAAATACTCTTAATGATGAACATGGTTTAAAAATTAGACTATGACAATCAGTCTATAATATCTTATTTGTAAAATATGATTTCTGGCATATACTCCACTCATTAATTTTTCTGAGTTCAAAATATTGTTTAGCTGCCTGCTTCATTTCAATGGTTCCTTTATTTAAAAAATACTGTAAACTTTCTTGAATAATCAGTAGTTAATAACAAACTTTATATTTACAAATACAAATTCATTAAGATATGTATCCTTAAAATATATTTGATGACATTTCTTTCCAATCTCAGAGCTTCTTTCTGTCATCGAATAAAACCAGGTAGTAGTAGTTGGGAACAGCAACACTAGTTGGAAATCAAACCACCAAAATTTACTATTATACTTCCACATGGCAACTTTCTCTTGACTATAAATACACTAGAAACAAAACAAAAGCAAGTAAAGCTCATGGAAAAAGAGAAAACCTTTCTAGTGTGCTGTAAAACAAGAAGGAAAATCTTCCCACTACGACTCAGAGCACTGGACACACTGACCCAATTCACCTATCCCCAGGTAATACCAAACTTAGGTTTATTCTCTTTAAGATGAAACCAGATGAGGTCCATCAGTGTTACAATCTTCTGTGTGTCTCCCTAATCTGTCACCAACCTGGCATCTTGATAAACAAAAGGTTCAAGTCAGATACAGACCAGTTCACAATATTTATCTCATGTAAAATCATAGTACTTTAGGAGAATTATTATAATCAAATTCCTTTCTAATTTTTATTGGTTCATAACACACTGCATCCTTTAGTTACTTAGTGACTGTCAAATGCCCAATTAGTTTTAAACTCTTTAACCAAACAAACATACAAACCAAAACCAAGTTAAACTTTAATAATATTAAAGACCAACTCAAACACTCTGATCCTTACAATCCTTTAACACAACAGAACCCAGTTTTATTGATAGACTAATTCCCTAGGAACTTCCAAGTCTTTACAATTATTATTCATGGTAATTTTTATTAGAAAGTTTAAAACTACAAGTGTAGATTTTATCTAAGGATGTTCAATATTAGGTACAATTATAGAAACTACTGGTTTTCTAAAATAATTAGCCAAAAACTTAGGAAGAAAACTTCTTTTGATACCTGGTAATAATATCGAAGAACCCAGCACAGTCCTTCAACATAGGACTGAACAACCTTCCGCCGGAATTTCTCGTCAGCTGCATCTACGTCAAACTTGTTCTTGTAATATCGCTGCTTCCAGCCAGCTTCCCATAACCTAAACCAGGTAGAGTAACTATATGTTTAACCCATCTCTGACTATAGACTGTCTACTGGTTCCCAAACTAAATCAATTTATTTGTTTAATATCTAAGAGAAATTGAAGAAGCTGAACAAAAAAGCTAACAGATTCATTTAACTTTCTAAACACTCCATTTTCAGCACTATCAACTTAAAGATAATTAGACATCAGAAACCCAAATACTGACTCTGATAAGTACATTATGAAAATACATTTTAAAGAAGGATAATCATTCATTGAGCAAACACAGGATACTTGTCTGTGCCAATTTTAATACTGCTTTCCAAATTTGCTTTAATTGTTTATTAATTCTAAAACTATGTTCTAAGATTAAAATATTGAATTATTTTGTATTTCAAAGTTCTTATTAATATATTAAGTGGTATGAGTTAAGTTATTAAGTCATTTTTAAAGTGGTAGTTATTTTAAATGTTAATTAGGCATAAAATAATCTAGGGAGTGGGCAAAGATTGTGTACATAACTTTTCTCTCTATCCTTGTTTGTCTAATTCATCTTTCAACTAAGAGTTCTGACGTCTTACTTGGAGATAGAAATGTATTGTCTCTCTTCATATCTCCTCACTTATGTTCTGGTATAACCTATAAGCAGTCACTTATTATCACTAACAAAGAAAACACACAATCACATTTTATATTTATGTACCTGAATGTATGCCTAAACACCACGTGCATATTTCATGCCCACAGGCATTGGGTCTCCTAGAACTGGAGTTACAGACTGGTTGCTGGCTGCCATATAAGTACTGGGATTCAAACCCAGGTCCTCTGCAGGAACAGCCCATGCTCTTAACCTCTGATCTCTCTCTCTAGTCCATAAACTGTTACCCAAAGAAATGTATTTTGTTTTGTATTTTTATTTTCTAAAAGATTTATCCAAAGAACAAGAATAAACTAAAGAACACGTTTTAAGGCCAAGAGCATCAAGTCATTCTCCATTAAGGACTTTTGTACAAATCTCAAACTTTAACAAAGTAACAGCAGAGAACATACTATCCTCCCAAACCAAAAGGAGTCACAGAGCTAGAAGATATGGCCTCTACCGTTTTACATAAAAATATAAATGAAACAAATGCCAAAAGTCTCAATCATTTCTTGATAGAACAGTTCTTCTACCCTGATTATCCCGAGCACCAGTATTAAGCAATAAATTACTGAATAAATCAAGTTACCTATTAAACCAGTGTTTGTCATAATGACTACATGATAAACAAAAAACAATCTAGTTAGGTAAGATATCACATGCCTTTCATCCCAGAATTCAGAAGCAGGCAGATCTCTGGCAGTTCAAGACCAACCTGGACGACGCAAATTCTGTGCAAATCAAAGTTAGACAGTGAGATTTGGCCTCAAAAAGAGGGAAGGGCCACTGAGAGACAGCTAAGGGCACTGGCTGCTCTTCCAGAAGACCCAGATTCATATCCCAGCACCCAACAACCACCTGTAACTCCAATTTCACAGGACCCGACAACCTTTTTTGGCCTCTCCAGGTACCAGGCACACACACAGTACACAGACATACATCCAGGCTAGAACACATTAAGGAAAAAAAAAAAAAAAATCAAAGAAAATTGAATTTTTTTAGGATGAAAATCCAGAGTGACAAAGATGGTAGAAACTAAACTATAGCAAGAATTAAATAAATGTTTATCTCATGGTTACTCACTAATCTGATATTAAACGGTATTGGAAAAATAAACCCACATATGACCTACACATGAAGTTCTTAATCATAAATAAAAATCCCACATTTTATCTCCTGTACAAGAAGCATGCCTTGCTGAACTTTGAAACACACCATTTTTCTAAATTCTTAGTGAGCTACAATTTTTAAAATTGTTTTCCTTTGTACAGAAAGCTTAGGGTGATAATCTGGACCGAGGTATAAAAGAGGCTAATAATCCTTTAAATAATGCTTCTAAGTCCAGTTTCTAAACCCAAAGTTTTCCACTACAAAATTTAAATATGCAATTAAAAGGAAACTCCTGTCATGCAACAAAATTGCACACATGCAATTCCATAGTTCTTTTTAAAAAATACATATTTATCTCTTAAAATGATTTCTGCACATTTCAAGGAGGAACCATTTCAGCTGAGAATACCAAGGCAAACTATATTATTGTCCAAATGTATCAGAACTTTCTAGGTTAAGCAACCTGAAAATGTAATCTCTAAACAGTAACATTCAGATGATATCACTGGAGCTAAACATTCATGCCTACTCAATCTAGTGCTTGGTCTCTGAGGGAACATGGCTTGGAAGACAGACAGCTGCCTGCATACTAATCTAGACACTTGGGTTTAACAGCAAAAGCTTACACATCTCCCCGGAATTAGTGACTATTCTAACTCTCCACATTAATTACTGCTGGATAAAAAGATCACAGGCAAGAATCTGAAGGCACTGCCGCTGTAAGCTAAATAGCATTAATTAGATCACATCTCTTTCAGCAATTCGCTAACAAAGTGCTACCCCAAAAAAAGGCTTTACCTGACGTTATCCTCTGGCTCTGGCTCACTGTCACTGTCTTCTGCTTTTCTCTTAATTCCTCCTAGTGGAGATGGGGAGCCATCAGATGCAAAACTTGTATTAGGAGATACTGAAGGACTCTGCAGACAATTATGATATTATAGAAAGATTTCATTATTCATTTTACGTAAGAAGGTATAGCCAAACACCTACCACTTACCAAGTTTCATGTGACAGTTTTTAAAGCTATTAAACAGAGCAAACACATCTAGAAAGAACAGAGACTGGTCTTATCCCATACCAATCCTCTTCCCAAGAAATTAACAAAGTACAGAGCTTCCTATATTCAAACTCCAAAGAATTATGAGGACAAAACTTGTTTCAAAAGAAACATAGCTTAACAGAAATAAAAAAGTTATTCAACTTAAATCTTGTTTTCCTTTGGTAGTTTCCTGGTATCATAAACTTACAACCAGTCTCTACTATCAAACAGTAAAATTCTAAAAAAAAAACCCACAAAAGCAAAAACAAAACTCTGAAGGAAAAAAATTACACATATAGTATATATTATCAGTAATAGATAATAATTGCACACACACAAACAAAGCTCATGAGAATGCAATCAAATACTAAGTGGTCAGCCAGACCCAACCACCCTGGAAAGAAGCAATTTAATGAGATTCCATCTGAACACTGCTAAACCATTTTATGTGTATTTTTTTTAAATATAGCATATAAAATAGAAAAGTGGAGATTTTTATTACTATGGTAAAAACTTGGATAATACTTTAGGTTATTAGTTTTCCTTTGTACCAAATTCAAAGAACACAATAGGATCATAAATATTTTAGTACTTAATTTTAAAAATTTAAGATCTATGACCAAAACTGTCATAATAAAAAATACTTTCATGTTTAAGTTTCCTTCTGTTAATCACAGCAGATTCATTATTTCATGTAAATGGAACTACTTTAAAATGAGAGCTCACAAGGCTCAAGGCTTTAATGATATTAGAACAAAAACCTTAGCATGAAGACAGCTCACACTACATACCAAGAAAAATTCAGCTATACTTCACATAGAACTTAAAAGCACTTTCAAATATGCATGCCAGTTTGGATCAGAAGAATGTATACCCAAGCCTTATCTATTTGGGTGACTTTTATATCAACTGTCTAAGTCACTGTCCTCTCTAGCCTCAGCCTTGAGATACTTGGGTGTCCCAGGCATATGTCCAGCACCATCCACCATTCGGGGCTTTGGGATAGAGAAGAGCAGCTATAGACCATTTATATTATAGGGACACACAGCCTGTCTGTTTATATTCGCCTGTAACGTACTGAATACCCCATGTACTTTTTTTTTTCACTTTCATTTAGTGATTTTCATCTTGAAAAGGGTAAATTTAATAAAGTTAAAAAATGTTGGGAAAAACCTGTAAAACAAAACCTTAGGAAAAATGACAAAATCTGCAGACACACAATTATAAAAGGATCCAATGTTCATCACTCAACATCACACAGAAGTAGTAAGTCACTTACAGAGTTACTCTGCATCCTCATTTCATAGGCCGCTTGTCTTGGATTACTGGCTACTTGACAACCCAGTGAATTTCTTGAACCCAAGGCATGAGGTGTTAATATTCCACTAGGAGTAAAAGCTGGTTGATCTCTCTAACATAAATGGAAGTAAAATTAAATTATAACACAGTGTCAGGAAGCAAAGAGGACAATGGAATAGTCCTTATTTTATTGAGTTCTTTACTACTAAACTAATTGAAAATTACATGGATTTCCATTAACATCACAGGATTACTTACACCTTCTAAGCAATAGTCTGTAACTTTGCCCTAAAGTACACATAATAAGAGTGTTTGTGCTGGCTAGTTTTATGTCAACTTGACACATAAGCTAGATTATATGAAAAGAAAGAATCTCAATTGAGAAGATGCTCCTACATAGGACCCAGCTGTAAGAATATGCCTGTAAGGCATATTCTTAATTTGTGAATGATAGTGGAGGGCAAACGTAGAGAACAAAAGTGTCATCCCAGGCTGCTATACCCAGCAAAACTGTCAATTACCATAGATGTTGTACTGGCTAGTTTTGTGTGTTAACGTGACACAAGCTGAAGTTATCACAGACAAAGGAGTTTCAGTTGAGGAAATGCCTCTGTGAGATCCAGCTGTAAGGTATTTTCTCAATTAGTGATCAAGGGGGAAGGGCCCCTTGTGGGTGGTGCCATCCTTGGCCTGGTGGTCTTGGGTTCTGTAAGAAAGAAAGCTGAGCAAGCCATGAGGAGCAAGCCAATAAGCGGTACCCCATGGCCTCTGCATCAGCTCTGCCTCCACTGTTTTTGATGATGCACTGTTATGGAACTGTGAGTGAAATAAACCTTTTCCTCCCTAAATTGCTTTAGGTCACGGTGCTTCATCAAAGCAATAGTAACCTAAGACAGTCCTCTTGAACCCAAATGCAATGGTAAGCATCTTAACATTTCTCCCTTTCAGTTTCCAGATACGTTTCAGTTCTTATAAAACATAATACAGGTACCAAATTTGAAACTCCATCTGGTAAGGGGGGAGGAGGAAGTGACTATAAAGTATTATGCAACTAAGTATAGAATCAATGTCACAGACAGACAAGAAGCAGCAAACTAAGAGAAAGGACTGGTCAACACCAGGAGGAAAACCAACAAAGGAGGCCCTGTGTGTGGCTGGAGAGAGTAACAAAGGCAGATAAGCAAGTGGATGTACATACAAATGTAGGAAACACTAAACACACACAGAGGTGAATTTGGAAGACAGCAGGGGATATGCTGGATAGTTAGACCAAAACCAAGGTAGAATTGAATTCTGAAGGATTTGAGGAGTCTGAGGAGATTTCAGAGCTGAGAAATGAACCTCAGAAGGTCACATTCTAAGAGAATTAATTTGACAAAGATGAGAGAAGAGAAAGTGAGTATAGTAACTTCCAAGAAAATACAAAGGGTCAACTGTTCTTATTACAAAAACTACCTAATTTTTACAAATAATTCTAATAGCCAAGTGCCACTTGCTGCCTACTTTCTATCAGGTAGAACCCTGACTCCAAAGCTTCTTTAAAAATGAACCAGATTTTTAAACAAAATGATGGCACATACCAGTAGTCTTTGCACTTGAGAGACCAAGGTAGGATGGGCTAGACAGATAAACATACTTCCTATCTCAACACACACACACACACACACACACACACACACACACACAC
>JADRCH010000019.1:5783398-5935898 GCA_019843965.1 Rhynchomys soricoides
TTCCCAGCATACAGCTCACAATTATGTGCAACCCTAGTCCCAGTGAATCTGATGCTCTCTTCTGAACTCCAAAGGGCACCCCACACATCCATGCAGGCAAACCACTCACACATAAATAAATCTAAAATTTTTAAATAAATTAATAAATAGTAAATGCTTAGTAACTTTCAAGAGAACCTCAGTAAGACTAACATCTTACTTCTCAGGAAAGCAGGATAGCATAAAAGGAAAAAGTGTTAACCATGGAAAACTTCTATCTAGAAAATTATCATTAAACAGTGAAGATGAAGTCCAGTAAGATGGCTCAGAGGGGAAAAGCCCTTGCTGCCAAGCCTAAGGACTGAAGTTCAACCCCTGCAATCCACATGGTAGAAGGAACAGACCTCCATATGCACACCATGGCATTTACCCATAGCCACCAAATAAATAATTTAAAACATTCAGGCCAGTGAGAAGGCTCAGGGGGTAAAGGTATTTGCTGAGTAATCCTGGTCACATAAAGGTGGACAAAAGATCCAATTCCAAAAAATTGTCTTCTGGCCACCATGTGCCTGCTTGTTTATAGGTTCTTCAAGACTCTTATTATACTAATACCAAAGCCAACCTAAGTTACATAGTGAGAACCCCATCTCAAAAAATAAAACAAAAATTACCCACTAAAACACATCACAAGAATGCTACAAGTATTTTTTTTTGTAAATATGCAAGTAAAAGAAAACTTTACTGAACTGAATGAACCCAACAATAAATAAAACAAAACAAAAACAAACAAAAAACAATACAACATGACCTCTAGGGTCTTCCCAAGAATGCAAAACAGATTTAAAATATTTAAAAAAAAAAAAAAAAAAAAACCCTACTACACCCATCACTAAAATTTAAAGTTTTAAGGCGCTGGAGAGATGGCCTGGAGAGTAAGACCACTAGGCTCCCCTGGAGAGCTTGGCTTTGATTCCAACCACCCACACGGCAACTCACAATGGTCCATAACTCCAGTTCCAAGCATTTCAACTACCTCTTCTGGTGTCTACAAGTACTTTACATCCATGATACACAGACATATGTGGAGGCAAAACAATCATAAACATAAAATAAAAATGTTAAAGATATTCTTTAAGAGAGTAATCTGAAGATTAACAGAATGTACATACAAAATACTTATCAACCTAAAGATTTCTACCTAGAATATCTAACTAAAACTGAACATAATCTTAACTTATATATGATCACAAAAAAAAACCACAAAAAACAAAAAACAAACAAACAAACAAAAAAAACAAACCTGGAACAGACCTTTTGCCTAAGAAGATACATAAAGCACTGATAAAGCATTCTATTATCATTTGTCACTAGGAAAATGCAACTTAAAGCCACAAACCGGATGACACTATGCTAAAATATATAAACCTACAAACACTAACCACTGAGAAATTCTCATGTACTGCTAAAGTCAAACATAAAATGACCCACCTAATTTAAAACAGACTAGAGGACTGACCTTTCTTGTTAAATCATGTGCCTACCACATAGTCTCATCGTTTCACATAGATGGAAGTATGTGTTTCCATGACAAGAAGATATACACAAGTGCTCAAGGGTTTTCTCTAACAGTTCCAAACTGGAAACAACACACATGTTCCTCCCTGAGAGGAATGAAAAACAAATATAACACAGCCATAACACAAGATGCTACCGATCTTGAAAAGATTAGCTAGATTGACTGAGTCTATGCTTGCTGCAGCAGCATGTACTCAAATTGAAACAAACGGGGAAGATTAGCATGGCCCCAGCGAAAGACTGACTGCTGTTAAACCAAATTAACCCAAAGAGAAAAGACTCAAATTGATAAAGGTAGAAATGAAAAAGGGACATCACAATAGATACTAAAGAAATTCAGAGGCCCATTAGAGACTACTTTGAAAACTCCATTCCAATAATCAGGAAAATCTAGAAGTGTATAAATCCTAGATACATATGACTTACTAAATTTAATTTTATGCTTCAACATGAGATCTATAAGGTACAATTAAAGGGAACCTATAATAGAATCTCCAGACAAAGAAAACCCAGACTAGGGCAGAGTCCACTGTTCACTGCTAAACTCTACCAGATCTTTAAATAAGAAATGACATCACCCAAACCTAAACATACTAAAAGCAATATACAGCAAACCAGTAGCCAACATTAAACTAAATGGAAAGAAACTTGAAGCAATCCCACTAAAATCAGTGACTAGACAAGGCTGTCCACTTTCTCCCTATCTATTCAATGAAGTACTTGAAGTTCTAGCTAGAGCAATTAGACAACAAAAGGAGGTCAAAGGGATACAAACTGGAAAGGAAGAAATCAAAATATCACTATTTACAGATGACATGACAGTATAAGTGATCCCAAAAACTCCACCAGAGACCTCCTACAGCTGATAAACAACTTCAGCAAAGTGGCCGGATATAAAATTAACTCAAACAAACCAGTAGCCTTCCTATACTCAAAGGATAAACAGGCTGAGAAAGAAATTAGGGAAATGGCACCCTTCACAATTGTCACAACAATATAAAATATCTTGGTGTGACTCTAACCAAACAAGTGAAAGATCTGTATGACAAGAACTTCAAGTCTCTGAAGAAAGAAATCAAAGAAGACCTCAGAAGACTGAAAGATCTCGCCCATGCTCATGCATTGGCAGGATTAATATAGTAAAAACTGGCTGTCTTGCCGAAAGCAATCTACAGATTCAATGCAATCCCCATCAAAATTCCAACTCAATTCTTCATAGACTTAGAAAGAGCAATTCTCAAATTCATATGGAATAACAAAAAACCCAGGATAGCAAAAACTATTCTCAACAATAAAAGGACTTCTGGGGGAATCAGCATCCCTAACCTCAAGCTGTACTACAGAGCAATAGTGATAAAAACTGCATGGTATTGGTACAGTGACAGGCAGGTAGATCAATGGAATAGAATTGAAGACCCAGAAATGAACCCACACACTTATGGTCACTTGATCTTTGACAAAGGTGCTAAAACCATCCAGTGGAAAAAAGACAGCATCTCCAACAAATGGTGCTGGATCAACTAGCAGTCAACATGTAGAAGAATGCAAATTGATCCATTCCTATCTCCCTGTACAAAGCTCAAGTCCAAGTGGATCAAGGACCTCCACATAAAACCAGATACACTGAATCTAATAGAAGAGAAAGTGGGGAAAACTCTTGAACACATGGGCCCAGAGGAAAAGTTCCTGAACAGAACACCAATGGCTTATGCTCTAAGATCAAGAATTGACAAATGGGACCTCATAAAATTGTAAAACTTCTGTAAGGCAAAGGACACTGTCAATAGGACAAAATGGCAACCAACAGATTGGGAAAAGAGCTTTACCAATCCTACATCCGATAAAGGGCTAATATCCAATATATACAAAGAACTCAAGAAGTTAGACTCCAGAGAACCAAATAACCCTATCAAAAAATGGGGAACAGAACTAAACTCTCAACTGAGGAAACTCGAATGGCTGAGAAGCACCTAAAGAAATGTTCAACATCCTTAGTCATCAGGGAAATGCAAATCAAAACAACCCTGAGATTCCACCTCACACCAGTCAGAATGGCTAAGATCAAAAACTCAGGTGGCAGCAGATGCTGTCGAGGATGTGGAGAAAGAGGAACACTCCTCCATTGCTGGTGGGACTACAAGCTGGTACAACCACTCTGGAAATCAGTCTGGTGGTTCCTCAGAAAACTGGACATAGTACTATCTGAGGACCCAGCTATACCCCTCCTGGGCATATACCCAGAAGATGCTCCAACATATAATAATGACACATGTTCCACTATGTTCATAGCAGCCATATTTATAATAGCCAGAAACTGGAAACAACCCAGATGTCCCTCAACAGAGGAATGGATACAGAAAATGTGGTACATTTACACAATGGAATACTACTCAGCTATTAAAAACAATGACTTCATGAAATTCTCAGGCAAATGGATGGAACTTGAAAATATCATCCTGAGTGAGGTAACTCAGTCACAAAAGAATAAACACAGTATGTACTCACTGATAAGTGGATATTAGCCCAAAAGTTCGGAATACCCAAGATCAATTCACAGACCATATGAAGCCTAAGAAGAAGAAGACCAAAATGTAGATGCTTCAGTGCTTCTTAGAAGGGTGAACAAAATACTCACAGGAGGAAATATGGAGACTAAGTGTGAAACAGAGACTAAAGGAAAGTCCATCCAGAGACTGCCTCACCTGGGTATCCATCCCATATAAAGTCACCAAACCTGGATGCTATTGTAGATGCCAGGAGGTACTTGCTGATGGAAGCCTGATGTGGCTGTCTCCTGAGAGGCTCTGCCAGAGCCTGACAAATAGAGGCAGAAGCTCACAGCCAACCACTGGACTGAGTGAGGGGTCTCGAATGGAGGAGTTGGAGAAGGGTCTGAAAGAGCTGAGACAGTTTGCAGCCCCATGGAAGGAGCAACAGTGTCAACAGGCCAGACCTCCCCCCCCCCCAGATCCCCCTAGAGATTAGACAACCAACCAAAGAATATACATGGAGGGACCCATGCGCTGGCTGCATATGGAGCAGAGAGCCTTGTTGGCCATTAGTGAGAGGAGAGGCCCATGGGCCTGAGGGTGTTCAATGCCCCAGTGTAAGGGAATGTCAGGGTGGGAAGATGGAAGTGGGTGGGTGGGGGAGCATCCTCACAGAGGCAGAGGGAGGAGGAATGGAATAGGGGGTTTCCGAAGGGGAGACCTAGAAAGGGGAAAAGAGTGAGTAACAAGGCAAGAGAAAGAGAAGTTCAATACAAGTAGGAAAAAAGAAGGAAGTAAATTATTCCTTTTTGCAGACTGGATGTTCTATACTCAAAAGACTCTAAAGATAGGTTAAGCTGAGATGTATTCTCATACAAAAATAATTTTAGGGGGCTGGAGAGATGGCTCAGTGGTTAAGAGTGCTGACTGCTTTTCCAAGGTCCTGAGTTAAATTCCCAGCAACTACATGGTGGCTCACAACCATCTGTAATGGGATCCGATGCCCTCTTCTGGTGTGTCTGAAGGCAACTACAATGTATTCATATACCTAATAAATAAATAAATCTTAAAAAAAGAAAATACAATAAAAAAAAAAATTTAAGTCTATACTAAAGACTACCAGCTCTTAGTGGATAAACATTTCCAGTGAAATAGCATGTTATAAAATCAGTAATAAAATAAAATTAGTAAAAGGGCCAGCAATATAGCTCACAGAGTAAAGGTAACTACTTATAAGCCTGATGAGACGGAGCCCCAGGACCCACATGGCAGAAGGAGAGACAAATTTGTTCTCTGACCTCTATAAACACACCAAGGCATGCATGTGAGCACACACACACACACACATAGACACAAAATAAAGTTTTGATTTGTTTTTTTTAATTAATGACTATTAAGTGTTTATCCCTAAGTGGGACACCTTTATCAACTCCCCCCCTCCCCCCACTCACTCTGTAGACCAGGCTGGCCTCGAACTCAGAAATCCACCTGCCTCTGCCTCCCAAGTGCTGGGATTAAAGGCATGCGCCACCACTGCCTGGCACCATTATCAAATTTACGACACCAAGGCTCAGGGAACATAACGGAAGATAAGGCAGAAAGAATCTAAGTCCTAAAGGGTGGAGACTGTGCTGGAAAACACAGACATCTGGATAGACATTGCCATTACACCATGAACTCACAGAAGTTTTGTATAGCTGGGTTTACCTATGCAAAAACCTATACAAGATCAAGTCAATCAACATTCTAGCATGGATGAGAGAGGGGCTCACAGAGTCCAGCCCATAGCTAGAGAAGGAAGAGACAGTTTTCTTTGGAGTGTAGCCCCCAGTATGTTGTGGTGCTCCAGTGGATAGCCCAACATACATATATAGGTGAACAGCCCTTATTGGACTCAGTCAGTGACTGATTAGTTAAAAAGACAAGTAGCAAACACATCCCAGCACTAGGAAAGCAGACAGACCTTTTGTGATTTAGAGGTCAGCCTGGTCTATACAATGAGACTGTCTCAGATAACAGCAGTTTTTCTATATATAAATAATGAACATGCTAAGAAACTAGGGGAAAAAAACCACATTCACAAGAGTTTCAAAAACAAAGCTAATCAATCTACCAAGCTGACCACCCACCCACCCAACCAAAACCGCTGTACAATAAATATGGTCATGGAAGTAAAAGAACTCTATAATGAAACTTGGACACTGAGGAGATGCCTCAATAGGTAAGTGTGTTTGTTCTGTGTGCACTGAGCATATCTACATTTGAATCCCAGGATCTGTGCATAAAAAGCAAGTCACGGCTGTATGTGCCTGTACCAGTAGAGTTGGGAGAGTAAGACAGGGAGATCTTGGAAGTCTGTTAGCCAGTTAATCTCGCCTAAAAAGTGACCTTCCAGTTCAGTGAGAAATCCTCTGTTAAAAGAATAAGGGGGACAGTAAAGAGGAAGATAGCCAATGTCCTCCCATGTCCTCCTCATGCACAGGCACAAGCAACCACACACCCTTGTGCATGCACTCTGCACAGAACCCCAAAGTAAAAGATAATAAAACACTGAAGAAACTGATGCACACACTACAAGACAAAAACCTCCCATGCTTTGGAGCAGCCCAAAAGCAACCTACAGATTCTATGTAATCCATATCGAAGTTACAATGACATTCTCCACAGAAAGAAAAAATTCACATGGGAGTACAAAAAGCCAAAGCAATCCTAAGCCTAAAGAACAGCACTAGAGGTGTCACTACACTCCATCTCAAATTACACAAGAGAGCCATGGTAATAAAATTAGCAAAGTTGTAAACCACACCAAAAAAAAAAAAAGATGTGTAAAAAAAGAAATAAAAGAGGACCCAGAAATAAATAGCAATGGCCATCATGGATTTGGCAAAAGTGCTAAGAACATGCCAGTCTTTTCCAGAAACAATGCTGCAGAACTGAGTATTTACATGCAAAAGAATCAAACTAGAGCTCTATCTCTTGTTCATTACAACATAAATTCAAAATAGATCAAAGATTTTAAATATTAGACCTGAAACTCTGCAACTACCAGAAGAAAATATAAGGAAAACACTTTAAGATAAAAAGAACAAGCAAGGACTCTAATTGCCCAGGAAATGTCTAGGAAAAAAGACAAATGAGAGGGTGAAGAGATGGCTCAGTGGCTAAGAACATTTGTTGCTCTTCTAGAGGACCCAAGTTTGGTTTCCAGTGGGGGGTGGGGGTGGGGAATCCAACGCCCTCTTGTGGCCTCAAAAGGCACTTACACACACATGAATAAAAATAATTTTTTTAAAAAAAGATTAACAAACAAGATACCATGAAACTAAGTCTCTGCATTTAAAAAAAGCAAGCAACTGGTATTGAAAGCATACAGAATGAAAAACATCTTTGCCAGTTATTCATCTCTCTCTCACATACAATCTAATTAATAAATAAATAAGTGAAATAACACTTTTTAAAAAATAAAGTAGCCAATAATACAAAGAAAAATACTTAGTTATCAAGAAATGCAAATCAAAACTACAATGAGATTTCCCCCCAGTGAAAGTGGCTATCATAATGAAATCAAGCATCATATGCTGGGAAAGATACTGGGGAGTGCTGACACACACTGCTAGACAGCAGCCATTATGGAGAAAGAAAGAAAGAAAGAAAGAAAGAAAGAAAGAAAGAAAGAAAGAAAGAAAGAAACAAAACATATGCTAAGATCTAGCTATTATACCACTTCAGAATATAGACTAAAAGGAATCCAAGTCAGCATACAACAGAAATATTTGTACATTCATATTTATTGAGAAACTATAAACTGCCAGTGTCCAGTTTATAAAAATAGCTTAAGAATTTCATGCACACTGAAGGAAGATGTGTGAATATATACACTGGAGTATTATTAAGCCATAAAGGTGATGGAAATTATGCCATTTGCAGGAAAATGGATGGACCTGGAAACCATTATGCTAAACAACCAGACTGAGACAAGTAATGCATGCATTCTATGGTGATTTGAATATGGTTGGCCCACCGTAAGTGGCACTATTAGGTGTGGCCTTGTTGGAGGAAGTGTGTCACTGTATAGGCAGACTTTGAGGACTTCTAGTGCTCAATCTCCGCCCAGTGTGGAAGAGACTCTCTTGACTGCCTGGGGAAGATAGTCTCCTCCTGGCTGCCTTTGGACTAAGATGTAGAACTCTCAGCTCCTCCAGCACATGAATGTCTGCAAGCTGCCATGCTTCCCACCATGAGGATAATGGGCTGAACCTCTCAAACTGTAAGCTAGCTCCAATTATATGTTTGCCTTTTTAAGAGCTGCCTTGATCATGGTATCTCTTCATAGCAATAAAACTCAAACTAAGACACATTCTCTCATGAGGATTTTTGACTTCTGCCAAAATAAGGTAATGGGAAGGAATAGAGAGTAAAGTGCTTAACATATGCACATGAGAATATGATAATGACATTTATTATATATAATTATACATAGAACAGCAACACTCTACTGGCCAGTTTTGTGTGTCAACTTGACACAAGCTGGAGTTATCACAGAGAAAGGAGCTTCAGTTGAGAAAATGCCTCCATGAGATCCAGCTGTAAGGCATTTTCTCAATTAGTGATCACGGGGGGAGGGCCCATGGTGGGTGGTGCCATCCCTGGGCTGGTAGTCTTGGGTTCTATAAGAAAGCAGGCTGAGCAAGCCAGGGGAAGCAAGCCAGTAAGGAACATCCCTCCATGGCCTCTGCATCAGCTCCTGCTTCCTGACCTGCTTGAGTTCCAGTCCTGACTTCTTTGTTGATGAACAGCAACTTGGAAGTGTAAGCTGAATAAACCCTTTCCTCCCCAACTTGCTTCTTAGTCATGATGTTTGTGCAGGAATAGAAACCCTGAGTAAGACAAACATTATATTCAATAAATGAATGTATTTTAAAACTTTTAAAGCTGTGCATAGTCGTGCATGCCTACAATCCCAGCACCCAAGAGGAAGGATTATGAGTTCCTGGAAAGCCTGGGCTATGTTTCAAAAATGAAAGAGATGGTTAATACATGAAACAATATCAATTAATCTCAAATTTTTACTATGTAACATGAAAGTCAATGAGCCAGGAAGAATAAATAGCATACAGGCCAACCAGAAGTTTAACTGGGTAAAGGTGATTGCTTAGAAGGAAAGAACTGACTTCCAAGTTGCTCTCTAACCTCCATACACATGCCAAGGCTGTCCCTCCACTCCTGTCCTGAAAACAGGTACACTTGTGTCTGTGCACATACAGACATACCTAAAAACTTTCCCCAGGTGGTGGTGCACACCTTTAAGCCTTGCACTCACTCAGTAGGCAGAGGCAGGGAAAATTCTGAGTTTGAGGCCATCCTGATCTACAGAGCAAGTTCCAGGAGAGAAACCCAAGAAAGGAAAGGGGAGGGGAGGGGAGGGGAGAGAATAGAAGAGGGGGAGGAGGGAGTGTGAGCAAGAAAGCTTGCTCTCACCCATATTCTTCTAAACACTAACTGCCAGCTCATACACAGACAGAAAACGTCAATGTAGAAAGGTTAGTAGGGAAAAAGGGATTCATGGGGAGGGGGTGTCCCACAGGGCTAGGATGGGGACACCTAGGAAAAAAGGATGCAAAAGAAGGGTGAATGGGATCTAAAGATATTATGTAAATGTGTACAAATGGCACAATGAAAACACTATGATTAACTAATGCATGCATGCAAAAAAACTGCTTGATTCTATACAATTAAAGGGGAGGGTCATAAGTTGGGCACATGACCTTCCCATTTTCACAATGGTACTGACATTAGCTGAGTAAGTTATCAGAAATATTGAAATTTTTCAAAAACTTGAAAAATAATTTTCTTCTCCGTAATAAGCACCTAATAACCTAGTATCAATATAGTGCTCAGAACAGTGTCTGATACACGGTAAATGCTACCAAAAACCTGGTTAAATAAATGTCACAAAAACTGCCAGGCCTAGATGCCAAAACCTTTAATCCCAGCACTTGGGAGGTAGACGCAGACAAATCTGAGTTCCAGGCAAACCAGAACAACATAGTGAGACCTTGTCTAAAAGAAAATATTTAACTTTTCATCAACAATAACAGCTGGAAAGAGCGTTTCCAACATCTTCATGGGAACTGGTTTTCCAACTTGGACTCATAATCACTCATGGAGAAGATAAATTTTGGGGCCTACAATGACAGAAAACTCAGATCACACAGCGGCATTTCCTAAAAAAATTCAAAAGTAAAAACCAAGAATAGCTTTAAGCCAAGAATGATGGGCTATTCAGCAAACAGTAATTCTCAAGAAGCCTTTCCAGGAAGCGTACTGGAAAAAAAAAAAAAAAAATGCTGTGAAGAAAATAGACATAAAGAGAACTCCAAGCTGGGAGTGGCAGTACACAGGCAATCCCAGCTTCCGTGTGTGTGTGTGTGTGTGTGTGTGTGTGTGTGTGTGTTGTGTCGTGTCTGGAGTTTGTGGTTAAGTAGGAAGAGCCTATATCCAGAGGAAAAATTAATACTTAAAAGAGGCACAATGGGAAAAAAAAAGGACTTGACGTAATGTCTGATAATTTGGATAGGGAAAGGTATAAACTGTACCCAAACTACGGGCCAACGGGAGGGGGTAATGGAGGAGCTAGCCCTAGTAAAAGATAAGCAGCCTAAACTACAATCACAATTTAAAAAGGCCAACAACACCGATTCTCCCGAAGCTTGTATGGTTAAAGCTTTGACAATCTTAAATGAGAACTAAAAAGTATAGGGGACTAAAGAGTTAAGACAGGGGGAGGGGGAGCTAACGTCAATCTTAGAAACTAGAAAATAATTTAGTATAGGCGATAAAATTTTTGTTTTGCGAGAGGGTCTTACTATGTAAACTTTGGTTTGCTTTGAACTCTGTGTAAATCGGGCTGACCTCCAAAACTCAAGCTTACCTCTCTCAAGTGCTGGGACTAAGGGTATGTGCCACGCCTTGCCGGGATAAATGTTTAAAGGAGTTCTCAGTTAAATTACGAAATTTACCCTCAGATATATGGATTAGCATTAGAAAACAGGGGTGGTGGTGAATAAATAGCTAATTCCTCTTCTACCCAAAATTAGATAGACCTAAAACCTATAAATCAAACTTAACCATATTAAAAGACAAAACCAAAACAGTTCAAAGTGTCTTGTCTTTGGAGAGAAGACCGGACGGAAAAGAACGGAACAAGGAACTGTGGCTTTCCCTTTGGAACCCCCCCCCCCAAACAGGGGAACGCAAAGTTTACAAAGGAAATGATGATTCAGCTTAGCAATTTGTCTTTTGAGAACACAAAAATATACTAGGAATGTCACTAAATCAAAGTTTTTGGTTTCTTCTAAGGCAGGAAGAAAGTAAATAACTTAAGCAAAAGAAATAGGTTCTTGGAGAGAGGCGGTTCTAAAGCCGAAAGTGGGAGGGGACACATGTGCCCGGAACTTTTCCAATCCAGAAATTCTAATTGAGAGTACAAAGTCGAACTCGGACAGAATTGCGCGAACCACAAAAGCAAAACTCACGAATCGGAAGGACTAAAAGTTTGCCTGTAAACTAGCAAACTAACACCACTGGAGAAGACAGGAAGTGAAACAGCGAGCTGCCTGCAGTCGTACAACGAAGCCCGCCAGGGAGATAGACCGCTCCCCTACCCTAGTCCTTCGTAACTAGCCGCTGCCCGCGCTCGGTTAACTGCAACAAATGGCCAGGCTCCGGTGGAAAACAAGCGATCCGGACGCTGGGAAGGCCGGGTTCAACACAGTGGACCAGCCAGCGGTCCCTACCCTGACAACCTTGCTGCCCGCGTTAGGGGGCTGCCTAGCCAGGGCGTCCTTTCGAGCTCTGTGAGCAGCGCGGGCATCCGAGGAAACAAAGCCGTGGGCGGAGCCTGGAGTGCCCCGCTAGGCAGGCGGGTAAGGAGCCGCCCAAGCCCCCACAGACCCCTACTAGCCCTCGCTCCGCCCAGACCGCCTCTGGAACCGCGAACCCGCGAAGCGGCCCTCGAGGCCGCCTGGGGCGGGCGCCCGTCCCTGAGGGCCGCGGCCTAGACGTGCCGCGCCGGGTCCCCACGCCGGCGTACTGGACGCCTCCTCACCTTCTCTTCCACGCAGTTGACAATGATGGACGGGTACTTGCGGCTGAGCCAGCGGAAGAACGCCGGGACTCCCATGACCAGCGGGCAGCTCAAAACAGCAGCCTGGTCAGCGGGAGAGTGTAACCAACGAGACTGGCAGGAGCGGGAGACGCGGGCACCAGCACTTCCTCCCACGTGCGTTCAGCGACCGGAAGTTGCGTCATCCCACCACCGCGGGGGAAGCAGGGAAAGAGCTCAGTTAAGTGGGAATTCGTTTAAACTGGACAAGTGGTGGTCTGGCTGGGCGAGCTGTAGGGCTGGATGGTGAGTGTAAAGCCTATGAGAGGAGGACTCCGGGCTGACGCCTTCGCCCGCAATAGTCCCCAGAGCTCCCGCCACATTAGGCCCGCGGCATCAGGTCCTTGCTTGTGTGGTCTGGACTTTGGAAAGGCGTGGCCTATCTGACTTCCTTTCTCACAGTCTTGGACAGAATACAATCCTCTACACTCTAGTTTCCATTTCCTGGTTTCTCTCATTTTTATACTACTGTGCCTTGCAGAACTATGAAAAAGCATCATAAAGTTTTACAATGTTTAAAAAATCTGCTTTGCATAAGCAACTTTTCAAAATACGTTTAAAATTTATTTTTTAAGTGTGTATTTCTACATGTGGCCATGTGAACGAGTGCTGGTACCTGTGGAGGCCAGAGGCATCATATCCCCTGGAGCTGGAGTTACAAACAATTGTAGTCAGCCTGCTGTGGCTGCCAGGAGTCAGACTCTACTTTGGAAAAACAGCCGGAACGCTTTCCTGCTAAGCCCTCTCGCAGCCCAACGATAAATAGATGCAGAATCTAGCCAGAATTTGGTGTTGAACAACTTTGTCGTTATGCTCAGTATATCAACGTTTACTAATATCACGCTCTAGCATTTATTGAGTATTTATGATGTGCTAAGGCAAGGAACTAAAGAATTAATTAATCACCAGTTGAGCCTTCTGTGCTGGCTGGCTGTGTCATGCTGGTGACTCCAGTATGAAAGAATTTTCCAAACAAAAAAAGCGCAGTTTATTAGATTCAGTGCATGCAGCAGGCGAGAAAGTAAAAGCTGGAAGGGGCTGTTTTTGCGGAAGCATGTTTCTATATGGGCAGTAACAGCCTGGCCTTGAGGCAGCGATTGTTTGCCTGAGTCAGGCAATGTGTAACAACTCCATCCATCCTGTGGTCTTGCTGTACCTTTTTTTTTTTTTTTCCTTTTTTTTGTAACATGTAACAGATAAAGTCAGGTTGTCAAAGAGTTAAATCACTTGCTTATTCATACTGCCTGCATTTCTCTTCAAGCAAGGATCATTTAGTCCTCTGTTCTCAAACCAACATGGTTTTTTTTTTTTTTTTTTTTGGTTTTATGAGACAGGGTTTCTCTGTGTAGACCGGGCTGGCCTGGAACTCACTCTGTAGACCAGGCTGGCCTGGAACTCAGAAATCCGCCTGCCTCTGCCTCCCGAGTGCTGGGATTAAAGGTGTGCTCCACCACTGCCTGGCTTCCAACATGATATTTTTATCCCTTGTTTTCTGGTGGTTTCAAATATACCCTGTCATATCCCCCACCCCACCTGCAGCATATGAAAGAAGTCTTGAAAGAGGAGATATCTGTGCCCATTTGCTCAAGCTTGAAAGTCTTTCTTTCCTGAATCCCCCTTGGCCTGACAAATCACACTCAATCACAAAGGCTCACCTTAAGAGGCCCATTTAATTGGAAATAGCCCCTTCTTAAGAGTTTGGGTCCTCTGGGATGTGCTATGTTCTTATATGAACACAAATTCATAGGCAGTTGAGTAGGCAGCTTGCTACATTGAGCCCCCTAGAGTTCATCACAAATGGTTTTGAACTTTGAAATGTAAAAGAAGTCAAAGCTGTATAAGGTGATAAGCATTGAAACTTCCTGGTCCAGCAAAGAGGCTCACACCAGTAATCCTAGCACTGAAGAGGATGAAGAGGCAGGAGGGTATCCTGGGTCAAAAAACAAACGAAATATACAGAAACGAATACTAGTCTACAATGTTAGGTTGGAACCCCTGTTCATCCCTAGCACAAGCTGGGAAACCCCATTTCCCCTCCTTCCCCACCTCTAGTCCCTCCCACACAGAAAAATATTCCCCTACCTACTTGGAAAGAACTCGGGGCTCATTGTCTCCATGTTCCTGACAACTCACCCAAAAGTGCCTGCCCAGGGACTCAGTTTTTGACCATATGTGGACACAATCCTGGCTCCTAGTTCACACATCACCCAGTGCCAAACACCCATAAAAATGCCCCTGCTTTAGCCTAGATGCTTGACTTCACTGACCTCCACCTCTCAGACCAGTGAATCCGCCTGAGAGCTGCCTCCTAATGAACCTGCCTTTTGCTTCTTTGAATGTGGTCTAATCTGGCCTATATCTGCATCACTGAGGGAGAGGAAAAAACCTATCATTCAGTGGGAGCAAAGGGTCTAAGTCTGGTTCCAGGAGTTTTTGAGCTAAAAACCTCTCTTCTTGATAAGTGTGGTTTGTGTGAGATTTCCCCCATAGTCTCAGACATTTGAATGCTTGGGCCCCAGATGGTGGCCATTTTTGGAGAGAGGAGGTGTGACTTTGTTGGAGTGAGTGTGTCCCTGGAAGTGGGCTTTGAGAGTTTCAAAAGCCAGACACCATTCCCAGTTTGCTGTCTCTGCTTTTTGCTTGCAGTTTAAGGTGGGAGCTCTCAGCTTTCCATGCCAGCTGTCATGGCTGCACACTACCATGCTTCCCAACCTTGATGGTGACAGATTCTTCTTCCTCTGGAACAGTAAGCTCAAATAAACCCTTCTATAAACTGCCTTGGTCATGGTATTTTATCACAGCAATGGAGAATTAGCTAGAACAATAAGTTTGTTAATTACATGATCCTCTACCTCCACCCCCAACACTCACTCACTCTCTCTCTCTCTCTCTCTCTCTCTCTCTCTCTCACACACACACACACACACACACACACACACACACACACAGTGCTAAGCTATTCAAACTTGGGTCTTCAGTCTTAGCATCAAGCACCTCTAGTGGATGAATTATCTCACTGGCCTAGTAAAAGCAGCTCTTAAAAACGGTTATACTAGATGAAAACTACCACAGTATGTGTCAGAACAGCCTGAACACTCCTGCTTTTCAGGGGAATTTTGTCAGTGAAGCTGGGGCAAGGCCAAATCTGGAAAGATAGGTTGGTGAGCTCTCTGGAGGTGGGGTGGGGAGACTGGGTGGGAAAAAGACTGCCAAAGGTTCATGAACATTTAAAAATTCATTTTAATTCCCATTAACATTGTGATGATCATAGGGAATATTGTATTTGGTTTTGCCTATTATTGGTGTCTAGATTATTGCATGTTTTCTTTCTTTCTTGATCCTTATCAGTTTTGCCCAGTTTATATCTCTCCACAGTACACTCTTCTTTGTTTGTCAGTCTCATCCAGCCCAGGCTGGCCACAAAATCTCTTTGTAGCCAAGAGTGACCTTGAACTTCTGTTCTTCCTCCCTCTACCTCTTAAGTGTTGGTATTGTGGACGTTCACCACCACGCCCAGCTGAAATGTACTTGTGTTTCCTTAAGATTTAAAGCTGTATTGTAATTGTCTGTATGTGGGAGAGGTGAATACATGTGACTCTCCTCAGATACCCTGGAGCTGCACTTACAGGTGGAGCTGCCTGGTGTGAGTGGTAAGAACCGATCTTGGCTCTTCTGTGCTCCTTTTAACCCCTCCATCAACTCCCGCAGGCACTAGCTGAAGTTAAAGCAGTGGTTTGTTTTTTACTTTCATAGTCTCAAAAGGTCAAGATCAAGGTGCTAATTGGTACTGTCTCTGTGGTCTCATCCTGGATCTTCCTATGAGTTCACGCCATTTTCCTTCTTGTGTGCCTCAGTCCATTTCAGGAACTTGTTAAAGATAAAAAATATGGCTGTATAACCCAGGCAAACCACAAACCCAAAATCCTAACATCAGCCACCTCCAATTGCTAGAATTACACGTGTGCTCTACCTCATCTGGCACCAAACTTCCTCTTCTATCAAGCATAATGGCTTAAGACCTAATGACCTCATGTAATTAGATCATTAAAGGTTCTATCTTCAAATTCATTCACATTCTGAGATGCTAGAGGTTAACAGCATTGACAAACTGTTTTTTTCTTCTTAGGCTCTTTTTATTTGTTGAGACAGTACCCCCAGGTTGGCTTTGAACTTGAAATCCTGAGGGTTAGGATTAAAGGCCTGTGCCACCGTGTTAGCCTTTGTTTTTCAATTTCTCTCTCTTTTTTTTCAGTTGATATTTCATCTTTAGAACTATATATTTCAGAAAAAAAAATCTTTGCCTCCTTGGTCTTAAGAGTAGGAACCAGGACTCTGTTCTAATGACACTATGTCTGGTAGAGCCTAGTACCTCTGAATAGTGACTCAGTTCAAGTATGAAATGAACCTTTGTCTTTAGGTAGCATCATGACTTTGGAATTAGAGACATTCTTGTTGGGTATAAAGTGCTAGTGTCCCCATCACTTTTTGCCAATTTAAATATTATTCATCAGTCCCTTTCTCCCAGCATGGAAGCCCAGCCTGGCTTCCACACTCTCTCATCTTCCACATGAATTCAGCTCATCAGCATGTGGCACCATGTTTTAAATCATTTCCCACTTCATTTGTGAGTATCTGTTTTCCTTTAATGTATGAGGATAAAGGTGAGATTTGTAACAAAGAAATCAATTCTAAAATTTGCATTTACCATGTGTGAGGTCAGGCTCCAGGTCTTCCTATGGTGATATTAATAACAACCAGACAAGACCACTACTACAATTTTTGAGCCAAATTTGAAGCAATACTTCATCAAATATTGGCCAGGATGAAGGACGCTGGCCAGGCCCATTCTAGAGACTTACAGAGTATGGCACCAAATTACATTAGTCAGAGGCTTATAAAGGCAAAACTGACAAGGCCACATACTTCCCACCTTCATCCAAACAGGGACAAGTATACATGCTGATGTACCTCCTGTCTACATACCTCCTGCCTACATGTGATCATACATCCTGTGCAACTGGGGCAATAACAAGCAAAAACGTGTGGCTTGTTATTTTACACAAACAACAGCCGCCAGCATTCCAAGGACTCATCTGTGCTTGGGTGAATGGAACTCACAGGTTAGAGGCATTTTGTTCCATAGATCTTAGGCACAGTAATTTAAACTTAGAACATAACATTAGTCCTCACAGTGACTTGGGGATCTTATTGCTTCCATCCTTAATTCTTGTGGTGGTTTGAATGAGGATGGCCCCTATAGGCTCATATGGTTAAACACTTGGGTCCCTTGGTAGGACTAATTGAGAAGGCTTAGAATGTATGGCCTTGTTGGATGAGGTGTGTCACTGGAAGCAAGCTTTGAGGTTTCAAAAGACTCCTGCCATTCCCATTGTGATCTCTGCCTCCTGCCTGTGGATCAACATGTAAACACTCAGCTGTTCCTGACACCCATCTTATGATGAACCCTAACCCTGTAAAACTGTAAGCCCAATTAAACATTTTCTTTTAGAAGCTGCCTTGATCATGACGCTTTATTGCAGTAATAGAAAAGTAACTAAGACAAGTCTGCAAAGGCTGGATGTTTTTAAGAGCCAGGCTTAACGGTAGCTTATATTTAACATCCACTAGGCCCAAACCTGTTGGACCCAGCCCAGGTGCAGAGAAAGCCTGGACAAGGTAGTCATCTTGAGTACTAGGGAATTAGAAAAGAAAATAGGATTAGCTGAACCCATGACATTATCTCTCTTATATTTAATTGCAAGTAAAGTTACTAAGCATCTAAGACCCATAATCTTGAGGCTGCAGAGATGGCTCAGCATTAAGGGAGCTTATTGCTCTTTTGGAAGAGCTGGGCTGGGGTCCCAGTACCCACATGCTAACATTGCATTTGTAACTCCAATTCCAAGGGATCCTGATGCCCTATTTTGACCTTCATGAGCACTGGATATGGTATACAGACATATATGCAGACAAAACACTCATACATAAAAAGGATGCATAGTCTTTCCTATATATCCTTGGATCCATAAAAAAAATTAAAATACCACAATCTCTCTTTAATAACTTGAATATCAATTTAGAAAAGATGAAATATTGACTTCAAAGAGCCTACCATCAGTACCAAAGACAAGATATAGCCACAAAATATTAAGTATAGTGTAGCAGAATCCAATTAACACTACTCAAATCGATCCCAGTGGCAGCAGCATGTGTTTCTCGCTACCTGCCCCAATGTTCTGGGTTCCCGAATGAAATATCCACACACACAGCCTTTTTACTTTTATACGTCTTAAATAGCTCAATGGTTGGGCCACTCCCTAACCTCCATGTGGCACGCGCGCGCGCGCGCGCGCACACACACACACACACACACACACACCCCATATTCCCGAGTTGGTTACTTACTAATCCTATATTCCATCTTCACTGCCCTAAACCCAAACGTGCAGCCCTCATGGGCCATGATCCCTAACCCCTACATGGCGGCTAGGCTCTCTGTCTTCTGCACCTCTCAGACCTAGTGTCTCTCTTCCTTCCTCTGCGTGGCCATCCTCTTCCTGTTCCTTCCTCAGGAAGGAATCCCCTCAAGGGATTCCTCAATCCCTTGCCCAGTAATCTAAAGTCCCGCCTCTGTCTCCCAGCCCAGTTATTGGCTGTCTGCATCTTTTTTTACCAATCAGAACCAACTGATGATGGGACCCTGCGAACAAGTTTTGCAAGAACTCAATTAGCATAAGAACACAAACAGCAACAATACAGTAATTACATAACAGTTTAAGGGAAATAAGTTTCTCAGCACAGTATTTAATTGGATTTCAAATGAGTTTTCCAGGTCATAATAACTGCACATATTTAGAAAAAGTAGAGATCTTGACGTCTAATAAAATCATCACAACACAAGGAAATGGAATGAGTCTTGGACTGATATTAAGCTCTGGGTGAAAACAGGGAATATGAACAAGAGAACACCATTTCTGGGGCTGGAGAGATGGTTCAGTGGTTAAGAACATTTGCTGTTCTTCCAAAGGATCCAGCACCCACATGATGGCTCACAATTGTCTGTAACTCCAATTTCAGGGGAATGTAACACTTTCTTCTGATCTCTTAGAACATCAAGCATATGTGTGGTGTATAGGCAAACATGCAGGCAAACCACACACACATGAAATACGTTTTTATTTATATTTATATAAATAAGTTATTTGTTTTTATTTATTTTTTTGAGCCAGAGTCTCACTATATAGTCCTAACTGACTCACAACTTGATACATAGACCAGCATGTCCTCAGACTCACAGAGATCTGCCTGCTTCTGCCTCCTGAGTGCTAGACTAAAGGCATGAGCCACTATTCCTAGACAAAATACAAATTTTTAACTTTTTAAAAGAAGATAGTTTCTTGGAGATGAGGATTTGTTCTCGGTTTGGTTTATAATGATACTAAAATAGATCTATCATGATGCTAAAATAGATCTGAACAAAAGTGTTTCTAAAATGTAATACTTTTTAAGAGCATAAAGGGGTCCTAAGGCCAAAGAATTCGAGAAGTTATATTTTAGAATATAAAGCTAGAAAAGGGAACTAGGAGTTTCTGTTCCTGGAACCCATGCAAAGCTCATCTTTGAGATTTCTAGGGTTTTGACATATTCAGTCTCCATTTTGGATGCTCTTCACTCTCTAAAATAATCTGTAATCATTGTTGCTGTGTGAGTGACTTTGCCTAGAGCTGGCAGTTTCTCATTAATTGTGCTTATCTCTTTAGGAATTACAGAACTTCGCATGTCTTTGTCTGTTCCTTTCATCTTGCTCACTCTCCTTTACTCACTACACTGCACATTTTCTCACGGCTTTTTACTCTCAGTGTAGACCTAGCTAGCCCAGAGAGTGGTAACCGTGCCACAGGCTGAATGCTATGCTGTCTTGGGATCTCCTCCATCCAATAACTTAATCACTTGAATTCAGGTTTGCTCAAGTTTTTAGGGCATGGACAAAATGAAGTCAAGTTCTTCTCTAAAATGTAACAATAATGGCCTCTAGTTCAGTTCCAGTATTGAATCCTTATTCTGCTCTGAGATGTCATGAGCAGTTTTTACTATCTGCCTTTTTTGTCCACAGTCTAGTCCTCCGAAGATCTACTGGAATGGTCCAATAAGCTCTGCTTATAATATTCTGAGGTTTATCTAGCCCACAGATCCAGACTCTTCCTTATCCCTTCCATAAACCAGTTCCTTGAGCCTAGGAACCACATGGTCAACCTAATCATGTAAGGATGCTACTTCTCAGTACAATTGACTGTACTCAGTCTCTTTTTCATTGCTGTGACAAAAATCCAGATAACACCGTAAAGGGAAAGGGTTTATTTTATTTATAGTAGGAGATATTATATTCCAGAACAGCATAGAAAACCTTGTGTTGGTAGCATTTACTCACATCTGGGCAGAGCAGGAAGCAGAGAGAGATGAATGCTTGTATTCATTGGGTTTTCGACTTTTCTCAGCTTGATTCAGGTTAGGCCCTCTGCCCTTGAGATTGTGCTCCCCACATTTAGGGTGAGTCTTCCCTCCTCAGTTAATCCACTCGGGAATCAGCCTCACAGACAGTCCAGGAGGTATATTGTCTAGATCAGCAGTTTTCAACCTGTGGGTTGTATCCCCCAAAGGGGTCGGATATCAGACGCCTGCATTATGATTCATAAAAGTAGCAAAATTACAGTTATGAAGTAGCAATGAAATAATTTTGTGATTGGGGGCCAGCACAACATGAGGAACTGTATTTAAGGGTCACAGCATGAGGAAGGTTGAGAACCACTGGTCTAGATAATTTTAAATCTAGTCAAGGTGACAAAGATTAGCCGTCATAATTGCCATGTGTACTTCAAAGACAAAAGTAAAAATGACCTTGATGAGTAAGTATTCAGAACATGTTCATTTCTATACAATTCTATTCTCATTGACCTTTACAATGTAGCTCAGAAAAACAAGGACAGAAGTATAACACAGAAAAAGATGCATCTTAAAGCTCCAATAAGTATACATTGATACATATAGTCAGAAAAAGTATTTAATTCTAAGGTTCCACTATTTATGCTCACATCTTAAGTCAACTAAAACCATCATTCTCAGCCACAAAACATAACAATGAGTAATGTAGTGGTGGTTTGATATGCTTAGCCCAGGAGTGGCAGTGTTAGGAGGTGTGGCCTTGTTCGAGGAAGTGTGTCACTGTGGGTGTGGGCTTTGAGATCCTCGTCCTAGCTGCCTGGAAGTCAGCCTTCCCCCCGTCTGCCATTGAAACAAGATGTAGAACTCTCAGCTCCTCCAGCACCATGCCTACCTGGACGATGCCATGTTCCTGCCATGATGATAATGGATTGAACCTCAGAACTTATAGGCCCCAGTTAAATGTTTTCCTTTATAAGAATTGCCTTGGTCATGGTGTCTATTCACAGCCATGTAAACCCTAACTAAGACAGTAGTATGAAGTTTGTGAGAAATATTCTTTTGCGAAGTAGTTGGGCACTTACAACTAAGCAGAATACATTTCTGGAGTCACCTTAAAGCCTTTTTGCTAACCATTCTTTAAATTTCTCTGACAATAAGAATACCCTTTTTGCAAAATGTTTGCATTCTTTAGCTACTTTGAGAAATGATGCTGTAGATAAATAGGTACTTGCTACTACTAATGCACTTAACAAGTTGGGCTACATGTACGGGGTTTTAGAGAGAAAGATATGATAAAACCAGAAGCCTAAATCCACACTTGGTATTACATAGATTTAGATGACAAATCCTATGCTTGTGTCTAAACTATAACCTAAGTGATCAAAGCCTGCTACAACACGGTTTACTTGTTTGTAAAGCAGGTACAAGATGTCCTACATCCAGTACAATGAATGGCGCCTACTCTATTTCTTTCTGTAATATGACATTTGAGGAAATTCTGGCAGATTTCCATTTGAGGCCACAGGTTGCATTGTCTCTTAAAGGGAGACAGGAAGTTGACAGAAGTCACATACTCCTAAGAGTGAGCAGTGTAATTCCCTCTGTGGTACAAATGGAAGAGTCTCGATAGAAAAGACCTCAGGATAATCAGGTGTAAAGCACTCTGAGAAATGTCGAAGGTAAGACCTCAACCCTACTAGCTGATAAGCCAGCCCTGACTTTTATTTAGTGACATGAGTGACGTTTATCTGCCTTTCACTAGAACATCTAATCCACTTGTCAAGGTGTGTCTTTAAATGGAGACCTGATTTCTGGTCAGAGTTGGCAGGCTTTGAATACAAATGTGACTGCCCTGGCTGAAATTCCTTATTGGAAAAAAAAAAAAGAGAGACCATGGAGACACAAAATCCTCACGCAAATCCTTACAGCAACAACACCGCTTTGCCTCTAAAAGACACCGACTGGAGAGAGATGCTTGCCGCTGCTGTGCCTGCTCTATGTTCTGCCAATTAAACAGAATGAACTACTAAAGCGTTTATATGTCTCAGTACTCCCTCCTTGGTCCCTAAGTAGAATCATAGAATTATAGATTCTTCTCCTTACTTCCAAATTACCTACCCAGACCTGTTTTGGAAACGGAAAATCAAGATGGCTGAAGAACATCTAGACCTGCCTAGCTCTATGTGAAGAATCTATAGGAGATCCAGGGTCCAATGTCAGCGTAAGGAGCTTATGTTCCAAGTGCGTAGGTAAACATAAATACATTTGAAGTTAAGTAACACTAAGCAACTTGTGAAGGAAGACACTGTAGATATTTATAGATAAACAGAACTTAGTATATGAGTTCAAAAGAGAGGGGGGAAAAGGGCCTGGCATGAGTGCCAATGAATTGCAACAAGAATCAGCAGAGGTGGTAAGACATGAAACAGGTCTTCATGGCATAGTAAGATAAATAAGACCCTCATTAAAATGATGTATTACTGGGCACGTTGGCTCACGCCTTTAATCCCAGCACTCAGGTGGCAGACAGTAGGATCTCTGTGAGGTAAAGGCCAGCCTGGTCTACAAAGTAAGTCCAGGACACCTAGAGCTTGTTACACAGAGAAACCTTGTCTCTAAATAAATAAATAATAAAAACAAATAAATAAAATGATGTCTCATTAACTATAAGAAATACTGTTCTTTCTCCCCCATCTTCCTCTGCCAATACGTTCCTCTTCTCTTTATCTCTGCTTCTTCTCCCATACGTTTTGTTGACCACTTAATTCACTCTGTCCATGTCATGAGTTTGTCTAGCCTCATCCTGGTCTCCTCTGTTTGTTTTGTTTTGAAACAGGTCTCACTCAATAGCCCAGGCTGGCTTAAACTCCCAGTCATCTTTCCTCTTCAGCCTTCCAGGTGCTAGGATTACAGCCCTGAGCAATCAGGTCTGGTTGGGCAGTCTCCTCTGTTTCCTCTTTTGTTGTTTGTTTAAATATGGTGTGTGTGTGTGTGTGTGTGTGTGTGTGTGTGTGTGTAAGTATGTACACAAATGCTGGTGGAAGCCAGAGACATTGGATCTTACTGAAGCTCGATTCACAACTGCCTGATGTGAGTACTGGAATCTAAATTTGGGTTCTTGGAAGACCAGTACATGTGTTAAGTTCTGAACTATCTCTCCAGCTTGCCTGGAATTTATTATGTACATCGGGCTGGCCTCAAATTGACAAAGCTCTGCCTGCCTCTGCCTCTGTGTGCTACAATTACAGGTGTGCACCACCATGCCTGAGGCCCATTTCTTCTTTGCCTAGACAGCTGTCTGTGGCTCCAGCTTCAGGGAATCCAATACCCTCTTTTGGCTTCCATGTATATGCATGAACACAGTGCACATTTAAATACACAGGCAAAACACATACACAAAAATTTTAAATAAATATTTTTAAAAAGAGGTACATGAATTACTTAGGTATAGTTACACACATCAAAATGTGTTTTAATGTAGGGATCAGTAAGTTTGAGATGTGGCTTGCATATACTCGGAAATCATCACTAATCAAGTTGTAAAATAATCCCATTCCCCCACAAATCTGCCTTGAGCTCTCTGCTCACTCCTAGAATGGAGCAATCACTGAGCTGAGTTTTACGGGGCGGATTAGGGGCTTTTTTCCCTGGATTTTATTTTATTTATATTTCAAATGTTTTCCCCTTCCCAGGTTTCCTCTTTGGAGACCCCCTATCCCATCCTCTATCACCCTGCCTCTATGAGTGTATCCACCCACCCACCCACCCACTCCCATCTTCCCTCCCTGGCATTCCCCTAAACTGGGGCATCTAATACTCTCAAACCCAAGGGCCTCTCCTCCCATTGATGGTCAACAAGGTCCTCCTTAAACACTTATGTGGCCAGCATCATGGGCCCCTCCATATGCATTCTTTGGTTGGTGGTCCAGTATCTGGCAGCACTGGGAGGCCTGACCAGTTGACACTGTTACTCCCTCCCTATGGGTTGCAAACTCCCTCAGTTCCTTCAGTTCCTTTTCTAACTCCTCCATCTGGGACCCAACTCTCAGTCCAACAGTTGCTGTGAATTGAATCATGGGTGTTTGGAACTTTTAGGCTAATATCCACTGATCAATGAGTACACACCGTGTTTCTTCTTTTGAGACTGAGTTTTTTTTGTTTGTTTGTTTTTTGTTGTTGGGATTTGGAGGGGGGGGAGGTTGAGACAGGGTTTCTCTGTATAGCCCTGGCTGTGCTGGAACTCACTCGTATACCAGGCTGGCCTCGAACTCAGAAATCTGCCTGCCTCTGCCTCCCGAGTGCTGGGATTAAAGGCGTGCTTTACCTCACTCAGGATGATATTATCAAGTTCCATCCATTTGCCTGAGAATTTCATGAAGTCATTGTTTTTAATAGCTGAGTAGTATTCCATTGTGTAAATGTACCACATTTTCTGTATCCATTCCTCTGTGGAGGGACATCTGGGTTGTTTTTAGCTTCTGGCTATTATAAATATGGCTGCTATGAACACAGTGGAGCATGTGTCCTTATTACATGTTGGAGCATCTTCTGGATATATGCCCAGGAGTGGTATAGCTGGGCCCACAGGGAGTATTATGTTCAATTTTCTGAGGGTCCGCCAAACTTATTTCCAGAGTGGTTGTACAAGCTTGCATTCCCACCATCAATGGAGGAGTGTTCTCTTACTCCACATCCTGGCCAGCATCTACTGCCACCTGAGTTTTTGATCTTAGCCATTCTGACTGGTGTGAGGTGGAATCTCAGGGTTGTTTTGATTTGCATTTCCCTGATGAGTAAGGATGTTGAACATTTCTTTAGGTGCTTCTCAGCCATTTGAGTTTCCTCAGTTGAGAATTCTCTGTTTAGTTCTGTTGCCCATTTTTCGATAGGGTTATTTGGATCTCTGGAGTCTAAATTCTTGAGTTCTTTGTATATATTGAATATTAGCCCTCTATCAGACATAGGATTGGTAAAGATCTTTTCCCAATCTGTTGGTTGCCATTTTGTCCTATTGACAGTGTCCTTTGCCTTACAGAAGCTTTGCAGTTTTATGAGGTCCCATTTGTCGATTCTTGATCTTAGAGCATAAGCCATTGGTGTTCTGTTCAGGAACTTCTCCCCTGTGCCCATGTGTTCAAGAGTTTTTCCCACTTTCTCTTCTATTAGATTCAGTGTATCTTGTTTTATGTGGAGGTCCTTGATCCACTTGGACTTGAGCTTTGAAGAAGAATCAATTTGCATTCTTCTACATGTTGACTACCAGTTGAGCCAGCACCATTTGTTAAAAATGCTGTCTTTTTTCCAGTGGATGGTTTTAGCACCTTTGTCAAAGATCAAGTGACCATAGGTGTGTGGGTTCATTTCTGGGTCTTCAATTCTATTCCATTGATCTACCTGCCTGTCACTGCACCAATACCATGTAGTTTTTATCACTACTGCTCTGTAGTACAGCTTGAAGTCAGGGAGGCTGATTCCCCCAGAAGTCCTTTTATTGTTGAGAATAGTTTTTGCTATCCTGGGTTTTTTGTTATTCCATATGAATTTGAGAATTGCTCTTTCTAAGTCTATGAAGAATTGAGTTGGGATTTTGAAGACTTCTTTCATATCTTCTATCTCTTGTATTGTGTTGGTGATGCTTGCATCTATGACTCCTGATCTCTTTCCTAGGGTTTCTATCTCTAGGGTTGTCTCCCTTTGTGATTTGTTTATTATTTCTATTTCCATTTTTAGATCCTGGATGGTTTTGTTCATTTCCTTTGCCTGTTTGATTGTGTTTTCCTGTATTTCCTCTTTAAGGGTTTCTAGCTGTTTACCTGTGTTCACTTGTATTTCTTTAAGGAAGTTATTTATTTCCTTCTTAAAGTCTTCTATCATCATCATGAGAAGTGATTTTAAATCTGAGTCTTGCTTTGCTGGTGTGTTGGGGTATCCAGGGCTTGCTGTGGTGGGAGAGCTGGGTTCTGATCATGCCAAGTTGCCTTGGTTTCTGTTCCTTATGTTCTTACCCTTGTCTTTTGCCATCTGGTTATCTCTGGTGTTAGCTGGTCTTGCTCTATCTGACTGTGGTTTGTCCCTCCTGCAAGCCTTTTCGTCAGTACTCCTTGGAGACCAGCTCTCTCTGAGAGGAATTTGGGTTTGGAGAGCTGTGGTACAGGGTCAGCTCTGGGGTGCAGAAAGAAACCAGAAGGATCCTGTCCCCAGCTGTTTTTGGTTCCTGTGTCCTGATGGCTCTGCAAGGGTCCCTCTTGATCGAGGAATTTGAACAGAAGTGGTGGTCTTCCTGTGCTCAAAGGTGTGTTGTCACTCCTGGGAGACCAGCTCTCTCCTGGCACTGAGTATGGAGCCCTGTGTCACAGGATTAGCTTCCTGGCCTCAGAAGGAAACCAGAAGGCCACTCCTCAGTCCCTGTGTCCTGGAGGTTCTGGGCAGATCCCCCTGAGCAGAGGTACTGGCCTTACCCCCTGATCACAGGCTTGTCCACACTCCTTGGAGGGTAGCTTCCTCCCCGAGCTATTTGGGTTTGGAGCCTCGTGGCACAGACCACAGGCATAAACTGGAAGGCTCCCGCCCCAGCTGGATTTTAATGTAAAGGAAATCATCCACTTATAGACTTTGTCTGGCTTATCTTAACTTGGTGATGTTTTTGAAATCCATCTATAATTGTATGAATTAGTTTTAGATTTTAATTGTTGTGTGGCATACCAGAAGTTGTATTCACATAGCCAGATAGGGAGTTTCATTTCTGTTGTGTGATTTAAACAAACAAACAAACAAACAACACACAACAATAAGAACAATAACAAACTAAACCGTGACAAAAATAACTTGGCAGAGAAGGGGCATTACTTCATCTTACAATTCCTCTTTACAGTCTATCACTATAGGGAACGCAAAACAGGAACTTCAAAAGCTAGTCACATCACATCCATAGTCAAGAGCGCAGAGAACTGAATGCACACTTGCTCACTTGCCTGCTTGTGCACAGTTTTTCTCCCTTCACAGTTCAAGAATCCCTGCCTAGGGAATGGTGCTGGCCACTGTAGGCTGGGTCTTCACTGGTCAGCTAATTAAAACAATCCCTTAGAGACATATCCACAGGCTAACCCAATATAGATAATTGTCTTAGTTGAGGTTTGACTGCTCTGAAAGATACCATGACCAAGGCAAATATTATAAGGGCAACATTTAATGGGGGTTGGTTTTTCAGGTTCAGAGGTTCAGTCCATTATCAGTAAGGTAGGAGCATGGCAGCTTCCAGGCAGATGTGGGACTGGAGGAGTCAAGAGTTCTACATCTTCATCTGAAGGCTGCTAGGAGAAGACTGACTTCTAGGCAGCTAGGATGAGGATAGGCTAGCTCCAGTTAAATGTTTGTCTTTATAAGAGATGCTTGGGTCATGGTGTATCTTCACAGCAATGGAAACCTAATCTAAGACAGTGACTAAGTACATTGATGCAATTTTAGCTTACATACAAACTAGAAAATTGGACTGTATGGCTCATGATTATTACTGAGTGAAAGGAGACAGACAACTGTAGCCCATCCTGTCATGTTATTCATTTAGCAACTAATTATAAATCATCTTTTTGGTGATGCCAAATAGGCATGAAGTCTGAATCTATTACCAAGTCATCACAGGTGAGATTTGGACTCATAAAATCTGGGCTCAATTTGTTATGTCTTTAAGGTAATACTGAGCAGGAAGTGGAAAACAAGGATGAGTGAGAAAATGATGTATATTTTTAAAACTATAAGTAGCCACTTTTGCTTAGTAATATGATGATATCAATTTGAAGCCTAAAACTCATTAATAATTTAATGCCATTTGTCATTTTTGATGTTTCTCAAAACTGATATACACCATCCTACAAATCTCTATACTTTCCTGAAATGAATCTTCCACAAGAAACAGTGTGTTTCCTTGTCCCAACACGGGTCTCTTAAATAGAGTCATTCAAGAATTTTGAATAAGAACTAAAACAAGGGACTGAGCACTAGTATTATGCAAAAGCAAGTCATTATCTGGCTTGTGCTGCACAATGCAGGGGCGCCTCACACTCCAGAGTTTAGAGGAATACAATGGGAGAATGCCTGAAATTAATTAGTGCTCTCAGCATGCAACAAAGATAAGGATCCAGAAGCTTTGCTTGCAGTGAGTGGCAGGAACATGTTTCTGTGTTCCTATCGTGGGATCAGCTGTTGATGGAGAGCTGGCTTAGAAATCTTTACCTTTTACAGAGAGCACACTGGTAGAAGGGGGTGGGGGTGGGGCGTGATGACACTGAACAGCCAAGAATACTTTTTACATGGCTGATCCTACCACTGAAGTCAAATCAAATCACCCAAAACTGAAAATAATAATAACAAATACATAAATAAACCAAGTCCTTTCCATTTGGTGTTAAGTGTGAGCTTTACATTGGTTGTGCAATTCAGTCTCATTTATTTTCTATCCAGCAGCAGGGGCAGAGTAGACTACAACTTCCTGATGCTGCATGGGATCTGGGACAGAGCCCTGTCTCAGGACCCAGATAGCATGGTCTGATTTTAAAACCTACTGCTGTGTACCCTATAACAAGCTCCTTCGCATCTCACAGCCCTCAAAAATGGAGGAGTTAAGCCAGTTTGTCTCCAAAGACCCTTCTAGGTCTGGAGACCCAAGGGAGACACACTCTCATTTGTGTCATTCCTGTAACACCTGTAACCTGTACTTAGTACTGTGAGGAAGGAGGATAGTTCCAGGAAGTACAGAATAACAGCCCCCCCACCCCCAAATATGACATAAGGAACACTGGGTGGACCAGCTCAATGGCCTGAAACAGAATGTAAAACTAAATGGTGGTGGTCAACTCCAGCCAGGCTGGCTTAGGGCCTCAAAAACAAGATGTAAGAGACAGTGGGTGATAGTGGCTCATGCTACCTAGGTTAGCGTAAAGCAACTTCAAGACAAAGTCTATGGGGAAGCATGTGGTAAAATACTGTTGCCCTTTTCCCTAGTAAAGTTTTCAACTTTAGGGATACTGAAACCCCTACATATAACTACTGTTATCATATATACATACATATATTAGTGTGTGTGTGTGTGTGTGTGTGTGTGTGTGTGTGTGTGTTTTAAAACAGACTGAATTCTGGGGAAGGTAGGCTTCTGGGAAAAGCATGTCCTTTTCCCCAAAATGCCAATGCTGAATGAAATGGGGGTGGGGTGGGTAAATAACAGGAAAAGTACAATCCCATAGACTGCCAGGCCCCAGCAGATGCTACTCTGCTTAGCCAGCTCCTTTTTTCTGAAGTGTTTTCTTAGTGTGTGTGTGTGTGTGGGGGGGTTCCCATGTCCTACCCCTACTGAGGAGCTAATAGCAGTTGGCTGTCATTTACAGAAAAAGGATCTGAATTTGGAAGGGAGTTTTCTTGAGGTGGAGGAGAGTAGAAGAGGAGAAGTAGAGGTGGGTGGGTGTGACCATGATGTAGTGTAAAACTGTACAAAAAGTTTCAAAGAAAATAAAGTATATTCCTGCTCCCTTAGTTAAACTCTTGACCAATATACTGCTATGTTCTGTCTGAACCCATTTAGGAGTCCAAGAACCAAGACCATTGGGGTAGAGAGTAAGGAAATTAGAGACCTGCTCATAGGATACATGGATATAAACTGAGAGACACCATGCAAAAGGAGCTGCAAAAGGCAAGTGGGTTTCCGGAGATGGCCCACCATTCTGCACAGCTTGATGGGTGTACCTTGGAGAGATCCAGTCCCAAGGGCTTCGTCCAAGGATTGCTTCTTGCACTGCTGCTCCTTCTCATGTTTGTCATTGCTCTAGTCCTCATATATCTGGCCTGGAGTGATTGTCATGGGGAGATCCTTACTGCCTATAGCTTAATGTGATTACTTCTTGGGTGAAAGCCCGCTCTATTGGGCAATTTTCCTGCAGATCAATATAAAGATGAACTTCCATAAAATAATACTGTTTAAATAAACTAATGATTTTTACAGAATTCCTCATTTGATTTAAATAGTTTTAGGAAGTTAGGGTAGCTGATAGAAAGTTTAAAGAGATGGTTTAAATTGTTTTCCCAGAAAGATATAATAACATTAGAATGAAGAATAGAACGTGCCCCTCCCTTGTACAGTAGTGAGGGCTGCATAGGTTAGAGAAGAAACACAGTGAGCTTTCCTGGGTTACAAGCACGCAATTATAGTTGGAAGAGAAAAATAGGCTTGGCACAAGTTAATGATCAAAGAAAGCATTCATTCTAGGTTGGGTCTGAGTGCCTGGATCTTGTGATCTAGGGATGAGGTCATAAGTTTCAGTGTGCACCACGAAAAGATAGGGTTATAAATAAAGAGCAAATAACTCTGAGTACAAAAATAGAAGATAGATGAGTAGTCAGCAAGCTGAACAGACTTCAAAATTAGATGTTAGATAGATGGTGATCTGTGCTTGGTAAATACAAATTGTCAGCTAAGCACAGGTGAAAACTTGCTACTATACACTGTCTTGCTTAAACTTTGTTAATCAATAACAAAAGAAATACTGCTTTAGGGTTATGTGGAATTTGTGGAGGGAAAGATAGGTGGGAAATGTTTAGTTAGGTATGAGTTTCAAAGGAAGAATACATAATCAATAATCCTGTTGTCATTTCCTGTTGTAATGATTTTAATCTGTCTTTAAAGAATGTTTTTATGGTGATTGTTTTTACAGGATATGCAACTTATGGCTACGAGGTGATCTTTTTCCTACACAGAACACTTTGTCTTAGATGGTATAAAAAGGTCAAGAGAAAAAAATTAAGTTCTTGGAGCTTTGCTCCATCCAGCTATCCAGTCTGTCCGTCCATTTGTCCATCCACCTGTCTGTCTGTCTATGTGTAAAGGTGTTGGAGCTTGTCTTGCTTTATCCACTTTGTGTGTGTGTGTGTGTATGTGTGTGTGTGTGTGAGAGAGAGAGAGAGAGAGAGAGAGACTGTGTGTGTGCGTGCGTGTGTATATGATTCTCCCCTTCCTTTTCTTTTCTCATTCCTGCCAGCCCCCAAAGTATTTAAAGAGTTTGGAGAGTTTCTCACCAGTCACAGGGAGTGCTGGCCCTAGTGAATCAAGTTTTTATTCCCTCAGAGAAAAGTCTGCCAAGTGATCAGTCATCGACTCCACACCCAGCCCTCCTCCATTTACCCTGTGGTGTCGAAGAAGCTGGCTTTTGACAATAAACAGGCTTGTTTATTTTTTTTAAAGTTGTGTGTGTGTGTGTGTGTGTGTGTGTGCATGCACGTGTGCACATGTGCACATATATGAATGTCTGTGTCCTGTGGGTGCATGTTTTTATGTATGTGCGTGCAATTGGAAGTCAGAGGACCAACTCAGGTATAAATATTCAGGTACTGTCTACCTTTTAAAGATTTTATTTGGATGTGTGACACACATGTGTATGACCATGGAGGCCAGTGGCTCCCATGGAGCTAGAGTGACAGGTAGCTGAGAACCATCTGATGTGGGTGCTGGGAACTGAACTCAGGTCTTCTGGAACAACAGTAAGTGATCTTAACCACTGAGCAATCTTCCTAGCCTCTAGCTGCAATGTACTTTTGTTTGTTTGTTTGTTTTTGGTTTTTGGTTTTTCGAGACAGGGTTTCTCTGTATAGCCCTGGCTGTCCTGGAACTCACTCTGTAGATCAGGCTGGCCTCGAACTCAGAAATCCGCCTGCCTCTGCCTCCCGAGTGCTGGGATTAAAGGCGTGTGCCACCACTGCCCGGCTGCAATGTACTTTTGAAGTTAACACAGTTATATCTTTTTTTCCTTTGCATGTTACAGGGTCTCTCACTAGCCTGGAACTCCCCAGTTAGACTTGGCTGGCTGACCAGTGAGCCCCGGGTCTGCCTAGCCTGGGTTTTAAAATGAGACTTCTGAGGTCTGAGCTCAGATCCTCCTATAAGCACTTCACTGACTGTGTTATCTCCTGAGGCCAGGTTTGGTTTGGTCAGATGTGTTGTTTTGAGACTCTGTCTATGTAATTGCATTACTACTGTTCGCATTGGTGTTGACTAAGCAGCAGTCAAGGCCCATTAAAGGATGGAATGCCTAGCCTGAGTTACCCAAAATACAAAGGAATTAATCCAGACAGGTTGGACAATTACCTGGCCAAGAGGCCGTGCGTTGGAAGGTGGGCTTGCCTTAAACCATGCTACAGAGACACGCAGAATAATCCCTTTAAAGGGATTACATAATTTTTCCCTCCCAGAATTCTTGCCCTTTAGCCCAGTTATACAAATTGCTATAAGTTCAGGGTCTGCCTACATTTCTCACTAAGAGGCAACTTTTCTTTCTCTCTTTTTTTTCTGTTTTTGTTTTAAATGGTGGCCCAAAAGTTTGCTTTTTCTAGCACTTTTGGCTTTTCTTAATATTTCAGGAACTGGTTGCTTGCATGCCAGCTTAACTCAGTCTCTCTGTTCTCTGGAGAGCTGCAGAAATGTACATCCTACTATGTTGTTTGTTTGTTTGGTTGCTTGCTTGGTGGCTGGCTTCAAACTCAGAGATCCACCTGCTTCTGCCTTATGAGTGCTGGATGGGATGGAGGGTGTCTTTTAAACTCTAATTAAATTGTCATTTTTAATGAACTTTGTCCTTGCTTGACTTTCAAACTTTTCCTGCTTAACACTCACTCACTTTTTTTCTTTCCTGCTTTGTATTTTCTCTGAAGCTCCAGCCTACGGGATGGTGTCACCCATATGCAAAGTGGGTTCAATCCTCAGTTAAACTGTCTAGAAAGAGTCTTGCAGACATGACCAGAGGTCTATCTCCTCCATGATTACCAAGTCCAGTGCAGTTGGCAGTGAGGGTGAACCATTATAGTAGCCCAGACTGAACTTGAACTGGAGATGATCTTACCTTACTCCTCCGGGCTGGCGGGACAGGGGTTCACCTCCACACCTGCCTGAACCCCTGTTTTCAGCTGTGTAGGTCTCCTCCACGTTCTTTCCTGGAGCCAATCTGTGAGTTCCACAAGTGCTGGGTGAGTAGCTGTCATGTTTCTGACTCAGGTTTGGCATAAAAGTATTTACTGTCCTAGATGTTATGACCATGTTGGGTGGCAAGTGGGAAGGAGACAGTGAACAAATGATGGAGTCAATGCAATGCAGTGATGGGTTGTGGACAAGCGCTATGGTGTAGAGCAAGGCAAAGGGACTGTGGTGCGGGAGATCTCCTTTTAGGGTTTGGGGAGATCATGTGATTTCTATTTTTTTTATTTTAAATTGAGGTATATTCCAGGCCAGCTGGGGCTACATTGTGAGACCATATCTTAAAAAAAAAAAAAAATTTACAATTGGCATACTGCAAGATACACATGTTAAGCATTTGTTCAGGGAACTCTGGCAATTTTATAGGCTGGTGGGTATTTAACAACTTGTTGAAGGGGATGCAGAGATATCACGATTGTTACAACCAACTGTTGCTTTCCAAGAGTGCCCAGGTTTGATTCCCTCCACCCATATGGTGGCTCACACCTGTCTGTAACTCAATTCTAAGGGATCCAGTGTCCTCTTATGGCCACCATGGGCACCAGGCACACACATGGCACACAGGCATACGTGCAGGCAAAAACATCCAAACACATAAGTCTAAAAATATAAGTAAAAGTTAAAGCAAGTCTGCAAATTATGTGCCACTTCCCTGATCATTTCTTTCTCTCTAATTTGAACTGACATTAGTGACTTTCTTCCATGTGATATGATTTCTAAAACTAAATTAGACAGCTCGACATTGACTCTACCTTGAAGTGTTCCTCATTCTTGTTCTCTCCCTCTCCCGCTCTCTCTATGCCCCCTCGCCCTCTGTCCTCTCTCTATTATTCTCTCCTTTCATCTCTCCTTCCCTCTTTCCATCCCTCCCTTTGTAGGGACAATTTCACTTAAGGAAGTGAAATTTCCTTAATTTGAAATTGTGACAATTTCACAATTTCGCTATAAGGAAGTCAGACAGCCACAAGGAGAAACCAGGGGTAGATGTTCTTGCTGACAGCTTGCTGTACTTTGGTTCTGAAATGCCACAGAGTTCCACGTATTAAATGTTTAGCAGCCAGTCTATAGCACTATTGGAAAGTGGTATAACTCCTATGAGGTGTGGCCTACATGGAAGAAATCAGGACTGTGGAGAATGTGCCCTTGAAGAGGATGTTGGAATGATGCCCCTTCCTGTCTCTCCCTCCTCACTGCTTCTTGTCCACTACATCCTTCTCCACTACATGTTCCTACTGAGACGTACTGTACAGCCATTGGTCCAAAGCAACATGACCAAGCACCATGTGTTGGTAACTCTGAAACCATGAGGCAAAATAAAACCCTCATCATTATAAGCTGATTGTTTCGGGTATTTTGCTACAGTGGTGAGAAGCTGATTAATGCACAGCAGCCAATAGCCAAAGTCCTGAGTGAGTCATCACTAAGTCCCAGGGTCTTTAGGATTTTCAGCTGAGGCCCTAAGCATCACAGACTTCAGTCTCCACTGTATCCTATCAGAGTTCATCTTCCACAAGACTCCTGAGATATAATTGTCTTTAATAAATCAGTTTGAGGACAATTTACTTTTCAGAAATAGGAAACAGAAACAGAACATTTTCAGCATTCTAGAAAGTTCTTCTGGGCCCCTTTCAGTCATGTCTCCTGGAAGCTCTTCCTTTTTCTTCTACTGGCACAGTTTAATTCTAAAGATTCCAGAGGAGATTCTTCGAACCCATTGTATTAGGCAGCTTTGAAGAGTATGAAGGCAGTTGGTCTGTACAAAGTGCCCTGAGACAAAAGCAGAGACAACATCCAAATATCCATGAGATGGAGGAGAAGCAACATCCAAAGCAGAGGCTACAGATGGGGAAGTGACTGGTGAGTCCCAAATAGACACCCAACATCAACCTCTGGCCTCTAGGAGTGCACACACACACACACTCCTCTCCATGTGAAAATGCACATGCCACACAGATGTGAACATGTAAAGAAAGAGGAGGATGAGGGGGAAAAGAACTACTGAAGAAAACTCAACCTGAAACACTGGAAAGGACCATGGGATAAGTTAAACAAACAGCTCAATAGAAAGCCTCACAAACAGAACGGAGAGAGGAAAGGGAAGACTATCTAAGAAAGGCACAATAGAGGAATTGACATATTTAGTTAAAGGCACTGATAAACATTTCAAACACATCACCAGAACATGTGAGGTCTTTGGGATATCACAAAAAGGCCAAATTCACAGTTATGGCCACAGAAGGAGAAGACCCCCACACTAAAATAATAAAAACCATATTCGATTCAACTGAAGCAGAAAGTTTCCCCAAACCTAGGATAAGAGGGGTCTATCCAGGCCTATGAGGCACAAAGAGCACCAAGTAGGCAGGAACAAAAAGGAAACCCTTACATCATGTGAATGCAAAGCCAGGAAGGAACTCCAAGTCACGTAGAAAGGCAGTACAGTAAGACTCCACCAGAGTGGAGGGTATAAAATTAACAGAAAAACAAACATGTCCAGAAAGAAATCAGGGAAACAAACCCCTCTATGAGTGACATACACACAAAGCTACTTAGGAATAAGTCTAAGCAGGGGTGTGTGTGTGTGTGTGTGTGTGTGTGTGTGTGTGTGTGAAAGAGCTCCACACTGAAACCTTTTCAACAACCCGGGAGGGAAAGGGAAGAAGACATGCATTAGAAGATGAGAAGACTTCCCATCTTCATGGGTTAGAAGAGTCAATACTGTGAAAATGGCTGTCATACCACAAGCAATCTGCAGACTCAGAGCAATTGACCTCAAACTTCTAATGCCATCCTTCACAGAAGTAGACAAAATCATTCTAAAGATTTATCTGGGGAGGGGGCGGAGTCATGTGTGTCATGTGCATGGGCACCTCTGGAGTCCATAAGAGGCTGTCAGATCCCCTGGAACTATAGTTAAAGGCACTTGTGAGCTGTAGGTACTGGGCACAGAACTTGGGTCCTCTGAAAGAGCTGTACATGCTCTTCACCACTGAGTCATCTCTTCAGCTCCAAAATAATTTAAAAAGTCATTTGGAACCAAAATAAACCTAGGTGGACAAAGTAATTCTGAGGGGGTGGTGGAAAGCTGGAAGTATCATCATACCTAACTTTAAGGTATATTAGAGAGGTACAGTAACAAAACAAACATGGTAATGGCGCACACACACACACACACACACACACACACAGAGACATGCAACAACAACCAACCAACAACAACAACAACAAAATACCCAGACACATAAATCAATGGAATAGAATAGAAAATCCAGATATAAACTTGTGCAGCTATAACCACATGGTTTTTGAGCCAAAAATTACTGGAGAAAAGACAGCCTCTTTAAAAAATATGTGGTGGGAAAACTGGATAACTATATGTAGAAGAATTACTTAGGATGAAACTAGATATTTATCTTCCACACTACACAAAAGTCAACTTCACGAGTATTAAAGACTTTAATGTAACATCTGAAACTTAAATTGCTAAAGGAAAGGGAAGACATAGGCACAGGTAAGGCCTTTCTGAACGCGATGATAGTCACTCAGGAAATATTGCCAACAACTGATAAACCAGACCCCATGAAATTAAAAGGCTTTACAGCAAAGGAAAGGGTTAATGGAGTGCAGAGGAAGTCCACTGAATGGAAGAAAAATCTTTACTAGATATACACATGACAGAGGATTAGTACCTAGAAAGTATATATATATATATATCTCCAAACATCAAGAAGATAGATTGTGTAGTCAAGAACAGAATTAATAAAAGAATACAAATAGCCAATAATTTATATTTAATATACTTAGCCATGAGGGAAATGCAAATTAAAATTGCTTTTAGATTCCAACTCACCCTAGGCAGAATGGTTATCAAGAAAACAAAGGACAAATGCTGGCGAATGATGTGTGGGAAGGAAAATCCTCACTCACTACTGGTGGGATTACAAAGTGGTGCAGCCAATACAGAAATCAGTGTGGAGATTTCTCAAAGCAAAACAAAACTACAATAGAATTACCACATGACCTAGCGATACCACTCCTAGACACATAACCAGTGGACTCTGTATCCTGACACAGAGATACTTGCTAACCCGGTTTGCTACAGCTCTGTTCACAATAGTTAGAAAATGGAACTGGCTGAGATGTCCAGAACAGATTCATAATGGATATGTGACATAATGGATAATGGAAATGTGACAACATACACATAGAATTTCATTCTGCTGCAATGAAAACTGAAACTCTGGACACTGCAGGAAAGTGCATGGAGCTGAGAAATTACTAAGTAAGGATCCAGGCTCAGACAATTGATGCTTCTGTCTCATATGTGGATGCTAGGTTTGAAGTTTCAATTTGTATGTTTAAGTTGGAGAGACTGTAGAAGATAAGAGCCTGGCCCCAGGAAATGAATGGGAGAGGGCACTAAGGATGGGTATGGGAGAGAGCAACGGGATAATGTGATATGAAAGTAGAGGGAAAGAGTACTGGGGTGGACATGTCTAAGCGAGGATGGGGCTGGAGGGAGAAGGAGAGGAGGTGAGACAGTTAACCCAAGCCAAGGATGCATGAAAGAGTCCTATGGAAACCTACTGCTTTGTGAGCTGTCAAAAATGGATTTAGAAAAAAAGTTATAATGGCAGAGTAAAGAACCATAGTGCTTGGGTTAGACAGTACCTCTCCTTCATCCAGTGCTGTAGGGACCCCACTAGCTATCAAATGGGACCTAAGAGGTTTACCTGTTTCTTCCCAAAAAACCAGTTTTGCCGGAAACTGAGGAAAGGCTTCAGTGAGAGAGAAGACAGAATAAAAGCTCACTGGCTCCCTTAGTCTTCATGATCCTTGGAAAGAACCATTGATTGAAAGCCACAATGACAGTGTTGCCCATGCTCAGTGATTTGGGATCCTTGAAGAGCCTTTCAGCCTGGTAGGCCTATTCAACCCAGAACCAGAATGAACTGGAACAATGTGGTCTGCATTTTGAGGTGATGTTCTGTGTGTTCTTGGGGTCTGCTCTGGCTGTCTTCCTAGCTCCTGGCTCGGACTGTCCCCCAAACTTGTTTGTTGGCACTTCTGCCCTCAGGTATTGCTTTCACAAAGAGACAGCCCCTCACTTATGGTATGAGAACATTCTCATCATTTACTGGAAAGATGATGTGCTAAGGTGGCCTATTCATGGCCAAGGTGATTCAGCTCCCAGCTGTCCTCTTGCTGAACTGCTGGCCTTTTGAGATTCAGCCGAAGGACTATGTCCTTATCTAAACTTGATATTTTCTATTCACAGGTAATCTGTTAAATATCTTCAGATGTCAGATAATGTGCAGAGCTCTAGGATTCCAGGATACATTTGTCTGGTCCTGAACCCGAACATTTAATCACTACATGGTTCACCCTTTCTGAGATGTTCCTCTTTCAATACTGAGCACATGGCATGGTGCACATAGCACCATAGCAGATGGTCAGTTGCCCAGCAAAATGCCTTCCTCTTCTTAGCAGCATGTATCCAGATGAAGATGGTTTCCAGACATATTTTAAGACAGAATGCAAGAAGGAACTCTCCTTTCTATGACACCTACTTTTCCTGCCTATAGCCCAGCTTGGCAACTGTCTTAGGGTTTCCATTGCTTGTGAACAGACACCTTGACCGAGGCAACTCTTATAAAGGACAACATTTCATTAGGGCTAGCATACTGGCTCAGAGGTTTAATCCATTATCATCAAGGCAGGAAGCACAGTAGTATCCAGGCAGACATGGTACTGGAGAAGGAGCTGAGAGTTCTACATCTTTATCCAACTGCATCCAGGAGAGACTGGCTCCTCCGCACTGGGCAGAGCTTCAAAGTCCATCCCCACAGTGATGCACTTCTTCTAACAAGGCCACACCCACTCCAACAAGGCCACACCTCCTAATAGTGCCACTCCCTGAGACAAGCATATTCAAACAACCACAGCAACATAGACCAGTATGGTACCCTGTTGATGGTAGAAGAACAAAATGGAAAGGACTCTGACTTCTGAAGTCTGCCTAAACCAATGAACAGAGCCACCTGCTAACCCTGGGACTAATCTGTGGTTAAAGAAAAAATTTCAGTATTCCCTGAGTCACTCTATTTGGCTGCCCATTTGTCCTAGCAGCTGAAACACCATTCTAAACAATTCACATTCACGTGATCTATTCTTCTTTTTCCCCCTGTGAGACAGACAAATCCATGGGGGACAGAGAGCAAATCCATCTTTCTATATCTGGCCTGTAGTAGAATCTGGAAACCGAAAGTCCTCCTTGATGAATGCTCCAATGGAACGAGTAGTAAACTAAATGATTACTATACTGTTGCAGAATGCCAACAAGAAGTGCTTTGCATTGCAACTGGATGCAGGCATATCTGAAACAGGAGAAAGACTGGTCCTCAGCCAGAGTCCTGACATGTGGAACTGGCAGCATCCTTGTGAGTCTGGAGGGAGGAATGCAGTCAGATTTGGGTTGACTTTATATGGTGGTAATGTATGCACTTGCCAGTGTTAGGAAGGCCTGCCAGCAGGACATCAGGAGTGCTGTTTAGTGACCACTGTGGTGATTAAATGTAGCACACTGCCCAGTGGCTCCCGAGTTCTTTTTCCAACATGTTCTCCTAGTCGAGTAGCTTTATTTGGGAAAGTGAGAGATGGCAGAGGTACTGTCCATCAGTATCATCTGTCACCATCTTTGAGCTGCCAGCCTGACAGCTGGGGAGGAGTAGGATCAAGTTGACTGGCAGAATGCTTTACATCTAATGAGTCTGTGCACAATGATAGTATAATAAATAAGACTCTAGAGGAACGTGCTTATCACTTGCATTCCAAAAGTGCGATATGGACTTACCAGAGCCATCTGTCATCAAATATTAGTCTTTGTGTCCATGGCTGGCCTGGCCTGAGGAAATGGAAAACATCAGCAGAAGGAGGTACATGATGGCACCATGTCTTTCAAAAAGACTTAAAAGGGAGCTACCTCAAGGAGCCAGAGATTTCCAGATGCTTTTGAAGCAAATGTCTACAACCACTACCTAAAGCAGTTGGACTTGAAATCTTAGCTGCTGAATGCCAATGAGCCTTTCCATTGGACAAGGTCTGCCTGTCACTCAGGTTAAGTTATTGAGTAATATCGTTCTTATCTGCCTGGATTGGAGGCTGGAATTATTGCAATCATTTTTAATGTGTTTTTGCCAGCTTTATCCAACTGATCCAATGAAATCTGACTGTCACCAGAACACTTTGCTAAGGACACAAACATTGGTGACAGGGATATTGAAAGTGGACAGAAGCTTAAATGAGAGTGGCTGGGGTTTGCAGTTGCTTAGTCTTGTCTTGTCTTGTTGTCTGAGGAAAAGACGAAGAAAGGGAACTGGAACCTAAATGAATCTTGTCAATCAATAACACCTAAATGCTGAACATAGCAAACCCTGTGGTACTAGAGAAAATCAGAAAGGACAGGGTGGCATGCTGATCACTTTTAAACAATGTAAACATAGAACAATTCACTAAAATGAAACATTTGAGAATAACTAAGATCTAGTAGCTGCAGATACAGGCAACTGTGTGGGGCTTCAGATCTCCAGGTAAGACTTATCTTCATAGGATTTGTGCCTTGATAAGGTGTGGGCAGTTACAGGGAGGGGTTCCTAGGGACAGGATTCAGTGAACTTAATTTTCGTGGTTTACATAACTCATCTTGGAATTGGTTTTCTCTGTTGAGAACAACTATCATATGACCCTATGCCCGGGAAGATGTTAATAAACATCTAGTCACTCCAGATAGAGAATGGATTACAGATGCAAGTCAGGATACTACCAAAGTTCAACTTGGCGAACAAATGTTTTATTATGGGAAATCTCTTATGAGAGTTACTAATAGAAGTAGTTTAACTCAAAGACAGTTGCATCACCAGTAGACCACCATGTACGACAGCTCACAAAAGTTGGAAATCTGGAGGCCAGAGCACCACCTACAGGCAGTATGGCAGCTCCAGAGGATTGAGACTCAGGGTCCTATTTACTTATATAATCCTCCTATTGGAGGAGAGTAGTGAATCTGTTCAGTTTTGGGGACTTTCTGAGGTTTTTGAGTTGTTTATTTCCTGAGTTTCAAGGAGCTGTGAAGTGGAAATTTCTAGTTTCTTTGGAGACTCAGTTGAGTCATATGTTGTTTTTCTGGGAACTGTCTTATGAGAAGATGTTTTTGCTAAAGCAGACACATGGGAGGATGTTTTACAAAGAACAAACACATAATATTTTTCTGGAGGCAGCCTGGAAAAAGGACATATAATGTTTTGCTAGTGAGGATGCTTGAGAGAACACATAATGTTTAAAAAGCATATAAATATAGCCCAATGAACAATAGATGGTGCTGGATGGTATTGGTATGCCTTGCCATTCTTTGCTAGTCATCTTTGAGCTTTGCTGATGCTGGTCTCTGCTGATGACACTGGATGGTATTAGTATATCTTAGGATTCTTTGTTGGTCACCGTTTGCCATGACTTCATAAAGAAAAAATACACCAAATAACTTGTGGTGATGTTCTGGTGTCTTCTTGCTGCTTCCACAGACTTGGGCTAATTGGCAGAGCCTTGCAGTTTCTTCTGGTCAACCTACAATTGCTGCTTTGTGAACAGTGTTTGCGAGTCCTGCCATTGCTGATTCATAGATGGTATTTGCGAATGGATCAAGCTGCCACTGCTGACTCATGTAAACTAAACTACTAGTATCCTGACAACAGCAAATTAGATTTGCTCCAAAGAAATATTTCCAAACAACTCCACATCCTCCTTTACTCTATTAACTTTTCCTTTACACTACCTCTGGTGGATGACAGACTAAAAGAGACATTAAAGCATTTAAAAACCCTTATTAAAAACAGGTTTTAAAAATCTAAACCTACAGAGCTGCCATGCAGGATGGAACACTTTATCGTCCCTTACCATAAAGTACAATATATTTCTCTTTCTTCCCTCCAAACCTTCCTATATAACCCTCCCCACTCTACTTCAACTTTATGGGCATGGCTGTCCATATTACTTGGTGTAATAAGAATATTCTTGAGCTGGAGAGATGGCTGAATGGGTAAAAGCACTGACTGCTCTTCCAGAGGTCCTGAATTCAATTCCCAGCAACCACATGGTGGCTCACAACCATCTGTAATGGGATCAATGCCCTCTTCTGGTATGTCTGAAGACAGCTATAGTGTATTCATATAAATAAAATAAATAAATCTTAAAAAAAGAATACTCTTGCTGGGCAGTGGTGGCACATGCCTTTAATCCCAGCACTTGGGAGGCAGAGACAGGCAGATTTCTGAGTTTGAGGCCAGCCTGGTCTACAGAGTGAGTTCCAGGACAGCCAGGGCTACACAGAGAAACCCTGTCTCGAAAAACAAAAAACAAACAAACAAACAAAAGAATACTCTTGACAGTGTTTGAATCCTTCTTTCCTGAAGTCTTTCTCAGTACTACGATCTGCCCCCTAAACCTTCCAGTGTATTGGCTATGAGAAAGCATCTTATTGTGTGTTTCTTTTGTATTTAATCACATTATGAATTTGGTTCCCTTATTATGTCTACTGATTGTGTTTTCTAGAAATTTCTCCTGACCCTTTGGTTTTCCCATTGAGCTGTATATTTCTCATTGATCTTTGCAGATTTCGGTAAATAGGTATCTTAAAAATGTCAACATTTCAACAATGATTTGTATCTTTACACTGGTAGCAATTTTGACATCCAAAAGTTTTAAAGTAATGATATTTATTGATGCTTTCCCTTCATGAGTTTGTGCTTTTTCTGTTAATAAATGCTCCTTTTCTTCAAGTCATAACGATAGTTGCCTTTTTTTCTTTAAAATTCCAAGTTTTCTTCTTCACATTTAGTACTTTTTCCTACTGGATCTTCCATGCTGAGGGAAAACTCATCCCCTGCTTTGCTATGTGGACCACTAGTGAGCCCAGCACCCAGGAGTCTGCTGCAGCTCACTGACTTGAGGACCACGTGTGGACTGCATGATCACACAGGCTCAGCAACTATGTCTGGGAGGGCTTCTAGGGCCTCCGTTCCCTGCTCATCACACCTTACCTTAAGCAAGTTGATGCAAGTTCAATTTTCAAGGGTCTCAACGGCAAAAACAATGGCTTTTTAAAAAAAAAAAAATTAAGGATCCACTTTCTTGTTTTAAAGGTTGCATTCAAAGGTTTGGTATTTATTCAGTGAAGACTTAGGAAACTTTGAGAGTCTCATCAGTCTAAGTTTAAATTCTACATGACAAGCTGACTATGAATAAATGGAAGAGTATTGGTCAGGCTGGCTTAGCCTTTTCTTGTGGTTACAACCATCTTGTTATAGTGATTTGACTGCATCAGCAAGAGAGATCTGTGCATCCTTATCACTTAGGGGCTGGGGGTGACTGTCTCCATTTTGTTACACGCCTGTGATTACTAACTGAGGACATGGAGATTTACACATGTTCTTAAATTTCTGTTCACAGTTGTTCAAAACAAGTCAAATATTTCCCTTCAGCACTTGCCATCCCAGCCTACCTCCTTGTTTTCTTCTTGTAGCTATGCTGTCTTCTCTTGGCTGCCTGCCTCAGGGGTTCTAACTAAGTGATAAAACACCATAGCCAAAGAAAGTTCCAGAGAAAGGAGTTTGTCTTACTCTTCCACATCCCAGTCCATCATCATCAAAGGCAGTCATGACAGTAACTGGAGGCAAGAACTGCAGCAGAGAGCATGAATGAAGTAATGCTGCTTACTGGCTTGCTTCCCGTGGCAAGCCCTGTACCAGTCTTTTTTTTTTTTCTTTAATCAAATACTTTTGAAGTTATCTCTTTAAAGCATCTAAATCTCTTTTCGACATTCAGTCTCTCTAAAACATCCAAAGTCTCTTTAAATTCCAAACTCTCTCTACAAATCCAAAGTCTCTTTAAAAGTACTAAGTCTCAGTTGTGAGCTCCTGTGAAATCAAACATAAGAAACTTTCTTATTCCAGAAGGGAATAACAAGGACAGTTAACCAAATTAAAGCAAAAGCAAGTCCAACAATGGAAAGCTCAGCCCAGACTTCTGGGACCCATTCATGGTCTTCTGAGCTCCATGGGTTTAGACGGTTTTATTCTCCAGCTCTGCATCCACAGCTTATCTCACTTGTTTAAGCCAGCTCTACTCCACAGCTGCTGTGCTTGGTCATCGTCTCATCACGCTGGCATCTCCAAATGTTGGAGTCTCCTGCTCCAACTGGGCTGCACTGTTACCACTGGGCTCTCTTCAGGGATTTGGACCTCACCATATGGTATTCAGTCTCAACGTCTCATCCTGGAACTACTACTACAATGTCACCAGTGGCCTCTCCCATATTCACCCCGTGTCAAACCCCAGCTTCTCTCCACGACCCATCCTTGTCTTCAAAACCAGTACCACCCGGGGGAGTCTATTAGACATGACCAAGTTTGTCTGTCAGCACAAGGTACAGCCTGGGCCCTCTCTGGACTACAGATTCTGTGTGCTGACCCTGAGAGAATTAATTCCTAGATTTTCTGTCAATAATGATGATCTCTTCTAATCACAGATGATTCTTCAGCCCAACTGATCAGCATCTATTGCAAAGGTTTTCACTGGTCTCTTGTGAATCACTGCAGGTTATTCAGCAGGTGAGTTGCCTAGAACCACACATTCTTAATACAAAATATCACATAAATGGCCTCAGTAGTCTTTGCTTCTCTCCAAAACTTCACAAGTCTGCATCACTCTGAAGGTTCTTGTCTTCCAAGCTCCCACAGAACAGGCCATTCAACCCATGAACACTCAATTTTCTAGCTCCAAGTTCCAGAATCCTTTCACAGTCCTCTCAAAAACATGGTCAGGTGTGTCACAGCAATATTCCACAGACCTGGTTCCAATTTCTGTTTTGGTTAGGGTTTCTATTACTGTGATAAAACTCCATGACCAAAACCAACTTCATCTTGTATTTTTTAGTCCATCATTCAGGAAAGACAAAGCAGGAATATGGAGGTAGGAATGGAAGTAGAGGCCATGGAGGAATGCTGCTTGGATTAACTTTGGTCCTACCCCATCTCCACCTCACTGCCCAGTTGCTCTATTGTATGATACAACATGAAGACCTTGTCAGATGCAGGCACCTCTAGAAATGTTACAATTTCTGTCCCCAAGGCTTTTTCAAAAGACTTTCTTATACCATCCAGGACCATGGGCCCAGAGGTGTCACTACTCAAAGTTGGATGTACTCTTCCAAATCAATCACTAATAAAGAAAATGGCCCACAGGCTTGCCTACAGGCAATCTAATGGAGGCATTTTCTCAACTGAGATTCCTCTTCCTAGATGACTCCAGCTGCCAGCAGAAGGTGTGGCCCAGATTAAAGGTGTATCTTCTCACCCCAAAAGATCTGGATTAAAAGTGGGTCTTCCCATTTCAAATGACTTAATTAAAAGCCCCACAGAGTTGTACCCAGCTGCTTGAGTTTTAGTTAATTCTAGATCTACTCAAGTTGACAACTAAAATAGCCATCACAGATACTTCATCTTTTAATTTTAAAATGTATTATTATCAAATATATATTTATCTTACTTCATAGCCCGACCTAGTTGGGAACTCCCTATGTAGACCAGGCTAGCCTTGAACACATTTTATATAAACTAATTATATAAACTATGCCATCAAAGTCTTGGAAAGATCAGGAATTCAAGGACCATAACTAAACATAGTAAAAGCAACATACAGCAAACCAGTGGCCGATATCGAACTAAATGGAGGGAAACTTGAAGCAATCCCACTAAAATCCAGAACTAGACAAGGCTGTCCACTCTCTTCCTATCTATTCAATATAGTACTTGAAGTTCTAGCTAGAGCAATTAGACAACAAAAGGACATCAAAGGGATACAAAGAGGAAAGGAAAAAATCAAAATATCACTATTTGCAGATGATATGATGGTATACTTAAGTGACCCAAAACACTCTACCAGAGATCTGCTACAGCTGATAAACACCTTCAGCAAAGTGGCCGGATACAAAATTAACTCAAACAAACCAGTCGCCTACCTATACTCAAAGGATAAACAGGCTGAGAAAGAAATTAGGGAAATGGCACCCTTCACAATTGTCACAAACAATATAAAGTATCTTGGTGTGACTCTAACCAAACAAGTGAAAGACCTGTATGACAAGAAGGTCAAGTCTCTGAAGAAAGAAATTGAAGAAGACCTCAGAAGATGGAAAGATCTCCCATGCTCATGGATTGGCAGGATTAACATAGTTAAAACGGCCTTCCTGCTGAAAGCAATCTACAGATTCAATGCAATCCTCATCAAAATCCCAACTCAATTCTTCATAGACTTAAAAAGAGCAATTCTCAAATTCATATGGAAAAACAAAAAACCCAGGATAGCAAAAACTATTCTCAACAATAAAAGAACTTCTGGAGGAATCAGCATCCCTGACCTTAAGCGGTACTACAGAGCAGTAGTGATAAAAACTGCATGGTATTGGTACAGTGACAGGCAGGTAGATCAATGGAATAGAATCAAAGAGCCAGAAATGAACCCACACACTTATGGTCACTTGATCTTTGACAAAGGAGCTAAAACCATCCAGTGGAAAAAAGACAGCATTTTCAAAAAATGGTGCTGGTTCAACTGGCAGTCTACATGCAGAAGAATGCAAATTGATCCATTCCTATCTCCCTGTACAAAGCTCAAGTCCAAGTGGATCAAGGACCTTCACATAAAACCAGATATAGTGAATCTAATAGAAGAGAAAGTGGGGAAAACTCTCGAACACATGAGCCTAGGGGGTAAGTTCCTGAACAGAACACCAATGGCTTATGCTCTAAGATCAAGAATTGAAAAATGGGAGCTCTTGAAATTACAAAGCTTCTGTAAGGCAAAGGACACTGTCAATAGGACAGAACAGCAACCAACAGATTGGGGAAAGATCTTTACCAATCCTATGTCTGATAGAGGGCTAATATCCAATATATACAAAGAACTCAAGAGTTAGACTCCAGGGATCCAAATAAGCCTATCGAAAAGTGGGGAACAGAGCTAAACAGAGAATTCTCAACTGAGGAAACTCGTAGGGTTGAGAAGCACCTAAAGAAATGTTCAACATCCTTACTCATCAGGGAAATGCAAATCAAAACAACCCTGAGATTCCACCTCACACCAGTCAGAATGGCTAAGATCAAAAACTCAGGTGACAGCAGATGCTGTCGAGGATGTGGAGAAAGAGGAACACTCCTCCATTGCTGGTGGGAATGCAAGCTGATACAACCTCTCTGGAAATCAGTTTGGTGGACCCTCAGAAAAATGAACATAATACTTCCTAAGGACCTAGCTATTCCACTCCTGGGCATATACCCAGAAGATGCTCCAACATGTAATAAAGACACATGTTCCACTGTGTTCATAGCAGCCATATTTATAATAGCCAGAAGCTAGAAACAACCCAGATGTCCCTCAACAGAAGAATGGATACAGAAAATGTGGTACATTTACATAATGGAATACTACTCAGCTATTCAAAACAGTGACTTCATGAAATTCTCAGGCAAATGGATGGAACTTGAAAATATCATCCTGAGCAAGGTAATTCAGTCACAAAAGAATGAACATGATATGTACCCACTGATAAGTGGTTATTAGCCTAAAAGTTCAGAATACCCAAGAGTCACTTTATAGCAACCGTTGGGCTGAGCGTGAGGTCCCAGATGGAGGAATTGGAGAAGGGACTGAAGGAGCTGAGAAAGTTGGCAGCCCCATGGAGGGAGCAACAGTGTCAACTGGCCAGACCTCCCGATGTTCCCAGAGACTGGATCACCAACCAAAGAATACACATGAAGGGACCCATGGTGCTGGCCACATATGTGGCAGAGGAGGGCCTTGTTAGCCATCAGGGGGAGGAGAGGCTCTTGGGCATGAGGGTGTTAGATGCCCCAGTATAGTGGAATGCCAAGGAGGGAAGATGAGAGTGGGTGGGTGGGAGAATACCCTCATAGAGGCAGGGGGAGAAGGAAGGGGATAGGGGGTTCCAAAGAGGAGACCTGGAAAGATGGAAACATTTGAAATGCAAATAAAATATCAAAATCAATCAATCAATCAATCAATCAATCAATCTATGCCATCTTTCGTGGCTTGGTTTCATTAGTGTGGTATTTTCAACGTTTACCCATGTAGAACATCAGTTTCCATCCCTTTCTATGGAATGCTGACAGTTCACTGTACGGACAGACCTCACTGTTAATCACTTATCAGGTGATGGGCATTTATTTTCATTTTAGTTGCTATGAATAATACTTCCATGGACATTTAAAAACACATCTTGGCATAGATATAATTTCCCCTGGAGTGGAATGTTTAGATGGCAGGGCAAGTCTGTGTTTAACACTTTGAGGGCTGTTTTCCTAACTGCCGTACCATATCCTATCCAACCCTACCAGCAGCCTGTGTGATTTCTTCACATCTGCATAAATACTTGTATTGTTTCTTTAGATCCCAGTGTTATCTCTCTTTGATTTTGACTTGCATTTCCCCAAAGACTAGTAGCTTTTTAGAGTCCTTACTGGCCCAATATATCTTTGGAATGATGTCTAGTCAAATCCTGTGTGACAGCGTCTGCCTTAGTTACTTTTCTATTGCTGTGACAAAACATCATGACCAAAGCATTTAAAAGAAAGCATTTAATTTGGAGCTCATGGTTCCAGAGGGTAACAGTCTATGACCATCATGCCTGGCAGCACGGCAGCTAGCAGGCAGGCATGGTGCTGGGGTAGTAGCTGAAAGTTTACCTGTTGAGATAACAACCATGAAACAGAGAAAGAGACCAAGCTAACTGGGAACGGCATGGGCTTCTTGAAACCTCAAATACCACCTCCAGTGACACACCTCCTCCAACAAGACCACATCTCTCAACCCTTCCCAAACAGTTCCACCAACTCATGACTGAGCATTCAAATATATAAGCCTATGGAAGCCATTTTCAAACTATCAGAGGGTCTTATGTAGCTGACACTAGCCTGGACCTTCTGGTCCTCCTGCCTCCACCTTCCAAGTGCTGGGCTGACAGGGTCTGCCTAGATAGCTTAGGATGGCCCAGAAATCACCCTCCTGCTGCTGCCATGTGCCAGCACACTGGCTCCTCATAGGGCACCCTGGTGCTAGGGATCAACACTCTGACCCTCTCTCATGCTAGGCGACTGTTGTACTAGTCAACTACTTCCCAGACCTTGTTCACATTTCTATCATGCAATCTCACTTGAATGATAGTCTGTTTTCCCTTTTCACAATTAGCAAACTTAGAAGGATTTGTTTATGTTGGGAATTACACATAATCACAGTGATGGTTTTAAAGATTTTATTTCTAAGCACACAACAGCTTACGTGTCATAAAAATCATCAAAATCATCAGGCATGTCATGGTCTTTAGGACGTAGAGCAGCTTCGATTTCAGAATTACTGTCATCAGACTCCCCCCAGAAGGCTGGAAGAGAAAAGAGCATGGCTTGGTAACTTTTACATTCTGATGGAGGGTTTTCAAAACAGACAGGCAACTGCTTAGCTGGCGCACTGCAGTCTAACAACACCGTGTCACCTACATACTCCATGCTATGTTCTTTGTATTATTCCAGGGAAATCCTTGCAGAACCCTCTTTTTCATTATGTCCAACTGTTTGTTATAGGATAGACATGAGAACCCAGGTTACCAGGAATGTCACCCCCCACTGTGGCTGCTGCTTCACTTTTGTCTCCCTGTTTGCGGTTTTTTAAGAGTCGATCGTTAAAGGGAAAGACCTGGTGGAGGAATTAGCACTGGTGATTGGTTAATCTGAATGCCTATCATCTTATTTGGGAGGCACTCAGGTGAGGAGAATGGGAGTGGCCCAGGAAGACAGGAAGCTGGAGAAAGGTCTGGGCGCTGGCAGTGAACAAGTGGGATTCAGTCTTCTGAGGCTCTTCTGAGAGAGTGTGTAGAGGTTTCCTCAGGTTCCAGGGAAGAGTAAGACAGTGTTTACCGATCCTTTATCTCCTTACCCTAGCTGCCAACTTTCTGGTTCTCTGTAAGCGCTGAACATCCTTGTGCAGCCTGCAAAAGCCCTGGGGCAGAGATATAACTGTCTCATGTAGGCGGCCATGGGTTGGAGCTGAGGTGACCTCTAGGCAGCTGACAGGGTGTTGTAGGGTACCAATAGCATCTTCTGCCTTGACAATCAGGTAACTGGCATCTATAGAGAATAACCTGGCAGCTCTTAGATTCTTTTAAAGTTGATCCTTTCACCAACCCTGGTTAGAATACTATTAATGTCTGCACCTCACTGTGCAAATGGAAGCTGAACAGGGGTAGGTATCAGGCACAATCTTGGTGTCAGAGGTGGTCCAGCTCAGTCAGACCCAGTCCACCTGATTCATACCTGTGCTCTCTACTACTACAAGTGGAGCATGGCAGGCAAGGTGACCCGAGTAGGGAGCCCAGGCATGGAGGTGTCCCAGTCAGTGTCACTGTGACAGGAGAACTACAGCACCAGTGTGGAAGGATGAAGGCAGCTCCGAGTTCCAGGAAAAAGAAAAAGAACTTCATACAAAAGAAACAGCACGAGCAAGGGCACAGAGCAGGGTACAGCAAAGTCAGAAGGGTCACAGCCTTGCAGGGAGAGAGCTGGAACCAAGGAGACCGCTGGAGAAAATTTATATTCTATGGTACAGTTAGTGAGAGACACTGGGAATTACTTAGTAGCGCGTGAATAAAGTGAATCAAGTTTAAAATGCTAGTGGCCAGGGAGGAACAGGAGGGGTGGGTATGAAGGAACCAGTTGGGGGTTGCTGCAAGAGTCCTATCAGGAATGAGCGACAGGTACCTGTGGGCCCCGCCTACAGTGCATGGTAAGAGCGTCGAAGCATCCAGTAGGCAGAAAGCATCAGTTCTGAAGGTCAATGCCAAACAACCAGTACTAGCTCTTGGCCTGTGGCACCTTCACGGCCCTTTCACTGAAAGTCCTGTTCATGGGCAGCCATGTGGGCTGTCCCTAGGCTGACAGGACATGATAGAGTCTTCGCATAAGGACACAGAAGACAAATAGAAAACACGACTCTTTTGGTTACGATGAGAAATAAAAATTAGTGTCTATTTCTTACCATTTGACTTTATGGTGGTCACTGGGTCCCTTTTGCTTTCGTGCCTATAAAATAAGAAAGTGGAAATTGACAGTTGGTCTGAGAGTTTTCACAGGGAGCTAGCTGTGTGGGAAAGAAGCAGCAGTGTTTATGGTAAGGAGAGACGTTTTATATGTTCTTCCCAGGCTTGAAGAGGCATCTGCTGAAGGAGCGCTGGCCTCCCCAGCCTCACCAGCCTTCAGTGCACTCCTTTTGGCAGCTCTGCCCTGGGGGAGCCCAGCATACTGTGGGCTCAGTTGGAGGGTCATCATTTCAGCAGCAGGTAAGGGATGGTGTCTGTTCAACAGTCCTCTGGAAAACACTGTGTACAAAGTGTCAGTGCTTTCTAGCAAACTCAAAGTGGAAAAACCTGAAGAGAATTCAAGACATTGGGGAGGAAGCTAAAGTACCTCAGTCAAATCAGCAACAATGCTAACAGTTTAACAAAGGCAGGCACAACAACACATTGTAGGAAACAGCCAAGCGCTGCAGGCACCCAACAGTAGCTTTCCATGTAGCCACTGATACAAATGCTAGAGTCTATCTATAGCTTTTGGTACCTCACCTCCTCTGCTGATTGGAGGAGGCCAAGACAGTGGCTCTTTGGAGTGGAGTTTCTCAGTGTGCCTTCTCAGGGCCTTGTGCAATTTAGAGAGTTTACAAGAGCCCTTCTGGGAGCATCACTTGCATTTTGCATTATACCTAAATTCTCCAAGCCTCCTGCTGAGAGAGATAAGTGGTCAATGGAGACATTAGGGGAGAAATTTGCTTTTTCTAAACAAGGTGTCACCACTGCACTCTCATGGCCAGGACCCTGCTCATCTTGATGGGGGAACCTTGCAAGTTCATGACCCCCTTCACCCAAGTCTTGTAAACCTACAGCTTATGGCCCATTTTCCATGCTCTACAGTATCTTGCGATACTTCCTTGGCCTTGGATACCTGCTGCTGACCAGGGTCCAGAAGTAGTGCCCATGGTCATTCTCCACGAACAGCATGACACCCTTGTGACCATCTGAAAGGGGCCAACAGATAGCCACCAATCAAGCTACCCCGGGGACAGCTATCAACAAAGTGAGCCTCAAAGAACCCTTTTTATGTACGCACACAATGAACCACGTGGGCTGGGATATTATTTACCTGTCCCCATTACCCATGTGCTAGGTAGTAGGACTAGGTGCCGCAAGATAGAGGCACATTATTAAAATGCTGGAAGACAGGAAGTCTTCAGACAGCTGTGGTCTGCATAAGGAGATGGGAGACAGGAAGTCTTCAGACAGCTGTGGTCTGCATAAGGAGATGCACAGGAGGACGGTCAAACCTGTTGTTGGCTGAGACTGAGAGGGCAAAGAGCTTGGTGACAAGAGAGAACTGAGAGCTGCAGAGTCCCCAGAAGGCAAGGTGCTTCTAGTTGAGGAGGAGGACACTGCAGGCCTCGACTGAGGAATGGGGTGTGTCAGCTGAATGTCTTGATGCAAGAGCAAAAAGACAGGGACCAGCAAGCCCAGGCCAGGTCCCTATAGCTTCAGTGAATTCCAGAGTTCCTACTCTCAGTTCCAGAATCAAGTCCAGTGTACTTCTGGAACCGGTAGTCAAACTCACCATCCTTCTAGTGTGGTCTCCACCCCACCAGGGCAGTCCTTCTTCTCATCTCAGCATGTGGCAGCCCCAACTTTCTGGTCCCCCAATATCCCTTGCCAAACACAGTCAACACCTATGCCCTGGGAACTTGGCCTCCTTAGCAACTCGTCTGTACTTTTACCACATTGGCAACTACACCAAGAAACTCCGACATAGATGTTTGCAAGGGTTTCACTGATGACACCACATCTAATCTGTCCCTCTATTATCCACCTTCCACTTGGCAGCAAGAGTGAGATGCTGGACACATAACCATTACATTTTCTGATGAAAACTTCCCACCGGTTTTGGCATAAAGACCTAAATGCTAAATGGTGCTTACCAAGGTGGGCTCCCAAACAATGCTGGGCTTCCTAGTGCTGTATCCCTCATGTCCCATCTACTGCAGTCCTCACCAAAGTAGCTGTCTTCCATCTGTTCCCTCTGCTAACTGATAGGCTACTCCTTACCCTCTAGGCTGCAAGCAGAGACCACATGTGTTCAGTTTGCTTGGATAACCCACTACTTAGCAATTAGCAGGTGCCTGGGGTGAAATGGATAAATGAACTTTACTAAGCACAGGGCCCCACTGAAAGGCTCTCGATCAATGTTCACCGATACAGAACATGTCCTTCCTGTTTCTGATTGGCATGTGACTTCAGAATCAGGTTGCTTGAGTTTCTTTGTCTTCCCTGCCAATACAGGGTGAAATATCCAGGAGAGAAAAAGAGGAAAGAAAATGCCTAACGCAGTGCTTCGAACATGGCCATGGCCTTTTGTGAGTGTCCTCCACGAAAGTGAGTGCCTGTAATCACTCAAGTCATCAAAAGCAGGTGAACTAAGCCAGCAGCAAGGTTAGGTCCCACCATGGGAGGTGACCCACGGAGCATGCCAGGGATCCTCTTGCTTTGCACAAGGTATTCTAGGCATGTCATGTTTCTATGAGGCAACTTGTACTTACTTTTTCTGTTTGCTCTGTGGTTATACTGTGTGGCTTTGAATCATTTAAACCATTGGGAGCAGGAAACAACATCAGTGAAATGTGAATTAGTTGTACAGTGGTTCTTAATTGTCAGTTTTATTAGACTTCTTACAAGAAACCTACTTCATAACTACATATGCCATAGTTCATCACTGAGAAAGGTGAGGATGCTTGCAGGTGTTCTCCACTCTACTCTGGTGTCTTAGAAGCAATCTTTCTCTGTAGAAACCCATGTCTAAAATGGATGTGACACTGTAATTCAAAGTCAACTTTTATTATGTACAATTCTTAGGGTCAACGCTTCTTTCATGTGTCTCACTAAACATTTAAAGAAAACTGACAGGCACAGAGGAAGGACTTTCCTTGGAGTGCTGGACAGAGTCAGCTTGTTAGTCATATAGAGCAAAGTATACGTGAACTTCCCCTTTCAGAGCAAGAAATTAGGTTTGAAATTCCAGGCCGTACAATCAGCCTATCCCCCCATCAAAAGTGCCTGGAATCAGACTGCCTAATCTCCACAAGTGTGAAAGCAGTACATCTACCTTGTAAGGCAGAGGTGGCCACGGGATTCTGTAGGTTACTAGTTAGTAAAAAGTTCAGGCTCTGTGGGCCACTTAGCCTTTCACAATCCCTCAGGTCTGTGGCCACAGATGTATGTGAATCGATGGATGTGGTTGTACCTCACTAAAACTTCACATAGGGATCCTGGAACTTGAATTCCATGTACTTTCTCATGTCATAGAACAGAATTTTCTTTGGGCTAGTTTTACAACCATTGAGAAGTGTAGAAGCTGCCAAGCGGGGTGGTTAAGCCCAGCACTGGAGGAAGGCAGAAGCAGGTAGATCTCTGTGAGTTCAAGACCAGCCTGGTCTACATAGTGAGTTCTAGGATAGTCAGGGCTACATAGAGAGATCCTGTGCCAAAGAAAGATAGACAAGCAAGCAAAAGGGAGAAGTATAAAAACTACTCAGCTTATAGTACGGAATCCCTCCTGGCTGTCCTTACAGAGCCTTTTACTGATCTGGGACACAACTGTGTAGACCTTCTAATACCCAACCCTCTTCATCAGGTGCCCTGGGCCAGTTCCATCGTTCTCTGAGCACCAGTTTGGTTACCCATAAAATGGGTCAGCAATGCCTTCCTTCTAGTGTTCTGGGAAGTTTACGGATGATCCCACATGACAGCCTGTATAAGGTGGACTTTAGCAAACAGTGACATTTTTGACACATCTGGATGAACAAAAGCCCCTGGTCATTGTGTCATGCAGGTATGAATTCCAAGTAGAGATGACAAATCAGGCACAGAGCAAAGGAAAACTAAGGTTTGGGCTGGACTGAGAGGAGACAGGCTTAATACACATTTTCTTTCTAAGGAGCCCAATAGGTAGGAGCACTGAAGGTGACATGTCAGACCCTGAGAGGTAGAAACGTGCTCTAGCTGCCTTCCTCCAGTGGTGGACATGGCATCTAGTCTGAGTTTGTTTGCTCATTCACTCATTCTCTACACAAGAACAAATAAATAAAACGCTGTGGGAAACATGAGTCACGTTTTGAGCTGGGACAGCAGGGAACAAAATTCCAGGCACCTTCCAAGAAGAGAACAGGATTCCCTGGGAACTAGTTCACAAAGGAATAACGCAGACCCCAGTTTTGTTGTTATTGAAAGCTGCAGTGCTGAGGATTCAGAGAGAACAGCCATGTTGTTACTGTAATGGAGAAGCAGATGGTCTCATCAATAAGGTGTAAATTGTAATGCTAAGGCAGGAAAGAAGGCAGAAGCAACATGGCTTCTAAGGATCCACATGGGCAAAATCTCACCTAGCACTTCATATTACCACCTGAATTTTATAAACACTCAACACTGTAAGATGCTAAAAATGTAGGTAGGAGCCTGGAAAACTCCTGCAGCTAAGAAGCATGCAATCTTAAGAAGACGGGTGAAAACCAGAAGCAATAAAAGTGTAAGCATACACAGTGACTCAGGGACTAGGTGACAGAGTAACTCATAACAGCGGGACGCCTAGAGGATTCCTGATAGATCACAGATGACCTTAATCAGCCATTATTGGTCTACCCAGAAAGGAATGTTTGTAGAGACAGCTTGTCTCCCAAAATAAACTGTCCTGCTAGAGGCAGACAATTCCTGGAAAGAGGCTACCGCACCTGCAGCCCCTTAAGGCTGCAACACTTCCCTCACTTCCAAGCCCCTCACTTGTAGAAAGGGCTGCAGCCTTCCTACTCCCAGACCCCTCAGTTTCCCTTGCTGGGTGTGCCAATAAACGCAGTTCTGTTGAAAGTCAGACTCTGGTCTGGCCTTCTGCCATTTTCTGCTGCGTCAGAAATCTAACACCAGGAGCTGTAGAGACTGGGGAGTGGGTGTGAAAATAAGGTGGAGTTCAGAGCCTGCAGGCAGGTCTGTGGTGTGTCATCCCTAAGGACTGGCTGATGTGTCAGTGATGCCAGTCCTGGACAGGTGCTCCGAGGTTGCATAAGAAAGCAGGGCAAGCCATGGAAAGTCTCCAAGCTGCATTCCACCATGGCCTCTGCTTCAGTCCTGTCTTCTGAGTTCCTGCTGTGAGCTTCTGCCCTGATTTCCTTAAGTGACAGACTATGGCCTGGGATGTGTAACCAAATAAATTCTTTCCTCCCTAAGTTGCTTTTGGTCATGGTGTTTATCCAACCAAACTAGAACACTCACTAAACTGGAAAATCTAAAAGAAACATATGCATTTCTAGATACCCATGGCCTACCAAAACTAATAGTGTTGGCAGAGATTTCAAGATGGCTTAGTATTGACAATGGCATGTGGTTGTGGTTATTAGGGGGTCACTCTTATGCAGATCTTCAACGAAAAGGAGCAAATGGGGCAAAGAGAAATACAAAATGTACGGTATGAGGAGAAAAGGAGCACCAGGAAAGGGGGTGCTGGAGCCAAGTCCTGAAGTCAAGGAGATAAAACCTATAAAGACAGGCCCGGGGCTAAATGGAATGAAGGGAGTGGTGACCTCGGGGCGAGGCCTGGTCTACTAAGCTTCCGACTTGTAAAAAGGAATCAGAGGAACACTAACACTGTGAAGGGACCCTTCAACAACAGAAAACTGGTGCAGTGTCGAGAAAAGGGGGCCAAGTTCCAGCCCCAACAAGCAGAACTTGGCAGAGCCATGTGCTTAGAGTCAAGGATACAAGAAAGGGGTTATAGAATCTCCCTCCATAGCTAAAGAAAGCTGCTGAGGCCAGGCGTGTGTCAGGGGTCCCTGCATGGAGGCTGAGAGGGGCCATTGCAGGAAGCTGTGAAGGTGAAGCCTGGATTGTGTTGGAGATGCTCGATTTGTGGAATACCTACCAATGAGAGCTGCAGTTTGGTGTAGGGACCAGCCCAAGAGAAGGAAGTGTGCTGCCATCAACAAAGCTGAAAGGAGTTGGAGAGCTGAAGAGCGTTGGACATCATACTCAGAGATGCAGAGTGTGGAGTGTGGCCTGCTGGTTTTTGTTCCTGCTTTGGTCCAATATTTCCTCACTATGCTCTCTTTCCATCCCTTAGGAATGGTAAGGTATATTATGTGACACTGCATGGTAGAAGTATGCAATCTACTTTTTTATTTTGATTTTAAAGGAGTTACAGTTAAGAAACTGCCATGAGTCTCAATACAGACTTTGGACATTTAAATACTGTTAGGACTGTGAGAGACTACGGGAACTTTTGAAGTTGGACTGAATAAGTTTTTTCATTATTATATAGCTACAAGGTTCTGGCGGCCAGGGAGTGGAAGGTGGTGGTTTAAATAAGAATGGCCTCCATAGAAAAGGACAAGTTTCTACACAGATACCAATTACCAAAGTTAAATCAGGATCAGATAGACCATCTAAACAGTCCCATAACCCCTAAAGAAATAGAAGCAGTCACTAAAAGTCTCCCAACCAAAAAAAGCCCAGGACCAGATGGGTTCAGTGCAGAATTCTATCAGACCTTCAAAGAAGACCTAATACCAATACTCTTCAATCTATTCCACAAAATAGAAATGGAAGGAACACTACCCAATTCATTCTATGAGGCCACAGTTACACTGATACCAAAGCCCGACAAAGACCCAACTATAAAAGAAATCTTCAGAACAATTTCCCTTATGAGTATTGATGCAAAAACACTCAATAAAATTCTTGCAAACTGAATCCAAGAACACATCACAATGATCATTCACCATGATCAAGTAGGCTTCATCCCAGGGATGCAGGGATGGTTCAATACCTGGAAATCCATCAATGTAATCCACTACATAAACAAACTCAAAGAAAAAAACCACATGGTCATCTCATTAGATGCTGAAAAAGCATTTGACAAAGTTCAACATCCCTTCATGATAAAAGTCTTGGAAAGATCAGGAATTCAAGGAGCATACCTAAACATAGTAAAAGCAATATACAGTAAACCAGTGGCCAACATCAAACTAAATGGAGAGAAACTTGAAGCAATCCCACTAAAATTAGGGACTAGGCAAGGCTGCCCTCTCTCTCCCTATCTATTCAATATAGTACTTGAAGTTCTAGCTAAAACAATCAGACAACAAAAGGAGGTCAAAGGGATACAAATTGGAAAAGAAGAAATCAAAATATCACTATTTGCAGATGATATGATGGTATACTTAAGTGACCCGAAAAACTCCACCAGAGATCTGCTACAGCTGACAAACAACTTAAGCAAAGGGACCAGTTATAAAATTAACTCTAACAAATCAGTAGCCTTCCTATACTCGAAGGATAAACAGGCTGAGAAAGAAATTAGGGAAATGACATCCTTCACAATAGTCACAAACAACATAAAGTATATTGGTGTGATTCTAACCAAACATATGAAAGATCCGTATGACAAGAACTTCAAGTCTCTGAAGAAAGGAATCGAAGAAGACCTTAGAAGATAGAAAGATCTCCCACCTCATGGATTGGCAGGATTAACATAGTTAAAATGGCCTTCCTGCCGAAAGCAATCTACAGATTCAATGCAATCCCCATCAAAATTCCAACTCAATTCTTCATAGACCTAGAAAGAGCAATTCTCAAATTCATATGGAATAACAAAAAACCCAGGATAGCAAAAACTATTCTCAACAATAAAAGAACTTCTGGGGGAATCAGCCTCCCTGACTTCAAGCTACACTACAGAGCAGTAGTGATAAAAACTTCATGGTATTGGTACAGTGACAGGCAGGTAGATCAATGGAATAGAATTGAAGACCCAGAAATGAACCCACACACTTATGGTTACTTAATCTTTGACAAAGGTGCTAAAACCATCCAGTGGAAAAAAGACAGCATCTTCAACAAATGGTGCTGGCTCAAATGGGGGTCTACATGTAGATCCATTCCTATCTCCCTGTACAAAGCTCAAGTCCAAGTGGATCAAGGACCTCCACATAAAACCAGATACACTGAATCTAATAGAAAAGAAAGTGGTGAAAAGTCTCCAACACATGGGCACAGGGGAAAAGTTCTTGAACAGAACACCAATGGCTTGTGCTCTAAGATCAAGAATCGACAGATGGGACCTCATAAAATTACAAAGCTTCTGTAAGGCAAAGGACACTGTCAATAGGACAAAACGGCAACCTACAGATTGGGAAAAGATCTTTACCAATCCTACATCTGATAGAGGGCTAATATCCAATGTATACAAAGAACTCAAGAAGCTAGACTCCAGAGAACCAAATAACATTATAAAAAAATGGGGAAGAGAGCTAAACAGCGAATTCTCAACTGAGGAAACTCAAATGGCCGAGAAGCACCTAAAGAAATGTTCAACATCTTTAGTCATCGGGGAAACGCAAATAAAAACAACCCTGAGATTTCACCTCATAACAGTCAGAATGTCTAAGATCAAAAACTCAGGTGACAGCGATGTTGGCAAGGATATGGAGAAAGAGGAACACTCCTCCATTGCTGGTGGGAATGCAAGTTGATACAGCCTCTCTGGAAATCAATTTGGCGGACCCTCAGAAAAATGAACATAGTACTTCCTGAGGACCCAGCTATTCCACTCTTGGGCATATACCCAGAAGATGCTCCAACATGTAATAAAGACACATGTTCCACTATGTTCATAGCAGCCATATTTATAATAGCCAGAAGCTGGAAACAACCCAGATGTCCCTCCACAGTGGAATGGATACAGAAAATGTGGTACATTTACACAATGGAATACTACTCAGCTATTAAAAACAATGACTTCATGAAATTCTCAGGCAAATGGATGGATCTTGAAAATATTATCCTGAGAGAGGTGACACAGTCACAAAAGAATGAACATGGTATGTATTCACTGTTAAGTGGTTATTAGCTCAAAAGTTTGAAATACCCAAGAGTCACTTCGCAGCAACTATAGGGCGGAGTGTGAAGTCCCAGATGGAGGAATTGGAGAAGGGACTGAAGGAGCTGAGGAAGTTTGCATCCCCAGGGAGGCAGCAGCAGTGGCAACTGGCCTGATTATCCCCCCGCCCCCCAACTCCTGAGACTGATCCACCAACCAAAGAATACACATAGAGGAACCCATGGTGCTGGCCACATACGTGGCAGAGGAGGGTTTTGTTAGCCATCAGGGGGAGGAGAGGCCCTTAGGCCTGAGAGTGTTAGATCCCCCAGTGTAGGAGAATGCCAAGGAGGGAAGATGAGGGTAGGTGAGTGAGTGGGTGGCAGAATACCCCTATAGTGGCAGGGGCAAGGGGGAGGAAATGGGGAGGTTCCAAACTGGAGATCTGGGAAGGGGGAAACATTTGAAATGTAAATAAAGTATGAAAAATAAATAAAAAAAAAAACCTATTAAAATAAAAACCTATTTGTTCACAAAAAAAAAAAAAAAAGAATGGCCTCCATAGACTCATATATTGGAATGCTTAGTCACTAGTTGAATGGTTTGAAAGGATTAGAAGGATTAGGAGGTGTGGCCTTGTTGGAAGGAGTGAATCACTAGGAGTGGGCTTTGAGGTCTCAAAAGCCCATGCCAGGCCCAGTCTCTCTGACTCTGCTTTCAGATCAGGGTATAGCTCTCTGCTACTTTTCTAGCACGAACCTGCCTGACACCACACTCTCTGCCATGATCATATGGACTAAGACCCCAAGTAAGTGCGTTCTCTTATCGGAGTTGCCTTGGTCACTGTGTCTCACTATAGCACTAGAGCAGTGACTGAACCAGTGGCTCTACAACAGTGAGACTGACTGAAAAAACAACACAATAAAATCCCCGAGGACTGGGGAGACAGCTGTTCAGAGAACATGGTGCTCCTGCAGAGGACTAAGGTAGGGCTCTCAGCATCTGCATGGCACTCACAGACCTGTTGTAATTCCACTTACAGGGACCCAGCACCCTGTCTGAAGACAACAGGAACACATGTGGTACACACATATATGCAAGCAAACATAATACACACAAAAAAACCATATAATAAATGCATTTTTTAAAAAAAGTCAGATTTACTAATGGCCAGGCCTATTTGGATTCACTGGTGAATTTTACCAGATGTTCAAAGGAGAACTAATACCAATGCTCCTTAAACTATTCCATAAAAAAGGAAGGAACACTTCCAATTTCTTTCTGTAATGCCAGTATTTTCCTGTATCAATAAAGGAACAACAACAAACAAATGATAGACCAATCTCTCTGATCACAGGCACAAAAGTTCACCACACAACGCTTGCAAACCAAATTCAGTAAGACATCAAAACAAACAAAAAAAATTCAAAACCTATAGCCAACATTGTTACAGTACATAGGGAAACATTAAAGCAGTTCCACTGAAATCAAAAGAAAGCCAAAGAAGTCTTCTTTCTCCACTTCTATTACATGCACTGAAGGTCTAAGCTAGCACAGAAACACCAGAGAACCAAATAGTAAATGAAAAAGTCAAATTACCTGTGTTTGAAGATTCTATAAAAAAGAGACCATACAAACTCTACCAGAAAACTCCTAGAACTGATAAGCACTTTCAGCAAAGTGGCAGGATACAAAATTAATGTACCAAAATCAGTAGCTCCTCCTATATATCACTAACAAACACACTGAGAAATAGGGGAAGCAATTCTATTCACAATTGCCCTCTGACCATATATAACCTTGGAATAAACCTAGCCAAGGAAGTTAGAGACCTTTCTAATGAAAACTTTAAAATACTTTAGAGAAATTGAAGAAGATACCAGAAGATGGAAAGAGTTTCCATGCTCATGGATCAGTGGGATCAATACTATGAAAATTGCTATTTTACCAAAAGCAATCTACAGATTCAGTGCAATACTTCTCAAAATTCTTATGTTGTTTTCTATGGAAATAGAAAAGTCAATCTTATGCTTTCATTTGAAAGCACAAGAGACTTCAGATAGCCAAAAGAATCCTGAGGGGGGGGGGGAGGTAAGAGGCATTATCATACCTAATTTCAAGGTATCTTACAGAGCTATGGTAACAAGAACAACATGGTAATGACATAAAAATAGACATATAGATCAACAGCTACAGCTATATGATTTTGGGGCCTAAAAATAAACTCAAGACCGAAACCTGGAGGCAGAAACTGAAGAGGCGGCCATGGAGAGAAACGCTTCTAACTAGTTACATTTCTTACCTGGTTTGCTCTCCATGCCTTTCTCAGCCTGCTTTCTTTTACACCCTGGGACCAGGCTTAGCACTGTCTACACTGGGTTGGATTGGGCCCTCCCATATTAAATCAATCAAGAAAATGCCTCACAGGCTTGACTACAAGCCAATCTGATGTGGGTATTTTTCAATTGAGGTTCCTTCTTCCAAATGACTCTAGTTTGTATCAAGTTGATAAAAGCTAACCAGCACACTTAGAGTGAATGAAAACACCATAGGAAACTTGGTACTTGTTAAGAAAAAAACAAAAACAAAAACAAAAACAAAAACAAAAAAAAACCAAACAGTAGGTGGCTGGAGAGATGGCTCAGCGCTTAAGAGCACTGACTGCTCTTCCAGAGGTCCTGAGTTCAATTCTCAGCACCCACATGGCAGCTCACAACCTTCTGTAATGGGATCTGATGCCCTCTTCTGGTGTCTGAAGACAGTGACAGTGTACTCATATAAATACAATAAACAAATCTTTAAAAAAAAAAAAAAAAAAGGTTTTTTTTAAAAAAGAAAAAAACAGTAGAACACACTCCAGTCCTGCCTTCCAATGTACTCCTTCTCACTAAAGACAAGGGCACCAGAAGGACTGCAGAGCCGGGAATGCTGTTTCAGGTCCCTGACATGTGTCTACATATCCTCATGAAGGTCAACACCAAGACAGGTCTTCCATCAGCATACAGGACAGCAGTCAGGAAAGATTCCATTAAGGCTTTCTGTGAGCATGCCTACCTCCTTCCTGTTTCTTGAAACTGTGACTACAGCTGCCATTGCAAGAGTTTGGGAGGCGACCTAATTTGAAGTGAGCTAAGATTTCCATTTGAAAACGTGCAGACCTCTCCTACACCTACCACTGTGGATAACTGGACAGAGTACACACTGCCCCTCAGGCCAGGAAGGTGATGCCACACAGAGCTGAGGCACTTTGCAAGTGGTTTGCACAATGAAAAATGCTTGAATAAACGTTTGAGCACTCTCTCAGAAAGTTCAGCAGTTACCCAGCTCTGCTGATAAACCTGCCAGACCAATGAGAAGCTCACATGGGGAGGGGAAACAAGGTACCTGAACAGCTCCTATACCTAGCTAGGTGGTGATGACAGAAATGCCATGGGGCCACTAGAAGGGCATATGGCACAGCCATCCTCTGCCCAGGAAGCATTTGAAACCAGGTAAACAGGAGGGTAGGTGTATCCCAGCCAGACAAACAAACAAAAGGCCAAAGGCATGTTGCATTAGGGCATAGCATCTGGCCTGTTACCGTGAAGGACACCCCATAAGTCTACCCAGCAGGCCAGCAAGAGCACTAGAATGTGGCTGTTCCAGCTGGAGGGGTACATGCAATAGGCCCCCTCAAGACCAGCAACAGCGGAAGAGTTGGGATGGGGGTTGGTACTCACTTCTGGTCCTGAAAAGTGGAGAAATTTGGAGACTAGAAGCCCTGGGGAATATGCCAAAGTTAGCAACATACTGATTGCCACCCCCACCCCTCCTAGGAAAATCCACATCCCATTAACAAATGAAACTAAATTACTGCATTTGGCAATTAACTCTGAGGATCCTGCCAAGAATATAACTTGTGACTTAAGGACGATTAAGAAATGGCCCTCAGTGGGATCCATCGTCCTGCTCTAGGGCTTAATTATAAGACTGGAGGGCCAGTGACATGGCTCAGTCAGTACAGTGCCTCCTGTGAAACATGAAGAACTGAGGGGATCCCCAGTGCCCATGTAAAAACTGAATGTGTGTCTGTAGCTCTAGCGCTGGGGTCAGGGTGGGGTGGAAGTAGGCAGCTCCTTAGAACTCAGTGGCTGAATCTAGGCAAATGGATCAGCTTCAAGTGCACTGAGGGAACTTGTGTTGAAAGATAAGGTATAGAGCTATCAAGAAAAACATCCAGCATTAACCTCTGGCCTGCACCCATGCACACGCATGCGCACACACACACACACACACACACACGCACAAAAGCAGAAGCACTGCCACCTATGAGAAGATGTGGTGTCTAGGCTGTGAACCACAAAACTTTCTATGGATTTGTAATCAGTATTAAACTTTTTCAAATAGCATCTTTGGCTGGATTTTTCCCTTCAAAATAGACTTTTTTTCTGGGAAAAAATATAGGAGAAAAAGCAGTCCAGAAAGAAGTAAAAATACAAATGGTCACATTAACAAATCTCCACAAATACCAATCTTCAGTTTTAAAGGCCACCAAAGTCTGAGTCTGTTTAAATTGACAAAGTCTGAGCGCCCCCTGATGGCCAGTTGGAGCTCCTACAGCACATGCTGTAATTTTTGCTGCCCTGGGGCCAGCTAGTTTACTTCTTCCCATCAAATAAAGTGATTTTTCTTACGAAAAAGTGTTTTGTGTAGGAAAAAATAAATTTATGAGTTTATTACAGTGAGTTTGTAATGCTTAGGAAGCTTCTAATTTAGTAAAATTTAAGGTCAATGCAGAATTCCTAAGCTAGAGATGGAGGTGGGCACATGAAAGTACATGAAGGACTGCCAGAAATCTTTCGTTTTTATTTCAATGGACAGCAAGTATCTAAGTATCTTTATGCCATTCCAGGAAAAATAACAAATGACCACACAAGAAAGAAAAGCTGCGGCCATCTGATCATCAGTTGCATGCTGGCGCCCTCCGCTGGCCGATCCCATGGCTGCAGGGCTGGCAAGGAATGCCACCCACGGTGTCTCTCTGTTAAGGGGGACTGGGAGGCCCAGTGACTTTTAGTACCTTTCCCGCAGGCAATTATGTTGCAAGCACACACCCTTTTCTTTCAGCAAAAACCTTATCTTGATTCAACCAGAAGGCTGGAGTTATAAAGGAACAGGTAAGCTGAACTTACAAGGGAGCTGTGAAGATACACTCTCCATTGAATAAATGGAACCTGGAGAGTGAAGCCGCTTCCTGGGGAAGGTAAAGAGAGACAATGTTTGCAGAGGAGAGGAAGCTCTGGCATGCACCCCGGAACAAAAGGGAACAAGTGGTCTTTACTCGGAGAACAGCTTCCTATTAGGACTCACTGCTTCGTACATCATGCCTTTCATCCCCACTCAACCACAAAATGATTTTACTGAAGCAAATACAATAGTAGAAAAAGATTTACACTGAAAGAATCTTTAATAATAAACTGTTGCCGATCGGCCTACTTGCCCGTGATTTATAATACAATAAACATCGGATTCTTTTACGGCTCATACACTGAAGCCTCTGCTCTGCAAAACGGAATCTGAAAGCACGGGGACGCCGCCACCATCACAATGAAATGAGCATGTATAAATGTGCTAAGAGTATCTCTTTGCATCTTTTATAGCTTGTGTGTATTAATCTGTAACGCTTATTAAGAAAGTCATTGCTATGCAAAGCAGCACCCAATCCCTTTCTCTGGCTTTTCAACAGAGTGCACTGTTTAGCCAATAGGAGGGACCCTCTGGCCTTCATTCTGCATTCATCACAGGCAACATTTGCACAATGTATCTCTCAAAGGCGGCTGAAAAGAAGGCCTTAATACTCATGTAAACAACTGCAAACCAATTACTTAATGAATCAGGCCCACACATAATGAGGTGCAGACAAAGAGCTATAAATGCATTTTTGCGCCCAAGCCCCTGCTTTAAAGTAAAATCCCTCAGCTGTAGTTTGGGCTTAACTAGCACATCATAATTATTGTCTCTAGGACATCAGAGGAAGCCATTTTTTTTAAGGTCCAACAGGGTCTTTTTTTTTTTTTTTTTTTTTTGAGATTGCTCATCAGCTCACTGACAAAATAGAGCAAAGAAGAATTTTTAAAAGTGCTACAGCAGCGCAGCACTGTTATGTTTATTCTCAAGTACTAGGTTTCGAGACCACTTGTAAAAGCAATAAAGCACAAGGAGTGACTGAAGTAAGTGGGATCCTTAAATGTAAGCCTCTAAGAAATTTCAGTGAAGACAGGCACAAACAGCAAAACCTGAGCTCTCCAAAGCCCAGGATGGGGTATTAACAATAACAGACCCAGCCCATGAACCAAACTGTGCTGATCAGCACACCCAGCCACACTTCCCGTTCAAAGCCTTTCATGCTAGATTACTATCAAGTGTCTAGAACTGAGGGTTCCTGAAAGACCTTTTAGTGGGTTTCTTTTTCTTAAGGGGTGTGTGTGATCAGATTACTTATGTTATGATTTATTATGAAAATTAATCTCATACAGAAATATAATAACAAGAGGCTCCTTTCTTTAATTTGTAGAAAATCAAAGTTTAATTTTCGTCTGGTGAACTGTGGCCAGGTACGAATGACCAGGCTGAGGAAATGTCCTACCTAAGCCTATTATTTTCTAAATGTGTTTAAGAACTTCTCACAGAACACACATAAGAAAACTTGTCTTAATGCTAGGTGCTGGTGGCGCTTGCCGTTAATCCTGATCTCTGTGAGTTTGAGGCCAGCCTGGTCTACAGACTGAGTTCCAGGGCAGTCAGGGCTACACAGAGAAACCTTGTCTCGAAGTGGGGGATGGGGGTAGAACTTGTTTTAATGTATTTAAAATATAATGGGGACAAATACTTCTAACAATCTTCAAAACTAAAGGGTTACATTTAAAGCCAAATGATAACATTAAAACTGGGAACTATCTGTAGAATTTACTGAGCTTTAAAAATTCTCCTTAAAGACCACAACTTGAATTTGTTGTGTAACCCCAGTGATAGAGTATTCAACACTCTCCCAAACCCAGTAAGCTCCTACCTTCTCAAAAATATGAACAAGAACCGGGTATTAAAGGTAATTTCTTATAAACAAGAAAGCATTCTGGATACTCATCAAGTTTCTAAACGCAAAAATTTGAGAACGTTAACCCATCCGAATAGTCCAAGTCCTAAAATACTGTAATGCTTTTGTAAAATATAAACGAACCGTTTTGGTTTTTTTCCCATTTTCATTTCCTTTTAATATGACATTTCTGGATCAGATTATTTTGTTATTTGGACATTACACACAGCAGAAGCAATGTAAAGGTCATGTTTTAACATTTTAGCAGGGTCAAGTAGTAAATTCAAAGGTAATACGGTCATCTAAAGGACACTTTTTAATGAGCAATGCTTCGCAAAGGAGACTTACTAGGCTGTTTGAAATAGTATTTAGTCCAAAGTAAACGAGTAGGCGCTGCACCGGGCAATCGCTTAGATTCACATTATAAATGCTTCCTAAGTGACTGGAAGTCACTGCATGATTAGTATTGGATGTAGATGGCAAATTCAGCACAGAACTGGCTTATTACAGCTCATAAAACTTGTAAAAAGTGTTACATTTTAACAAGTGTAAAGAGATACATTCTGTCCTTTGAGGGGAATGAACGAGAACACATCAGAAAAGAGTGAATAACATGGCTGAAGACTTGCTTTAAAAAGAGAGAGAATCCATACACAAAGACTAATATGGAGCAATTGCCTGTCGCCTATCAACTGTCTCAGAAAGAAGAAGCTCGCCACTTTATTTCTCTTAAGGCCTGATGTCTTCTCCCTGCCCTTTTCCTGACAACCTCCTTTGTGTGGTCTCTAAGCAGTCCTACTGCGAGCAGCTGTAGACGCTAATTTGTGGTTCACTGAGGTGTCAATTGAGTCTTAAACCAAGGAAACAACAGCTGCAAAACAATACTTGGCTCTGGGGCAAATATTTTCAAAGGTAGACTAAAGTTTCAACTGATATTTTAGATAAACAAAAAACCCAAACCATAACCCTCCATCAAGTCACACACAAAATAACATGCAGGCAGGGCTGAACTCATCGCGTAGTGACGCTTCTCATCTTGTTACTGCTATTCACAAGGCTTTCACGACTTTACCTTGACAAAGGACTTCCTTCACTAGATGAAAAACTAGCTTCCGAGGCGATTTTGTGGGCTGTCTTTGTCTTGAACGTGCTGCTGCCAACATCCAGACCTGTGACAAACACAGCCAAGGAGAGGGAGAGTTAGCCACCACACAGCTGCGAGACAACTGTACACACAGTCTCCCAGAAATTCTGGAAAATCAAGAGGAAGATTCTGTTCAAGCCACAGAAGGTTCCAGGGCTTCTCAGCCCAGAGACAAAATACTCATAGAACACTGAAAAGAAACAGGGAATTTCCTTTATAATACTAAAAATAAAAGAAATTAAATTAAAAACAAAGGTAAAATTCCCAAGGCGTTCTGCTTTCTTTTCATTTTAATTACTCGGCCGTTCGGTGTGGTATGGGGACTGAACCCGAGACCTCCTTAAATGTGCTAGGCAAGCATGTGACCTAGAGCTAAGTAAGTCCTCAGCAAGCTCTGCTGTAAATGGCCAGGAAGTACAAACAAGAGCACAGGCTGAATAGTTGACTTTGTTAGGACATAGGCAGGGATGGATGGTTCACCAAGACAACAGGTACCAGGAACCATGTCTCCTGGATGACAGGCTCCCTCATTATCTACTCTTAAGCCCTTTGGCTAAATCCTGTTTCTCATCCCACAAAGAATAAATTTCCACTAAAAGCCATCAAGGCCACTCTCTCAGCCTGTGTTGAGGATATGGATACAGAACACAGTCTTTTCCCTGGGGATGGAGTCTGGACTATCCCCACTGTCCTCAGCCTTGGATATCTCTGTGGCACTTGGATATTTCTGTTTTCAATGGGCAGTTACCCCAGATGCCAGAGAGTGCACTGGCAGCTTTGCCACAGGCTTGCCGAGTCGCTAACCTGAATGGTTTGCCTGCACATAATCTCTGTGGCAGGGTAACTCTTTTAGCACCATGTCCATACTCAACTCAAACAGGGTCTCCACGTTTGTATGGGACAGGACTTGGGGTTATGAAAAGTGGGGTTCAGAACTTAAGTGGATGTTTTCAGTAACAGACCTGGAGACAGAGACCAAAAACATCTAACTCAGAAAGTAACTGAAACCGGAGTGCTCCTTTAGGAGTGACAGGGGAGGGTGAGAATCCCACCCTCCTGTTTTCAGTTCAGGCAAGTTTCCTTTTGCCCTCTCAGATGGTCGTCAGCTTTCTGCAGCTCAGGGGACTATAGGACAGTAGAATCGAGAAGACAGTGGAAGGTGGAGAGTGAATTCAGGGCACTGTCAACTCTAAGAGCAGCCAATAGCATCAGAAGCTCCTGTCAATACTATCATCAGATACTGGGATCCTTCAAGGTGTCTCTGTGAGATAGACCCAGGAAACTGAACCTGCCTGTGCTTAGCCGTACAACCTGTCAAGTGGCATTTTACATATGAAAAGTTTAACAGAATATGGTCAAAATACATTGTATAAGTGTATGAACTGCTCAAAAAATAAATATTATTTGAAATAAGCTATTAATACATTTAATAGTAGCATAATTTTTATAGATAACCAAGAGATGACAAGGTATCAAAATACACTTCCTATCTGGCACACAACTTTAATCTCAGCACTTAGGAGGCAGAGGCAGGAGGATCTCTGAGTTCAAGGCCAGCCTGGTCTACTAAGAGAGTTCTAGGACAGCCAGGGCTACACAGAGAAACACTGTCTTGAAAAAAAACAAAAAACAAATAAACAAAAAAACCAATATACTCTTGCCAAAAGTATCTGCAGCATTGCCTACTCAACTATGTGCACCTGCTAAGCAGTTACACTCTGAGCAAGGTCTCTCTTGAGACCTTATTTATAAAATGAGGGGGTTGGACAAACACCATCTAAGACCTATCTCAATTCAGAATGTATGTCACAAATGTGAACAGAAAGCTGACCCATTCATTCTAAGATTTTTCCGAAGCAATAGGGAGATCTCCTTCAGGACAGAGGCTCTGTTTTACACATCAAGAGACTATGATTTCTACATTTTTGGAACTAAATCATAGTTACCAAAATGGCTGGCTCTCCCTAGGAGTTTTTCACTTCCAGGCCTGGCTGTGTTTTTAACCTAAAGTGGCTCACTGATTCCTTAAAGCAACCAAAACAAATGACAGTGCCACTGATCTTACTAAAAATGTATTCCCCAAATACAGACAGATAGCACATGTCTTGAAAACATATCTGTCTGAGGAAGACATGTATGAGACAACCGGAAACCTGAATATGACCTATGAATTATATGACATTAAGAACTCACCGTACAACTCTGATAGGAAAAATAGAGTACGGTAATCACAGAAAATTAAAGCCACTCTGAGCTGGAAAGATGGCTCAGTTGGTGGTTAGAGTACTGGTTCCTCTTCCAGAGGACCTAGGGTTCAATTCCCAGTACCCCCATGGTGGTTCATAATCAACTGTTACTATGGTTCTAAGAATCCACCATTGTCTTCTGATATCCACTGGCACCAAGAATGACATGGTACATTTTCACATTGGCAAAACACGTACACACATATACACTTTCTTCTATATTATGTACCTTTTCTAATGGGTGTTCAAATGAATAATGCATGAAAAAAAGATATAATAAAATGAAAACCACATGTACAGTGGGAGACTGTAAGAAAATTAAAATTGAAACGAAACCCCAGACTAAAGGAAGCATGTTTAAGCCTAAATGGTAGCATTCTTGGCATTGACAGCCCTTTGGGTGTAACAGCGGAGCATTTTGAGCATTCCCTGAAGAGTGGGCATGTGTCCTTACGAGAAGAGGAGACCCAGGAAGAGAAGCTTGGAGTATCTTCTGCGGCAGTTGGTGAAAAGATACCTCCATGAAACACCAAATAGAACCATAGGGTCTACAAAGCTATTGCCATGCTGGGCCCCATGTATCCAGAATTGAGAGGGCCCTTCCAAATGCTAGTCTGCTAAGGATGAAAATCTCTTGCTCGCTCAGACTCAGTGAACTCACTATAAAGCAACCTCTAAAACTGTGCATCAGCCTGGCTGCTGCCCTCAGCTCCTTGCCACAGGATTCAAGTGTTGAATCTTCCCCAACTTACTTGAAAATTGACTTTCAAATCTCTCTTCAGCTTGATTTGAATTGTCCTGAAGGGTAGATTTCTTCAGTAACTGGTAGGCTTTTGTTTCTGTAGATGAAGAAAAGCAAAGAAACATCTACTTTCAGCTGTTCATAAGTGTTTCTTAAATTCCTCTATGAGGCTAACATTTCTCAGATGCATGGGCTTCCTAATTAGGTCTCCCTATAAAGAGGTAAACGCTTCTCAAATGCGTGGTCTCCTTATGGAACCCAAGTTGGCTTCAAACTTGTAATTTCCTACCTCTACCTCACAAGTGTATGTCTCAAATAAAAATCGAGTTACATCTAAATTTTAAGACTCAGGGACGAACTTTAAGAGTTCATTTGAGGCCACAAATTCGTCATTTCAGTGGATCTGTGTGTCAGATTCGTTATCAAAATCAATAGCTTTTCTCTATTCCGAGCTCGCAGAAGCAGCATCCTGGTAGGAAGGTCACTGGGCTCCAGACCCTGATTCTCAGGCTCTTATATCAGAGTGTAGAGCTCTGAGAGAGGGGAGAGAGAATGCAAAGACCTCAGGAGGGTTAGAGGCAGACCTACTGGTGTGAAAAATCTAATCCCAAGGCCTAAGGAGAGGATGGCTGCCTACAGAAAACAAAGCTAGATGTACAGAGGGATCAGCAGAGTTGCAGCCAAGGTTAGATGCTAGGGAAAGTGCACACGGAGAGGGGGAGGACCTGGACACTGGAGGCTCTGTGAGCTGTAGGCTCTGTGAGCTGTAAGATGTTAAGTGATTGTGGGCCAGCTTCAGACTCTACAGGCAAGAGTACGCTTTTTGCTAGCGGTTCTAGCACAGTGCAGAACCCTCCCAGAACAGTCTAGAAGGCTTAGTCAGGAAGCCAACTTCACAGTGCAAAAAGGCCAAACAATGCATATGACTGCTTTTGGTAACTTGGACCCAGGCTCTTCTGCAAGGAAAAAGGAGAGCAAGGAAGTTAAAGCTGCAGTGTGCTGCTGCCTTGCCAATCCGGTTACTACGTGAATGGGTGAGGGGAATAAAGGAGAAAAGTCACATGCAGAAACAGAAGCTAGCCCGCTGTAAACACAGGACTAACAGCCGAACAATCTAATCTCATCCCCGCTGCAAGCAATGCATAAATCTGAAAATCTGAGGACTAGGCAGCTGTAAAGGGCATGATGTACACACAGTAGTCTGTGCCTTGGAACTCCAAGGAAACACTTCTCTCATTTGTAATGTTAACCACTCAAGAATTAAGGAGTAATTAAAATGATTAGATGAATCCAACATTTTTAAAGAAGCCATCTCTTTTAATATACAGAAACATTTACATGCGCGCGCACATACACCCTCAAGTTTTCGGTTCTGAATCCTGTAGTCAAGCACTATTATCATATTCAACTCTATGTCATATTTTAGCTTAAGAAGTAGAAAACATTACAGTTTACAACATACAAGGCAAGGAGTCTACATCCCATGTAGTATCCAGCCAAGAGATTAAAACCTACTCTGTTTATTAACTGCATGCTGAGGACACAATGAGATAAATATATTTCCTCTACTTTGTTACATAAGCTGCCAGAGCCCAATCGTCCATCTTCCTGCAAAGCTGAGGGGTCACTAAGAGGGTTTTTTTTTTTCTTTTTGATATGCATTTTGGGTCTAGAAAATAGAAGCAGCTAGAGGGAAAAAAAGGTGAAAACGTGCTGAATAAGGGGGCAGGACAGGGAGGATGCTGAGGACAGAGAAAGAGAAAGCCTCAACTTATCTTTTATTCTCTTTTATATGCAAATGTACACCTGCTAAAATACTCCTAAATCTACAAATAAAAAGAAAATATCTGATGAACAAGTGCTTTTAACAGCCCATTACAAGATACACAGGTGTTTCCCCAGTCTCTAAGGAGTGTACAGAGGCAAGGAATCTGCCCATTGCCTTTGCAGAAATCCTTAATTTAAAAAAAAAAAAAAAAGAGTTGGGTCTGGAAAGGAATAACAAAGGGAGACACAGACAATACTCTCACCGCAGCAAGGGAACCAGACCTTGAACCCACAAAGAACCAGGGCGCTCAACTAAGGATGTCTAAGGGCTGTCCCTAGATGAAGTGGGCAGAAAGTCTAAAATTAAAATTGAAAAATGCTTTCAGTAGGAAGAATGCTACCATTCTATTTATTATTTTTCATGTATTTCTACACGTGTTAAAAATGTTTTTTCACATTATATTAGATGCACAGCCAATGAAACAAACTCAGTTGCTTTTGCAAAAATAACATTAAAAGCAAATTGGTATTTCTAAAATTAATTCAAAAGACACATTATCACTTTAAGCCCATAAATCAGTTATCTAATGATCTGCCCACATAAAAATGAAAAAGATTGAATATGGGTGCCTTTACAATTTGGAAAATATAATAGAAGGTGCTTGTATATTTAAGATTTCCGAGGAAAAAGGCCCTGGGTCTACACAGGGGAATCTTCACAACTGGACCCTGGTGCTAAACGTGGCCGCCAGGAGCCTCGGGGAGCAAATGCACTGTGAGGTCTCTCTATCTGCTTTCCCCCACGAGTGCTGCTGATACACAAGGAACACTCCTACTTCCCAGGGGCTGCCTGGGGCAATGCCAGAAAAGACATTTACATTCTAGTTTTCATCTCTGCGAAGCAACTCAACAACTAAACCTGAAAACCAGTGCGAGGCTTGGAACTGACCTTTCATGGATGCGCCCAAGCTGAACTGAAACAGTTCTGAGGGAACCACGTCCGCCTTTCTGTGTCCTTCAGTTCCACATCCACCGATCCGAATCCAAACATGGGTTAAAAATATTTGGGGAAAAATGTTAATACTGGGTATATACCAACTTTTTTCTCATCATTACATCCTAAATGACACACACACAGCATCTACATCATATAATGTGTTAAAATGACACACACAAAGTATGCGGGAGATGTATGTAGACTATGAGAATACCAAGCCATTACATCCAATGACTGTACTCTTGCTGCTTGCCACTGTTTAGATACAGGAGGTTAATTTTCAGTTCTCAAACTCAGGAAACATTTAACTTTTAAGACGGGAGTGACCTCTGTTAAAAGCTGGGTTTAATGGTATAGTCCAGTGCTTCTCACTGTTCCCACAGGCTGCTGCAGGCTAAGTAGGAGCTCTACCACTGAGCCACACTCTCATTCTAAACAGTTCGAAAAATAATTTCTAGCAATTGGTACTCAATGATTTATATAATGGGAGGAATCAGAAATATTGACATATCTTTCTTACTTATTGAATGGCCAGGAATAATGGATATGAGGTAACCCAAATGCTAGCAATGTAAAGTATCAAGAAAACCCTTCTCAAACCCTGTAGTGGGTTGAATACTGCCTTCCTCACCTCCAAGTTCAAATCCACTCAAACCTCTGAATATAATCTTATTTGGTAATAGATTGGTGTAGACACGTTAGTTCAGAAGGGCAAGATGAGATTGCCCTGCACTTTCACTGGACCCTAAGCCTAAGACTGGTATCTATTCCATAGGAGCAGCAGACACAAAGACACAGAAAGGAGGCAGTGTGAAAGTAGAGGCAAACATAAAACTGAAGAGACACCATCACGAACCAGAACCACTAGGAAGAAATCTTCCTCAGAGCTCAGTCAGATGGTACCTTGTTTTTTTGCATCCTGAACTGTGACAGAATAAGTCTACTATTTTTGTTTTCATTTTTGAAATGATGTTGTTTAGGGAAGCTTCCTATTAATGCCAATGCTGCTTCTGCTGCAGCCTGTTGAGGATCTGGGACTACAAGTGCAGGGCACTGCAGCTGATAAGCTTATGGCAGGCACCATCGTAGCAGCTTGAGAAAAACAATGCTCTCCCTGACTCCTGACTTTATCAGACTATCTAAATCCTCACCTTGTCTCAATTTGAATTGCCTGTTTAAAATAAAGGTCCTTTTACAAACTGACCCACAGAGCCTCTTCCAGCTTTGAGACTGCTTCTCCACAATTCTCAACCTAGAAACTGACTTGGATGTGTAATAAAATGCTCATGCCTGGGACCTACCCTGGTTAGTTCTGATGTAGCACAGCGCAGAAAGCCCACATGGAATTTTACTGTATAGTCACTGGGACACTCTGTCCTCAATTAGGAGTTCATGTCCTCAAATGCAGGACACTAACCAACAGCACTCCTCAGAAAGGTCTCTTTACTCTTTCTGTCCCCCACCTGCAAGCAGCAGGCAATAGGCTCACGGGACAGTGAGGCAGAGGTACTGGCAGGCTGACTCCTGCCTGGAGGCAGAGGTGCTGACTATCATGGACAACAATACAGCAAATGATGTCCTGGTTTCACATTTGTTGGAAGTTCCCTGACCTGCACAGCAGGTAGCCTGTCTCTACTAACCCTTCTGAGTAAGGCACTTCTAGGACAGGCAATAAAAAAGCATTTTTAGTGAACTTGCAGTCCTGGAGGTTATATGCCGTAACACTTGGGTGGCCCAAACTTGTCCTTGCATTCTTTCCTCCTGGTGTAAATCCAGGCACCAATGACAACCTGGCCGTTGTATATTTTCAGCTTGGTATAAAACAGAAGCTGTAATGTTTGGGGAGATGGTGTCGGAACCCAAGCAGCACCCTGCAAGTAGATGCTGACCTGAACCAGCCTCTCCACGATGCTTCAGTGTGCAGAGTATTTCAGCTGGCCAAAGAATATTGAGGAGGAAGGGCACAGCGAACCAACACTTTTAACACAGCTTGACCATCAGAATTGGTGTTAAAAGAATGAGAGGCTGAATGGACATCCTTAGAGGCTTAATCCTCTTGAGATAAAAGCCCGACAGCCCTTTTCACATGCAGCTTAAGGAGATGAGTTTTGCCAGGATGGGCACGTGGGGTGGGAAAGTGCTGGTGGAGTGAGTGACTGAAAGAGATACTGTTCTGGCCTGAGTCAACAGGCATTTAAGGAAACTCTTTACTTCTCCACCTTTTATTCATTTGTTTGACAAATTAAGGGTTCACTGTGTGGCACATACTATGTAAGGTGCTGGGTTTTTATGATTTAATGTAAGTTATATCATTTGCTTAAATGAAGGCTTGGTACTAAAAGGGACATTGTGTGAATGCAAATAAAAACGCCATCACTATGGATGTGCGTACTTCAGAGGGATATGTTCTCTCATCATCTTACTAAGCATTACTTTCTTCCTTGCTTGTGTGTTGCCAGGGAAACTGACCAGACCATCCTGTATCCTTCACATGGTTTCAGAGGTCCAGCTGTGCTCAGGCTTGTCCCACTTTATAAAAAGCAAGCCTCTTAGTATGATGGCAGCAGACATTTTTGCAAACTGTTCACTCCTCTAGGTATAGCCAAAGAGAAAAGCAATGTATGGCTGCTCATCACTGCTCCCCAGAACATCCTTGTTAAACTCACCCTTTGGTGTGATATACACTGAAGTCTACTTGACCCAGATGCCCTGAGACAGCTGCCTCTCTGCTACTAAAGCAAGAGTCAGGGTGGAGGAATGGAATCCTCAAGTTGGAGTTGGATTCCACATCCACTGAGCTGTCCCAACCTTTCTAAGTTTCTATTTGACCAGCAGGATGAGTTTCTCAGATTGCGTCCTAACGGACTATTATAAAAGTTAGAAATGGTTGAGGCTTACTGAGGGCAGGGGCAGTCTTTTCTGTCCTTGGTATCCTAAGATTCAGTCCAAGTAATGCACTAACTATATTAAACATTTACATGGTGCATTACCTTTCACATACAGAAACACATTTATAGATATAACATTAATTTTTTTTTAAATCTGGATTCTTTAGTAAGAACAGTAGACAAATAAAAAGGGGTCGGCTGTTAACAACAGACTAGTCGGTGGGAATACGTGATTTCTGTCGACTAGGGAGTATGTGCTGTACAAGGGACATTCCATATAAATCTTGGTGGAGAAGACACTTTTTCTATGATGACCGCTGAGGCAGACGCCTTTGGAGAGATAATGAATGAACTTCACTGCTAAGACAGCTTAAGTTTGGAAGGATATAAACAAGTAAGAAGGGGAAGTGAAGACATTAGAATGTTGGTTTACTGATTCCCTTAGTGTACAGCGAGAGTCACAGCCTCAGCATGAACAAGGGACATGTTCTATAAACAGGCCTTCATGTTCTACATGTTCTACATACAGGCCTTGCTGTGGTTCAGGTTCTCAGCCCAGAATCTCATACCTGTTTTATTAAATGAGCTAGAAAGTGTCCTTGTTACTGATCTACGCTCCACGGATATGCACAGTAAATGATCTGCTTTTTGCATTTGCTCCTTAAATATATAGAGAGAGCTAATGTGCCCTCCTCATGTTAATGTCTCAAGATTCTTATTCTGAGAACAGTGTAATGTCAGAGCCTTCCACCCAGCCTGGGACCTGCCCTCTTGCTTTTCTATGTCCTTCTAAAATGAATGCAAAGCAAACAGGCACACAGAGAAAGAGCCACATTGAAGAGCATTTCTAGACACCAAAGTTACTACTATAACCTTCTGGTCAACCCAAGGGAGAGTTTTATCAGTAGCTTTCAATCTTAACACTCCAATGTGATTTGATTAGAGTTGCCCTGAGTCTTATTAGAAAGCAGTTTCATCTACTAGGGAGGTTCCCCAAAAATGGGATGCAGAAAAACAACAAGGATAATTTTAATGTATTGAGAAAGCTGATGTAGGGGCTGGAGAGGTGGCTCAGAGGTTAAGAGAAAGCTGATATCCCAATTGGACCTGCTAATTTTTTTAAAGGTTCCTATATGAACCTACGTGTATAGCATGTTTCATTAAAAAAAAAAAAAAAGTTGTTGGCCATTAAGAAAGAGTCCAGCCTGGTCTATATAGCGAGTTCTAGGACAGCCAGGGCTACCCAGAAAAACCCTGCCTCAACAAACAAATAAACAAAAAAGGATTTCATTTTAAACTACATGATACATTGTGAAATAGCAGCTCACAATTTTCAGTTTCCTTCAATTTCTTCTAGAGCCTTCAACATGATCCTGTATATTATGTATACTGCAAAAAACAAGAGACTACCCAGGGGTCGGCCTCAAAATAGGTTATATCCCCAAGTATTTTCTGCACAGGGTGCATGTTGGATAATACTGCCCTGTCCATCAACACTTACGAGACAGCACATCAGGAAACGCCTGCTGCACAGCCATCACATGGCTTCTAGAAGGATGTCTAGCTGCCTTCAGTATGTCACCCTGTCACTTTGTATCCGAATCACAAAGTGAATGAGGACAGTGCCACTGTGATTCCTTGGTGATGGCACCTCCAACAGTACTGCTGAGCTAGCTCTTTCAAGAAATTGTCACCTGAGAACAGCTAATGATTTGACTCCAGAAAGATATTTTTAACTTATCAGAAAAAAGTCTTGAAGGATTTCCGAATATGTTTGGATGTTCCAGGTAGTCCACAGGTGGACTTAGTGATGAACTAAGGCTAGCTCCTGGGACCTTACTCATGTTCCAGGTAGTCCACAGGTGGACTTAGTGATGAACTAAGGCTAGCTCCTGGGACCTTACTCATGTTCCAGGTGGTGGACTTAGTGATGAACTAAGGCTAGCTCCTGGGACCTTACTCATGTTCCAGGTGGTCCACAGGTGGACTTAGTGATGAACTAAGGCTAGCTCTTGGGACCTTACTCATGTTCCAGGTGGTCCATAGGTGGACTTAGTGATGAACTAAGGCTAGCTCTTGGGACCTTACTCATCAGGCTGTAGGTCTCCAGTTCTTGTGCCAAGAGGCCTTCAGATGAAAGTACTGCAAGGTGTTTGAGGCACTGAGACAGTTCATGGGAGGCTCCAGAGTGCTTAGAAGGACAAGAGTCTGGGTGGCGAGGACAGAACAGCAATGCTGTAGTAAAAATACCTTAAAGTTTCCAGGACTCCCACACTATGTTTGTTTGTTTGATTGTTTGTTTAGGGACAGGGTTTCTCTGTGTAGCCCTGGCTGTCCTGGAACTCACTCTGTAGACCAGGCTGGCCTCGAACTCAGAAATCCGCCTGCCTCTGCCTCCTGAGTGCTGGGATTAAAGGTGTGTGCCACCATCAGGCCTGACTCTCCTGTGGAATTTTATAATGACTAATACTTTAGTATGCTAACTATTGACAGGTGGAGGGTGGGCTGTTAGAATTACCACCTATTTTAAATAAGTTTACAGATGACCCTTTGTGATCACAGGCTTACAGTCCTAACTGAAATACATTCAGAGGCCATTAAATACTTCTGCACTCAAAAGTAAATATAACCGAATGACTTGTAGCTATCTGCAGCTTAGTGATCATCTATAGTCATTCTTTTAACAACAACAGTATAAACAAAAATCAGAGGGGACCCTATCAGCATTTCCTCAAAATGACAAAGCAGAACACAACATTATGGGGAAATGTTTAAAAGTAAAGAAAATCTTTGTATAATGGAGTGAGATATTACACATACATAATAACTGCTCTGCTGTAAACTCCATTTTCAAAACAAGAGTTCATTACAGAAACTTGAGGTTAGAAATTAATCATCATGCCATGAATTATATTACCATAAAGCAAGCCATTTTCTTTTGCTTGTAGACAAGAACAAAACAACCTCATATGCAGATGCATGCCTCAGTACCTCTGCAATGGTGTGTTTATGTGGATAAATATTTAAAGTCAGACCTTTGAATTTATAATGAAGCAACACACCACTTTACAAAATAAGGGTCTAGTAAATTTAGATGTACAACAAATAAGGTTCCATTCGGAATACTAATTGCTGCTTGCTGATATTCCAAGCCAAAAAAACCTGTAATGACTTAATTCAGATTCCACCTATAAACACACCTAATACACATGCACAGGTCTTAATAGGTCTTGATGGATGAAGCATGGTTAGTGAGAATTTTAAATCGCCAGACAGGCTTTTGTACCCGAGGCACATGTAAACTCCCCATCTAGTACATTTTTAAAATACCAGTTTTAAGTTCAATTTCTACAGGAAAGGAAAAAAGAAAATTAGAAACACTCCAGTTTGTCATCTAGTCTCTTATCCTGGCCAAGTGATATCCTCTCATGGCTACGAATGCTGAAAGGCTGTATGATGGTGATGCTTACAGACCGAGCACTTAAAATCGGGATGAAAAGCTCAGTGGGCACAGCGGTTACCAGCGTGGGTTTAGTTAGCACAGCTTGCATACAGAAATTGAGTGCATTCTCTCTCCACCTCGCTAAGTCACTGGACCCAGCAATGACTAGCCCTGACTTTTCTGATCACGCAGTGAGACTGCACTCTGACTGAAAACTGTTAGGCACTGGTAGCTTTACCTGTGACTGAGGCTGCAGCTATGCTTTCTTCCTTGCTCTCATCTCCATAGCCACTTGAAACTTCTAAAAAATAAAAATATAATAAATATATATTTCAAAATTATGAAACACTGTTCTTTGGCACTGGGGTGGAACCCAGGGCCCCAAATATGGTAGGCAAGCTCTCTACCACTGAGCTATGCTCCTAGCCCCATACATTTTGTTTTGTTGTAAGACTTATTTTTATGTGCAAGAATGCTTTGCCTGTATGTGTGTGTGTGCACCATGTGTATGGTGTGCCTGGTGCCTGCGGGAGGTCAGAAGACAGCAAGAGTAAACACAGCTGTGAACTGCCATGTGAGTACTGGGAGCTGAACCTGAGTCTTCCCCAAGAGCAGCCAGTGCTCTTAAGCCATCTCTCCAGCCCCTGTATGTGGAGTTTTAATATAGTTCTTTTATTTTATTTTTTAATGTCTCTTCACTTATGGGTTTGTTAATTTATTTCTTGTCTAAAAGGTACAGTTAGCATAAGTGACTAGTTTAAGATTTCTTAACTTTTTATTTCACTAGATGCTCAACAGAACTCTACTTAGGGTTTCCACTGAGAACACACACATTAACTAGAAGGTACCATAAAACAAGCAACATACTATGCATGTAAAACCTAAGATCAGCTTTGGTTAACGGTATTTTATATGTGTGCCTTGAGAAAGGACGTTGCATTGACTCTGAATGCCTTTTTGCTGTGGACACTGCAAACAATAGTTACCTTGTTCCCTTGTAAGAACACTATTGAGCCGCAGAGCTGGTTTTGCTTCCTTTATTCCATTATTGTCATTCAGAATAGATGGCATGCTGCAAGATGATTCATTACTGTGAATAGCTGACCTATGGTCACATTCTTCTGTAAGGACTTTTTTCAATAATGTTGTTGCCTACAGTGTTTCAAAGAAAGCACAGAAAAAAAAATTTCAAAACAAACTGGAACCTGTTCCTCTCAAAGACTCAGATTTAAAATACAATTTTAGGTTAAGCTTTACTTAGAATCTAATTTCTTTCTTGACATTAAAATGTCCTCAAGATCAAAAACGCAGAGATGGGCAGAGGGAGAAAGAACCAACATGAAGTTGGGTGGTTAGGAAGGTAGGAAGGATCTGGGAAGAGTTTGCGATCAAAATATATGAAAAAATATTTTAATTAAAAAATAACACCTGGTTATTTTCCAGCACAACTGAATTCTATACAACAATTTTCATTCACAATAATGTTTTTGAAGACTGAACCTTATGTACTACACAAACGGCCTACTTGAGAAGTAGGTCTGTGAGATGAAATCACCTCTGCTTATCTGAGCTAGCCTATTCACCATTTGGTATACATAAAAGCAGACCCTCAGACCTCCTTTCTGAATGAAAGATTTATTCTCTCATTGCATGAATCCTGATGTCTAGATTTGTAGCAGAGCGTTGGTTTAGGGGCTGGCAATAGGGCTCAGCAGTTAAAAGCACTTGTTCTTGCTGAGGACTTGAGTTTAGTTCCCTGCACCTACATCAGGCAGCCTATAATTTCAGTTCCTGGAGATCTGATGCCCTCTTCAGACCACTGCAGATGCTGCTTGCATGTGATGCACATATAGACATACATATAGGCACATATACCTAAATAAAAATGAATTGAAGAAATATACTAAGCAAAAAGATAACTGGCCTGTTCGTGAGTCTTAATCTTTAGCCAAGGATAAAAGTCTATGCTTGCCTGTAAGTCTCCTGAGGAACTGGAGAAACTCACTTGCTACTGAATAACTATCCTATCTATACAGGGAAATCAAATTTAATCACAGCCTGCCTGAGAAGCAATGTGAGGAAAAATGGCAAAGAACATGATCTGAGGTAACTAAGTCTATTAATTGCTAGGTCAGCCCTTGGTTCCTAAGACATAAAAATATGCTAAGAACAAGAGGTGACTATCTAGCAGACAACCTCTATACCAGTTTCCTGCTGCTAAAGTACACTCTATTAGAGAGTAGTGATTTGCTCCATCCTGATTATAGTGGTGGTGACCTATTGATTGATGAGTATAGAAAATATGGGTAGAGTCCACCCAATCTGCAAGAAATGGGCCCAAGACATCACAAACCAATGTGACTGGTAGAACTGGACAAAGGGCTTCTATGTAGTTGACTGGTTAACGAGCAATTGTCCAGTAAACAAGGAGGAAACGAACAATTCTTTGTGATTAGCACAGCAGAAGGAAAAGATGCTCTGATCTGAGGGTCACGAAGCAGGAAACAAGAGATGCAGCCCTGAGCATTTAACTCCTTTAAGGCTACTGTTCTTGGCTCTAACATTGCTTAGGTAAATCTCACAGACCTAGGGCTTATGACAGAAGCTAGAGAAATCGGTCTGGGGGTGTATGTTAAAGAGTTGTAGTTCTTGCCCAAAGGGCCTGGTGTTGTTAGCTTTGTAGCTAAAACCTGGGCTGCAGTGCTAATGTTTCAACTGTCTCTGGATTTTACTTCTGCTCTGACAAGTCAATGTAGGTGAACTGCTCAGGACTTCTGTTTCAGCAGACTGGCTACAGACATGGTTGCTTGCCCCTGAAGCTAGGTCCAAGCTGGCTCCTATCAGCTATTATTTTGATGCCCCAGCATCCCATATACAGCTCTTCACTGTGTGTGCTCCTCAGGTCTGCACAGAAGCAAGCAAGTCTCCTTGGATTGCATCCTCATACTGCCCAGGGTGCATTTTAGGCCCAACCTGACCGATGCCCAGAAATCCTAGATATTAGCAAAGCATTTTAAAATATGAATTAAAAACAAAGCCCTACTTTTAGAAATTTTTCAGTTAAATCTATAACTTTTTATTTTCTTTGGTTTAAAAACAATCTATACATTTTGATAGAACTTTGAGTGTGTATTTCTAAATTATAATATGTGATATAATTGGTAATAATTGCTTTTTTTTCTTCTTTTTCTTCTTCTTCTTCTTCTTCTTCTTCTCACAATGTTTCTCTTTATAGACTCGGCTACCCTGGAACTCACTTTGTAGACCAGGATGGCCTTGACTTTACAGAGATCCACCTTCATTGCCTCCTGAGTGCTGGGATTAAAGATGTGCCACCACCACCCAGAGGTAATAATTTCTTAATCTCTTAATACTGTCACAATATACATTTAAAAAACAAAAAACAAAATTGCTAAGTATGCAGCATCATTCTCAGATTATTTTTAAAACATGGGTTCTGGAGATGAAATTTGGGTTGTCTTTACTGACTGAGCCATCTCCCAGCTCTGTAACAATTCTTAAGGCATGCCTTTTGTAGATGTTCCAGAGATGTGCATTTTCTGAGGAACTCCCAGTTCAAAGGATCTTATACATTACTAAGACTCCCTCATACCCACAAAGGAGCACAGGCCCAGAGTGGTGGCGTTAGAATAACAAGCTGTTTTGCACACCTCACACTAGAATTGAATGGGCTCTGCAGACTGGAGACTCACCTTAAACAGTTTTTGTATTGACCCTTGTTTTCTATGGATCATGTTTATGAACAGCCCACGCACAGGCTTTAGTTTGTCTGCTATTAATACAGGCTCTCTTTCAACTTGGTACCTTTGGAGTCCAGGAAGGACACTGGGGAGTGGCCCACTGCTCTCAGTAGTCTGAGGCCTTAGTCAATATCACAAGTGGGTCCCTGATCCGCCTGGGGCCAGGAGACAGGGTTTGAGAATGAAATGCTAGGACACGCACACACCATATGTAAAATGACTGGTGTTGACACTTCTGTCTTTCAGAGCTAATGATGTCTAAACTTTTCTGAGTTTCTCTAAGTAGTATTCCTAAACTTACTGGCTCATTTCTTCTGGAATTTCATCAGTTCAGTTTAAATATGGATCCTGTTATGTTTGGAACTATAAGAGTCATGTGAGATGACTCTTAAAGTATATCCCAAAGTTTGTCAATTACCATATTCAAGTTCCTAAAAATGTGTAAGTAGATAAAAGAAACCATTAGTGAAAAAGACATCATTTCCAAAACACCCCTGATGAAATGCAAAGGTCAAGCTGTCAAACATACTGCAACAGAATGTACAAATCTATATTTAAAAGTTCTTATAAGTCAATAAAGAAAAGACATTGTTCACCTAGTAGAACAATGAACAATGAGAAAGTAGGAAAGGGGCTGAGCACGTCGCAGTATGACAGTAACACATGAACATAAAGAAATGGAATGCTGACTGTCACATGAACACAACAGAATAGAATGCCAATTTCACCACTCAAAACAGCTCCAATAAGAGGAGTTAATTTTAGAAAAAACTAGAATAAATGCTTTATCCATTCATTATTTTTTAACTCTTTTTCCTTTTAGAGTAAGATCTAGTAATGCAAATATAATTCTACACCTGATAATTCTATATTTTATACCTAAGAGTTCATTATAAGGAAATATGAATATCTGAAAACCTGAATCATGTAGATATTCTATAAGCCTCTCTTAGTAGGGAGAAATAATAAATTTAAATGTTCAACAGGCAACTAAAAGAAAAGCAGTCAGGGGATTGTGCAAAGTGGACAGGGACTACATAAAGTCATTCAAAATCAAACAGAAGGACATGTGATCCTACTAAAGGCAACTCACTTTGTGGCAAGCAGGAAAGGGAGGTTCATACCCAGGCAGTGGTGTAACGTGTGTGTGTGTGTGTGTGTGTGTGTGTGTGTGTGTGTATTTTACTGGGATTGAACCCAAGTCTTTGTGCTAAGCACGCGCTCTACCACTGAGCTATACTCCTAACCTATTTGTAAATACTTTAATGTTAAAGGCCATGCCTCATGTCGACAGGTCGGTTTATGGACAGTAGCATTTTTCTGTTTGACATTTCAAAGTTTTGTTTTTATTTTTCTGCTTGTTTCTTCATAGAAATGACATCTAATTCTAAAGAAATCTAACTTGTATAAGGGCAGCACATCTCTGAAGAGAAACTAAGTATGAAAGCACTTAGCAGAATTAATTCTCGTCTTTATGGGGACAGTACCACTCATACAACTACTGACGCACGATGGCAGCGGGGGACAGTTCCCAGATTTAACTACCACATCCTCAAAATCTTTCCTCTTGGTTACAGAGAAATATTTTTAAAGTGTTTAAAGAAAAGCACATGCACTGATACTGATTATATTTAAGTTAAAGGAAGGGATTTTATTTATGAAGCAATTAAAAGATGGAGAAATAATCACAAGAGCCAGGATATGAATATGTATGAGATATCAGAAAACAATCTATCATTTAGGAACTATGTCTTCTGGTAAATAAAATCTGTGTGGGGGAGGACCAGACCCACTCTGAGTGACATCAGAAAGTTGTTCTTCTGTGTCAAAGTTTTCCCATGTGGAAACAGACCCCATGAGAATAAAGGAATGTTAAGCCACTTTGTATTTCAATGACAATCTCAACTCATTTCCCCCCCACATAAAGTAATTACAAATTTTTATGAATTAAAAGCACGTAGCTCAATTATGTAATTGCCTACCAGGTTATTCGGTGCTGACAGATCTTATCTGGTCTCCAGGGGACAGTGAGTTTCTATGGCTTTGGTCATGTGTTTACTCAAGAGAAGGGATTGACTAGAGCCCACAGCACAGAGACCCACAGGTAAACATAATTTACATGTGGCTGTTTAATTAACCATTTACCCAAAGATCAAAGTAAATACTTGTAGGCTTCATTGGACTTTGATTTTTTCTAATGGAGCTTTCTTAATTTTCAAAATCACTCACTTTAAAGACTCTCTCTAAGGAGAGAGCTGTTTAACCTGTGGTTTCTACCAAGCATCTACCCTTTTTCAATACCCAGAGAACTCAGATGCCCCAGTTAGCCAATCCTGGAAGGGTGAGGGCCGGCGATAGAGAGAGTAATGGTAAAAATGTGCTACACGAACAAGACTCTGAATTCAATTCCCAGCCCCCCAGCCCTGTCCTGCCTCCCTCCTTCCTCACCCCTCTCTCACAGGCACACAGGCACAAACCAAAACATACATAATCCAAAACAGCTTCAGAAACTTCAGAAGTATTTTGTCCTGGAGTTTACAGGGCATTTCATCATTTGATGATAACACTGTTCTTTGAAATTTCGCATTTCTTCAGCCACACCTAAACGTTTCAGAAACTGCCTGTTTACTCCCATTTTAAGGACGAACTGTTCTAGCTCTGCTCCAAAGTCTGCAGCAATGTTTCAAGCTCTAGAAGATATGCAACCCTCTTCTGGCTTCTACAGGCACCTGCACTCACTTGCACATACCTACATAGAGACATACAGACACCCATACATACACACAATTAAAAATAAAAGAAAAAGAAAAAGAAAAAAGGAATCCTTCTATTGCCTCCTGTGTCAGGTTTCCTGGTCTGTTCTTTAGTTCCCAACAGCCTTTCTCTGTCACCCCAAACATCTTCCCATGTCGCTTTGTCAAAAGCCTATTTCTAAAGGGTCACCTTCCATGTCCCGATAGTCCTCCCCATTGCTTCTGCATGTAGCTGAGCTCCCTTTCTGAGAGCACACATTCTTTGCCATTTTATTATGTGCGTCTGGTAACCAGCCCTCAGAAGGAGAGGGACATATTTCATACAGTTCTTTCCCTCTAATGTATCTGGGCTAATACCTATGTATTATGTAGAATAACGGCCAAAACCCTATTTGTTGGCTTAACATCAATGACTTTATAATATTTTAAAGTATGGCACACAGACAGAAAACCATATGTTCTATATGCTTCTAAACTCTGAAGATGTTGTGGGAGATCTATTTACGCTACCTCTTGGACCTGAATTAATATTAAGTCATAAGTTAGATCCTTCCACAAAGCCTGTAAAAGACCTAAGATCAGAAAGTTAAAAATATCATCAGTCAGTTATGATACCTCACTTACCACTGTTACCAGTTTTTCAAATGTTTATCATTCAGAATATATTATTTCCCCAAACAAATAGCTTATATAAGCTTGGAACTTATTTAAATAAAAGTTATTACTATCCCAAACCCTTGTTTTTGAAAGAAAATAGCCTCAGTACATACCTCTTCTTTAAGAGAATTATCATGTTCCTTCATACACTGCCCTCGTGTCTCCAATAAGTGACAATCTGGCACTTTTTCAACTCTGTAAAACAGAAGTAGAAGAGACACTATAAATCTGTAAATATATGTATAAATGAGTGAATTAGAAGATTCTTACATTTTTAAAGGTCTTATAGTCAAGTTACTAGAACAACGTTTATCAAAAAAAATCTGGAACCTAATATATTTGAAATTACAAAACTGTGTTCAAGTCCCCTCCATAGGCTGGGTACAATGAGTATGTCTCTGCGTGTGTCCATGCGTGTGTGCATATGTGTGTATGAATGTCTGGTTGTGCTTGCTTATGTGTGCACATGTGGAGGTCAGAGGCCATTGGGTGTCTTCTGTTACTCTTCACCTTAATTTTTGAGACATGGTCTCTCAATGAATCTGGAATTTGCTGTTTCAGTTAGACTGGCTCTCTGATGTGTCCCCAGGATCCACATTATCTCTTGACCTGACCCTATTAAGCTGTCTTTCCCAAGCTCCTCTTTTTGTTTTTAAATTTATTTTGTTATGATGTTATTGCTAACAAGCATTCTCAACTTTGACTGCGCATAGAAATAGCCAATAAGTTTTGTAAAGTCTAGACACCTAATGCCACTCGTGCTGAGTCTCATAAAATGGTCTATACTTCGACCCAGACACAGTATATTTTAAGACTCATAGCATCATTCTAAAGCACAGACATGTACCCTAAAAGCATGGTATGGCTGGTCTCCTACATGTCAGTAAGTGACATCAATCATATCTCCATCTCAATAACACCTATTAGTGACATTTTTATTACGACCTACTTACATTGAAAACAAGAAAGGCATTATTATGGAAGAGTGAAGAAGGAAGTGTGAGCCACAACATTAATACTAAAAGGCAGCTCCTTTAACGAGAGGCTCCCTTCCAGCCTGGTTGCAGGAAACGCATATCAGATGGACCCAAAAGCATCATGCATTACTAGAAACTAAGGATGATCCCAACAATGAAGACTCAGCCTATTGACAGGGCTCCCCCTGGCCAGTGGCAGGAGGATATGGAGAGCAAAAGGGATACTGACTGAGAGGCACTGAAATACAATAAATTCATAAAATCCCATGGCTTCATCTAAAAATAAATATACACACACACACACACACACACACGAGGGAGTATGAGGAGTATTATTTAATGTAGTTCTTTATAATCTAGGATGCAGAAGTAGATCCAGCAGTGAGAACAAGCACGTGCATAGATTCATGTCTGATTCTGGCTTATTTTGTTTAATGAGATGATTGCACCTGCATTTATTTCCCATCTAAGAACGTAATAATTTCCTGCTTTATGGTGGAATGTTACACAATATTACACTTTGTTTATCCATTATCTGTTGTCAGGCAGCTGACTTCATAACAGCTACTGATAAGTGCTACAGTGAACACCTATGTGCAAATTTCTACACAGCATGCTGACTTAAAGCGTCCTTTGGATACACACCTAGGAAGGTATAACAGGGTTCTATGGTAGTTCTATCTTTAGGGTTTTTTTTTTGTTTTTTCAGAACTTCCACACTGATTTCCACAGTGGCTAGATTAACTTTCATTTCCACCACCAGTATAAAAGAGCTCCTCCCTCCAAGCTTTCCCATGCCCTCCATCCTTGCATCTGTCTGCTTAGTGACAGCCTATCTCACTGGGTAAGACACACTCTCAGTGTCGTCTTAATTACATTCCCCTAATGGCTAAGGATGCGGGACAGTTTCTCATATGTGTATTGGCCCTTTACATTTTATCTTCTGAGAACCCTGTATTTCATTTGTTTATTGTTTGGGTGTTGCTTAGTTAGGGGGTTTCCATTGCTGTGAGGAGACACCATGACCAAGGCAACTCTTATAAAGAACAACATTTAATTGGGGCTGGCTTACAGGTTCAGAGGTTCCGTCCACTATCATCAAGGTGGAAGCATGGCAGCATGCAGGAGTGCTACAAAGGAAGTCAAGAACAGACTGACTTCTCAGTCTCAAAGCCCACCCCCACAGTGACACACCTCCTTCAATAAGAACACACCTCCTAATAGAGCCACTCCCTGGGCCAAGCATATTCAAACTACCACAGGTGTTTCGTTTAAGTAGCCATATATTATATGTTTAGTAGCTGTATATTTTAAATGCTTACTGTCAGGTGATAGCTAGCACAGATTTCCCCATTCTGCAAGCTGCTTCTTGACTTGATCATTTCCTTTAGTGTGCAGCTTTTTTGGTTCATACAATAACATTACCGAGTCACTGGAGTCCTTTCCAGAAAATCCTTGCCTTCGCCTATGTCTTGAAGTTCCCCTCAATATAGTTTCCTATAGCAATTTCTGACTTTCAAATATTATACTAAACCATTTAAATCCTTTTTTTCCCCTGCAGGGTGTGAGACAGGGCTCAAGTGTTATTCTTCTACGTGTGGACATCCAGTTTTCTAGCACTATTTGTTGAAACAGCCGTCTTTTCTCCAGCGTGCATTTTTGGGCACTTTGTTAAAACCATTTGACTGTGGTTGCATGGGTTTAACGTGGTCCCTCTATTCTACTCCATGGATCCACGTGTCTGGTTTTGTTCCATGGCTTTGTAGTACACTTGAGATTGTGACACCAGTGGCATCCTTCTTTTTGCTCAGGATTGTTTTGACTATTCAAGGTCTTCTGTACTTTCATATAAATTTCAGATATGCTCCCATTTGTTTGAAGAATTTCTCTGGGATTTTGAAGGGATCTGTGCTGGATCTATAGATGTCCTCTAGTAACACACATTGTCAGAATGTTAATTCTGCTCATCTGTGGCCATGGAAGGCCTTTCCATCTTCTGGTTACTTCTTCACTTGTCTTTTTTTTTTTTTTTTCCAGTGTATTAAAATTTTCATTATAAAACTTCGTTGCTTCTTTGGCTATGTTTATTCCTAGGTATTTTTTTAAAATAATATTGTTAATGGAATATTTCCTTCTTTCTAACATGTTTGTTATTGGTATTTATGAAAATTTCTGGGGTTTGTGTGTTGATTTTCCATTCTGTTACTTTGTGCAAAGTGTTTCTCAGTTCTGTTTCCTGGTGAAGTCTCTAGAGTGTGTTATATACAAGATCACATCATCCACAAAAATGGACAATCTGACTGGTACTGGGGTATATTAAAAAGCAGGCGGAGAAAGCCAAAAGGAGCAAGCCAGTAAGTAGACCCTTTGTGGCCTTCACTCATGTCTTCAGGATTCTGCCTCCAGTTCCTGACTTTCCTGGACGATGGACTACAAGTTGTAAGATGAAATAGACCCTTTCATCCCAACTTGGTTTTGGTCATGGAGTTTTACTACAGTAACAGAAACCCTAAGACTTAAGCTCTTTATAGCCCCTTGATTTAATTTTTGTGTATCATATATGTCCTTTCATAGATCATAGGTGTCCATTTTTAGTTCATTTGTATACAGGTTTTCTTTTCTTTTTCTTTTTCTTTTTTTTTTTGAGACAGGGTTTCTCTGTGTAGCCCTGACTGTCCTGGAACTCACTCTGTAGACCAGGCTGGCCTTGAACTCAGAAATCAGCCTGCCTCTGCCTCCCAAGTGCTGGGATTAAAGGTGTATGCCACCACTATCTGGCTGTATACAGGTTTTCAAAGTGTGCTTTAACAGTGGCAACTGGCCTGACCCCCCGATACTTCTGGAGACTGATCCACCAACTAAAGAATACACATGGAGAGACCCATGGTGCAGGCCACAAATGCAGCAGAGGAGGGTCTTGTTATCCGTCAGGGGGAGGAGAGGCCCTTGGGCCTGAGGGTGTTAGATCCCCCAGTATAGGAGAATGACAAGGAGGAAAGACGGGAGTGGGTGGATGGGTGGGAGGGTGGGTTGGAGAATATCCCCATATTGGCAGGGGGAAGGCGGAGGGAATGGGGAGGCTCCAAAGGGGAGATCTGAAACATTTGAAATGTAAATAAAATATGAAAATTTTTAAAAAAATTTAAAAAAATTAAAAAAAAAACCAAAGTGTGTTTTAATTAACCTCTGACTTATCACTACTATTTGTCTTAATGTCTAACTTTTCATCTCAAATTTGACTAATTTTATTAATTTGGCTTCCCCACTAACACCCCTGGCCCATAACTATATAACCCTGGCTGAGCTCAAACTTACTGCAATCCTCCTGCTTCATCCTCTTGTATACTGGGATTATAGATAATATGATTGGTAAGTGTCTGTTTCTCACTGTTAGTTTGATTAAGGGCTTAGCAATCTTATCTTTCAAAGAACTAGGCCTTAAAGTGCATCATTAAATTATTTGAGGGTTTTTTTTTGTAGGCACTATAGCTCTAAACTTCTTTGTTAGAACTCCTTTCACTAAAACCCACAGGTTCTGGAACATCCTATTTCCATTCTCATTTGACTCTAGACATTTTGAATTCCTCCCTGATTCCATCAATGGCTCATTTCTCATGCAGCAGTACGCTGTTCAGTCTCCACAAGCTTGCATGTTTCCATAGCTGCTTTTGCTACTGATTTCTAATTTATTCTATTGGGCTCAAATAGACTACTTGAATTTTTTTTTCTTGTATTTGTTAAAAATTGCTTTGTGTTCACAAATGTCTTCAGTTTCATGAGCTGCTGTATTCTACAGGGTTTGAATGGGAGAATATAAAGAGTTTCGTTAAATCATGTGATCTAGGTCATTTAGCTATGCTATTTGTTAAATTTTAAGATTTAAAAATATTTTAAGTGTGTGTGTGTGGGGGGTGTAGATTTGTCTATGTGAGTACATGCAGGTTGCTGTGGAGGCCAGACGTGTCAGATTCCCTTGGAACTGGAGTTACAGATGGCTGTGAGCCATGATGTGGGTACTGAGAACCTAAATTAGTCTGGAATACAGCAAGTACACTTAATCACTAAGGCATATCTTTGTTAATTTTTTCTGGTCTATCTGACATGTCTATTGGTAAGAGTGGGAAACTGAAGTGCCTGTAACTACTGTGTGGAGGACACTATATGACTACATCCAGTACTGCTTGTTTTATAAAACTGGGATACCAATATTCTCTAATTACAGCCCAAACAATGTATCAGCTTTTCCTTAACTACAGTTGACTTGCTACACATTGACAATTTGACCAATGTTTTAAATGCAGACACAGTAATAATTGTCCTGAGTTTGATTCTGAACTTAAGAAGAATAAAACAAAGAAAATTTTGAATTCTTTGTAAATAATGTAAAGCTTACTCCATGAGCTTAAGAGAATAACTGTATTTGCAAGTAGATACTAAAAGAGAGAATCAGCTGTACCTGGAAAAACTACAACAAATGATTACTACATTTTTCATACATGATAAAACTACAGTTTTCATATATGATAAAACTATTTAAAGGTTTTTGTTAAAAAAAACCAGCAAATTTAAATAATTCAATATCCAAATGATGTGAATCATATTAATTCATAATTGTCTAAAGTAAGAACTTGGTCCTCTACCTAGTAATAGTAAGCTTCGTATATGAAGCTCTTGGCATAACACAAAATTAATTCTTGGCTTAGCTTAAACCAATAATGAGGAAAGCAGTAGTTTTATCTGTTTTCTTCTTATTATTAATTTGATTCTTTATGTGAGGAGGCATTTAAAATCTTCACATTTTCTTCTGGAGTATGTTCTAGGGTAGGTGTCCTCCTTTATGGGTAAGATTAAAAAGACATGTATGAGTGTCATGTTTTGCCAGGAGCCAGGCAGGGCCACTGTCATGCCAATACTCATCTGTTCAAAGGCCTTAAGGACTTTATAACCTGCTAAGCCTTTTTGCCTTTCATGCCTTACAATTCTATGACACTTGAGTCAGTACCTATCAGACAACAGAAGCAAACCATTCTCCCTAAGTCTGTATCTCTGGAATGGCTCATCAAGCTGGCTTGCTGACTTTTGGGCCCCAGGAAGATCACCCGAGGATTTTATTCAGAGATGTTCTCTGCTCCAACTCCTGGGTACTGGGAGTACAGCAAGGTTGATGCAAAGAAGGCAGAGGAGAGCCTGGTGATTCAAATTCACAAGAATTTGTACTTCAAAATCTGACTGCTTGTCTCCCACAGGACATAAGCAACACTTTTTCCCAAGGCTAGAAAGTGATCTGGTGATCATCGGTGTTGCATAAACAGCACCTCTGGTGACAACATACACTGCAACAGCATAATGTGGACAGCAGGCATTTCTGACTTCATCTGTCTTTAAAAAGTGATCACAGTAAAGAAAAGCCTTGAAGACTATTCACTTTACAATTTGTGTTGGTCATAAAGAATCACAGCTTACAGAAGGTTGATGTATACGCAAATGTAGCTTGAAAGCCATAGGACATCATTTATAATGTAAATCAGAACTCTATTATGGATGAACAATCCTAGTGTAGTCAATGTAGGCCTATCTTATCACCAGATTCTCAGGTTTAAGAGTTACATGGTGCATCATTTACTATAAATGCAAATGCACTTTCCGTATCACAACTGTGGGTTATGCCACATTGTATATAAAGAGATATAAAAGGCATCGGTAAAAAGCCATAAGATTGGTTAGAGAGCCTTTTAATCTGTAGTCACCCATCAACCTACAAAGCTCAGAAAGACCCCTCCCAAGTCGGCTTCTTTCATCACCTTGTGAAGCAGGATTTTAAGACAGCAGGTTTTATTCTGCATGATAAAAAAAATGTGATAGAAGATGAAAAGTTACTCACCAGGAAGGTCACATCTAGCCTCCTCCAGTTCAGAGATCATAAATGGAAATGCAGAAGTATTATAAATTGGGGCCATCTAATCCACTGAAGTTTTCTGTGTCAAGATCTCTCCGGAGACAATTATCCTGACTTCTACCTAGCCCATAATGGCACCATGTATCTAGATTTAAGGTGAATTCTACTCTTAAAAAAAATGTCCTTCTCCTCTCTGTTTACATCACATAAAATAGTCTAAGTGGCCCCTGAATGATAGAGAAGACAGTGTTAGATGGAAGCCAAACAGATACAAAACGGCTGTTTCTTAGCACAGCGTCCAGCTGTGGTGGTTGGAATGAGAATGGCCCCTGAAGACTTACATGTTAAAGGACTTGGTGCCCAGATAATGGAACTATTTCGGAAGGACTATGAGGGGTGGCCTTATTAGATGAGGTGTGTTGCTTGGGGCTGGCTTTGAGGTGTTAAAAGATTCTCATCATTTCTAGCGTCTGTCTCTGCTTTGTTTGTGGATCTAGATATAAACTCTTAGCTGCTGCTCTAGTGCCATGCCTGCCTCTCTGCCTGTTGCCATGCTCCCTGCCATGATGGTTCCTATCCCTTTGGAAATAAACCCTTCTTTATGTAAGTTGCCTTTGTATTGGTGTTTCACATAACATTTCTATCATTGCTATAGAAAAATAACTAGGAATAGATTTCTGACACAGCAAGGAGGTATATGAATCTTGGCTCATGTTGCACCCACTCTTGAAACCAGTAGCCTTCACTTTCTCTCATCCAAGCTTTACATTCGTTTACACTTCTTAAACTGAAGGGCTTTAAATAGTAAGAGCCCAGATAGCTAGGCCCCACCCTCAGAGTACCCAAGTCACGGCATCTAGTTAGGACTGAACAATGTGCTTTTAAAAAAGAAGTTCCCAGCTTCTGTTGATGCTGCTGGTCTTGAAATCACATTTCAAGAGCCAGCTCTGAGGAACACTACCCAATTTATTCTACGAGGCCACAGTTACACTGATACCAAAGCCCGACAAAGACCCAACTATAAAAGAAATCTTCAGAACAATTTCCCTTATGAATATCAATGCAAAAATACTCAATAAAATTCTTGCAAACCAAATCCAAGAACAGATCACAACCATCATTCACCATGATCAAGTAGGCTTCATCCCAGGGACGCAGGGATGGTTCAATACCTGGAAATCCATCAATGTAATCCACTACATAAACAAACTCAAAGAAAAAAAACCACATGGTCATTTTGTTAGATGCTGAAAAAGCATTTGACAAAGTTCAACATCCCTTCATGATAAAAGTCTTGGAAAGATCAGGAATTCAAGGAGCATACTTAAACATAGTAAAAGCAATATACAGCAAACCAGTGGCCAATATCAAACTAAATGGAGAGAAACGGGAAGCAATCCCACTAAAATCAGGGACTTGACAAGGCTGCCCTCTCTCTCCCTATCTATTCAATATAGTACTTGAAGTTCTAGCTAAAGCAATCAGACAACAAAAGGAGGTCAAAGGGATACAAATTGGAAAGGAAGAAATCAAAATATCACTATTTGCAGATTATATGATGGTATATTTAAGTGACCTGAAAACTCCACCAGAGATCTGCTACAGCTGATAAACAACTTCAGCAAAGTGGCCGGATACAAAATTAACTCAAGCAAATCAGTAGCCTTCCTATACTCGAAGGATAAACAGGCTGAGAAAGAAATTAGGGAAATAACACCCTTCACAATTGTTACAAACAATATATCTTGGTGTGACTCTAGCCAAACAACTGAAAGATCTGTATGACAAGAAGGTCAAGTCTCTGAAGAAAGAAATCGAAGAAGACTTCAAAAGATGGAAAGATCTCCCATGCTCATGGATCGGCAGGATTAATATAGTTAAAATGGCCATCTTGCCGAAAGCAATCTACAGATTCAATGCAATCCTCATCAAAATCCCAACTCAATTCTTCATAGACTTAGAAAGAGCAATTCTCAAATTCATATGGAATAACAAAAAACCCAGGATAGCAAAAACTATTCTCAACAATAAAAGGACTTCTGGGGGAATCAGCATCCCTGACTTCAAGCTGTATGTACTACAGAGCAGTAGTGATAAAAACTGCATGGTATTGGTACAGTGACAGGCAGGTAGATCAATGGAATAGAATCAAAGAGCCAGAAATGAACTCACACACTTATGGTCACTTGATCTCTGACATAGGAGCTAAAACCATACAGTAGAAAAAAGACAGCATCTTCAACAAATGGTGCTGGTTCAACTGGCGGTCTACATGTAGAAGATTGCGAATTGATCCAGTCCTATCTCCCTGTACAAAGCTCAAGTTCAAGTGGATCAAGGACCTTCACATAAAACCAGATACACTGAATCTAATAGAAGAGAAAGTGGGGAGGAGTCTCAAACACTTGGGCACAGGGGAAATGTTCTTGAACAGAACACCAATGGCTTGTGCTCTAGGATCAAGAATCGACAGATGGGACCTCATAAAATTACAAAGCTTCTGTAAGGCAAAGGACACTGTCAATAGGACAAAACGACAACCTACAGATTGGGAAAAGATCTTTACTAATCCTACATCTGATAGAGGGCTAATATCCAATGTATACAAAGAACTCAAGAAGCTAGACTCCAGAGATCCAAATAACCCTATCAAAAAATGGGGAAGAGAGCTAAACAGAGAATTCTTAACTGAGGAAACTCAAATGGCTGAGAAGCACCTAAAGAAATGTTCAACATCCTTACTCATCAGGGAAATGCAAATCAAAACAACCCTGAGATTCCACCTCACACCAATCAGAATGGCTAAGATCAAAAACTCAGGTGACAGCAGATGTTGGTGAGGATGTGGAGAAAGAGGAACACTCTCCATTGCTGGTGGGAATGCAAGTTGATACAATCTCTCTGGAAATCAGTTTGGCAGACCCTCAGAAAAATGAACATAATGCTACCTGAGGACCCAGCTATACCACTCCTGGGCATATACCCAGAAGATGCTCCAACATGTAATAAAGACACATGCTCCACTATGTTCATAGCAGCCATATTTATAATAGCCAGAAGCTGGAAACAACCCAGATGTCCCTCCACAGAGGAATGGATTCAGAAAATGTGGTACATTAACACAATGGAATACTACTCAGCTATTAAAAACAATGACTTCATGAAATTCTCAGGCAAATGGATGGATCTTGAAAATATCATCCTGAGCGAGGTGACATAGTCACAAAAGAATGAACATGGTATGTATTCACTGTTAAGTGGTTATTAGCCCAAAAGTTTGAAATACCCAAGAGTCACTTCGCAGCAACAGTAGGGCTGAGTGTGAGGTCCCAGATGGAGGACTTGGGGAAAGGACTGAAGGAGCTGAGGGAGTTTGCATCCCCAGGGAGGCAGCAACAGTGGCAATTGGCCTGAACCCCCCGATACTCCTAGAGACGGATCCACCAACCAAAGAATACACATGGAGGGACCCATGGTGCTGGCCACAAATGTGGCAGAGGAGGGTCTTGTTATCCATCAGGGGGAGGAGAGGCCCTTGGGCCTGAGTGTGTTAGATGCCCCAGTATGGGAGAATGCCAAGGAGGGAAGACGAGAGTGGGTGGGTGGGTGGGTGGGTGGGAGAATACCCCCATAGTGGCAGGGGGAGGGCAGAGGGAATGGGGAGGTTCCAAGGGGAGATCTGGAAAGGGGGAAACATTTGAAATGTAAATAAAATATGGAAAAATAAATGCTATGTAGCCAAAAAAAAAGAACCAGCTCTGGACTAAAGGGTCTAAATCTAGAGTGACCATGGAAATCTGGGAACCCACCTGGTGCTTAGATTTGCTGAGGATCTCCTTGTTAGCTATGGTGGATAACTCCTGGGTTGCTCAACTCACTGTTCATCAGTCAAAGGCTACACCTCCCGCCCCCTGCCCACTAAAGTAACTGTATTTATATTTATGGACATACCCAATCTCAGAAACATTGCTACACGAAGGTGCTCAGTATGTAAGTTCACTAACAATAAGAAATAAATGCATTTATAGACAAATAGATGAGGCTGTCCATCCAAAGGCTAAACTGATGGCTACAAGCGCAGGCAGTGTAGACTGGTTTCACTACTTGTCCATGTTCTGATTTGGAAGCACTCAGACAAGACGGATGCTTCTCCACAGCAGCCTTTTCATGCCAAGTAGCTTGTTCTTCTTCACTGCTGTTGCCCCAGCTTCAAGTCTGGGAAGTTGTGAAGGACAGCTGTTTTGCAAGCTTCAAGGTCTTCCTTCAGAATGTCACTGTGATTACAGAGCCTATAAAATAAAACAGGTGCTGCCCGAGATGTTTATTTAAGCACAGGCTGCCTGTTTCTAGAGGCTCCGGAGGTTCTTTGTGGTTTATTGAAATATATCTGCAATATAATTTAGACATAAAAAAATGCAGCAACTATATGTCTCTCTACAAAGATGTAAAATGAGGCAATTTGAAAAACTTGTTTGTGTGTTTGTGACAGTTTTACATGCACTGGAGGAAGTAACTTTTAACTCTTTGATGACTTTAACAAGGTACAAATCCACAGCTGGGCAATCTCACTCCAGATTCCCTATAACTGATGGAAATAATGATAATCTGAATGGCAGAAAAGGCTAATTTTATATTGTCAATCATTATGAAGTTAGACCTCCACAGCCTATGAAATTTATTTAAATTGTCACCGCTAAGAAAAAAAAATCACAATTTCTGGCTGAAGTGTGGGTTACATCTTTTACTCCTAAATGCAGAAAATGACTATAATTTTCCATTCAGATTCCTCTGCAGTAAAGTTTCTTTAATTTTATTAAGAACTGGAAGGTTTGCAGACCCATGGAGGGAGCTACAATGTCAACTGGCCAGACCCCCTGGAGCTCCCGGGGATTGGACCACTAACCAAAGAATACACATGGAGTGAGCCATTGAGCAGGCCACATATGTGGCAGAGGAGGATCTTGTTGTCCATCAGTGGGAAGAGAGGCCTGAGGGTGTTAGATACCCCAGTATAGGGGAATGCTAGGGAAGGAAGCTGGGAGTGGGTGGGTGGGGGAGCACCCTCATAGAGGCAGGGGAGGGAGGATGGGATAGGGGGTTTCTGGAGCAGAGACCTGGAAAGGGGAAAACATTTGAAATGTAAATAAAGTAAATAGCAAAAAAAAAACCCAAACAAACAAAAAAACAAACCAAAAACAAAAAAACTGGAAGGTATGGAAGAGTAAAGGTGGCTACTTTACTTGCTAGGAGAATCCATTTGGCCATTATTTTAGATTAGCTTTGTCACTGTACCAAGAAGCCTCACGGAAGGCTGGGTAATTATTACCTCAAACAATGTCTGTTGGTGGGAAGCATGATTCTGAACAACTATGGGAGAAATTATTAAAGCCAAAACAGTGTTTCTGTTTTGAAGTATCTAATCACATTGTGAGTTAGGAATATCCAGCACACATATACAGAAAAGAAAATGATTATTTATAAAACCAGTTATTAAAGCAGTATGCTAACCTGCTTGTTGGTAATTATTAATATGTTTAGGCATGTTGTTGAACTGATGTGATGTGTGTCTGATAAAGAATTCAGGCTGGCTACAGCAGGGTGAAGTACATGCAGACTTGTTCACCCCAGTTCTGAAGCAGGTCTTTAGAGAAAAGGAAATATAAGTGAGCCACTGGATTCAAGTCCATTCTTGACTGTCATCTGTGATATTGGAGCTCCAACTGCAGGCAAGTTCCAAGCCATAGCCTGGGTTTCTTGGTCTCTGGCCCAAATCTTGTGTTGGGTCCTTCACCACTGAGGTCTACTGCCTTAATCCTTCCAGACCCGAGGCAAATTTGACTTAATGGACCAAAGAAAATTTCTTATTGCCTAGGCTCTTCTTGGAAGGCTTCATCAAGTAGCCACTCCAATACAGAAGAATACCTGCCCTGAAGAAGAGGAGGGTCCCCGAGAAGTAAGCCAGTTTCAGAGCAGTAAGGAGATTCCAGTCAATGGTGAGTGTCACCAGGCAGATGAACAGATTATCTGGAGCTAGGAGGTAAAAATAAAGAACCCTGAAAACAACTGGAAAGAAAGCAATGCCAACTCAGGCTATTCCAAACACATGAATAAGGAATAATTTTTTAATCATAGAAAAGAAAAAAAGATAATGTGTTTAAATTTCAGTACTGCAAACTGAGGATTACTTAGCAGTGAATATTAAATTCCTGTGTGAAGGGCTACAGAAATAAAGCTCCTCATCTCTACCCGATGGCTTCATGTTTCTGTGTACATCATCTTTTGGAAGACTTAAGCTTTGTGTTTCAGTTGTTGTGAAGTATGCTTGACCTGGTGGTTTTATTTTCCATGGGTAAAAGTAGTCTCAAATGGTCATAGTGTTAAGCTTAATCACATAATGTTACTTGTTTAAAGTTTTACATAATAGTTTAAATAAGACAAAATAATCATAAAACATTATATTTGTTCATAACTAAAATAAAAATTTAAGGAAGTGTCTTAGTCACTGTTCGACTGTGAAGAGACACCATGGCCAATACAACTCTTATAAAGAAAGCTTTTAATTGAGGGTTTGGTTATAGTTTCAGAGCAGTAAGGAGATTCCAGAGTCAATGGTGAGTGTCACCAGGTAGGCCTTAGTCTATTATCAACATGGCAGAGAGCCTGGCAGCAGGGAAGAATGGTACTCTAAAACTAGTTGAGAGCAACATCCTGATCTCAAAGCAAAAAGAAAGAGGAGAGCCTGGGCCTGATGTGTTACCTCCAGTGACTCAATTCCTCCCACAAGACCACACCTATTCCAACAAGGCCATACCTCCTAATCCTTCTCAAAGAGTGCCACTCCCCGGAGACTAAAAATTCAAATATATGAGCCTATGGGGGCCACTTTTAATCAAACCACCACAGGAAGGAAACTCAATTTCCAAATGAACAACAACAAAAAGGCATCATCTTTTTTTAAAAGAGAATGTCCTGAGTGATGCATGAGAAACTTAGGAACAACCCTCATCCACAGAGGGAACAAAGCAACTGACCTTCAAGTCCACCACTCATGAGTTTGGCCCCATCTTTCTTCTTTCTTTCTTTCTTTCTTTCTTTCTTTCTTTGTTTGTTTGTTTGTTTCTTTCTTTCTTTTAAATTGGATGTTCTCTTTATTTACATTTCCCATATTTCTTCCTGGTCCAGGTTCTAGAAGCCCCGTCCTTCTGTCCAGCCAATCCCAGTTTTCCTCAACTTGCCACAGCTACCACAGCCAGTCCCAGGCAGAGCTCTGAGGAAAGGGGTGCTCTGCTTTGGTTGGAGCTGGGGTCAGATGGTTCCCGTTGCAGTTTGAATCTGAAATGTCCCCACTCATGGTGCTGCTTTTGGATCTAGGCAGGGGACGCAGGCCATTAAGGGGTGGGGGTAAGAGTGAAAGGCTGGTCTTACTTCTTGTCCTTTCTGTTTCCTGTTTACCACATAAGGAGCTCAGCCACATGTGGCTAAAAATTATGAACCCAAATCAGCATTTCCTTCCTTAAGCTGTCTCTGTGAGAGGGACAAAGCCAGTAAGCAGCACAGTTCTCAACAAGAATAGGGAAAGGTCAGGAGTGGAAAACCAGGATATTTCCTGTGAGAACTCTGGGAAGCTTGTTTGCTTTTCTGCACTAAACTTCATTCAGCCTCACAGAGATAAAACGACTAAAAGCATGTTGAGAAACTTTGGTCTGTGTGTCCATGTTTTCTGTCTTTGGTTTTTAATAATTAATTAATTAATTAAAAATATACTTTCTGGGTAAAACCATACAATAGAAATTCCTTTTAAAGTATAAATTTAAAGTGGATTCTTTTCTGGATGTTCTGTTCTTATTTGGCCTATATGCACAGATATACAAAAGTAAAAAGAGCAGATATTATTCCTTTATAATTATCTCATTCCTAAAATATAATCTCTTGCTTTTGTGAGGCTGAATGAACAGATCCAGTCATTGTCTCACAAACTCTGAAAGTTTAAAAAAAAAGAAAACTAATCTAATTACAATTGTTTCCTTGGAGTCTCCAAAGGCTCTTTGCCTGGCTCAGCTCTCCTGGAACGCCTGAAGACTACTCTCCAAGGCTCAGTGCACCAAGACACTGCTGTCTCTTCCACACACCCTTAAGCTCTCCGATACCCTTTCACTTCATGCATTCAAATCCAGAGCAGCCTGGGACTCAGAGGACTGCCCCTGCCTCAGCTTACCTAGGCTGATGGAGTGATGGGCGAGTGTCACTATGTCTCACAGTTCTCTTAGCACTTATTATATAACTCTGTCTTCCTTTCTTCTGTTTGGCTTGTGTAACATGGAGAACCTGGGACTGCAGGATCCTTTTAAATTGTATTTCCTATCCCAAATACTAATACCAACAACCCATACAGTTCTTTTCGCCTCAGTGATTTCAGTGGCGAGAACAGGGTCTCTGTGGGCACAATTACATGTTTGTGAATAAATGAACAATTGTTTTCTGGTGGAGAAATCGTGGTGTTGGTGATGAAGTAGCCATTAAAATACCCCACGTTCTCTAGTTCCATTCCCACCAACTACCTTTTATTAAATCCAGCTAAGTCCTAACCGTTTCTTCCCCTTACACTCACGACCTAGCTTCCTTTGCAGCCCTTCAGTATTCACAATCACTGCAGATCAGTGCTGGGCTGCTAGGACTCACAGAGCCACTCACTGCTTTGTGTTGGTGAGAAGACAATTTCATCTGCAGCCTATAGGTCAAGCTAAACAAGGGATGCCTTTAAATGTGAACTCTATGGTTTGGACTGAAAGGGTTGCTCTTTAAAACTACCATTCCCTCAAGCTCTCTTTTTTTTTTCTTATGTTTCAGTCCCAAAGAAATCTGACTACAATTCACAACATTTAAAATCCTCTAAAGACTATGAAGGTTCTTAGGTTTAAATACTTGTAGCAGAATGTATTCATACACAAGGGGCCCACCTGCTATAACATATAACTAATGAGCCAAAGCAAGTCTGAGACACTAATCCAATCTGTGTGGCATACTGTCACCCAAAGCTGTTTAGCACCTTCACTAGTCAGAGAGAGGTCTCATGACCTCTCACCCACAGGTACACAAATACAACAGGGCCAAGAGGTCTGTAACCTGCTACCTCCATAAGGATGCAAATTAAGATTGAAACAGTGGAACAATTGGCTAGAGCTAATCCTTTTACAGAGGGTGTAAATGGCCATTGAGAATTGAATTCCAGGCTACTGGCTTTTGTTGAGTAGTATCACAGACAAATTATACTGGAGAGGAGGGTTCAGCCGCCAGCTCTGAGGACTACTGATAAAATAGTTAAATAAAGCCAATGGAACTTGCTTGTTTTGATATCAAATTTCCTGGCCATAAATCCATGAATGTAAATAAAACCTCGGCAAGAATCAGTGCCCTGGGAAAATAAACTGTTTGTGACCCATCTCAAGCCTGAGGCGGCTGGAACAGCTGTATGTGAAGCCATGGTGAAGTTTGAATACCCGGTTTTGGTCCGTACACAAAACAATGCTTGTAGAAAGGACAAACACATACATAGTTAAACAGTATTTTTCTTTTGACAGGCTGTCTTACAAAACTTATGTTTTGGTAGCTACCTAGTTCCTATTGTACAACCCCCTGGGTGGTCCCTTCCAGGGGGCCACTTGAAGGGAGCACAATGCCCAGAAGGAGAGAAGGAGGGGACAGCAACACAAAGGCCAATAGAGCAGGGCGGTCTGCGGCAAGCTGAAGAGCAGGGGTCAGCAAACATCACTGCTTCTCTTTACCCAGGAAACAAGGGCTCCTTCTCTTTACCTGGAAGCACTGTGATTAAGCTGACAGCTCGAATTATGGGCTACCTTTTGTAGAGTGCCATCCGGCTGTGCTAAGGTCCCCTTCATTGTAGCTGAAACTGCACAAGTCACACCCTGGCCTTGCAGTCGGCTCCCAATAGACCTCATCATTCTGTTCCACTCCCATCCTCAGAACCAGGCCCCTCCTGTACCCCCTCCCCAAAGTTTCTTAATGAGGAGCTGGAAGGCCTGGGAGAATTTATAATGGATGTTTCCCTCCACTCTTGAGCAGAGATAAGCAGCCTGAACCTGTCACTGTTTCTAGTAGCCAAGAATCGTTAGTGACAGCTGTAGATGTCTTTTAAGGAACAGATAAGTGCTTTCAGGCCATTCTCTTTGATAACTATGGATTCCACACTTACATACAGGTTGACAAAACCCTAGCTGCGGATGGTTGCAAGTGAAGATTGCAAAGTGCATTCTTATTTCCACGGGTCTCTTTTAATACAGCGCTGACTGGCAGAGGGGTTAATTGTAAGGGTGTTGGTAGAGTTTTCCACTAGGGAAGAAGAAACGGATCTCTGGGGCATGCAGAAGCTAATCTTACCTTGCTTTAGTATCTGATGAAAAACAGAGTGTGTCCAGGGTAAATGTCTTATAATCATAGAACTTCATACCTTTCCAAAACTCAACATAACTGAACCCAGTATTTTGGAAAAGCCTTAAAAGTACGACAGTCATATTACTTTTAAGTATATACTAGATACTATTTTAAGTGGTTCTGTAAGCTCAACCAGAACAGTGGTTCACAACCTTCCTAATGCTGCGACTCTTTAATACAGCTCTTCATGCTATGGTGACCCCCAACCATAACATTATTTTTAGTGCTACTTCATAACTGTAATTTTACTACTCTGTGGATCATACTGTAAACAGTTGTGTTTTCCAGTGGTTTTAGGGGCTCCTATAAAAAGGTCATTTAATCCCCAAAGGGGTAGTGACCCACAGGTTGAAAACCACTAGAAGATCCTTGTGGGAAAAAGACACGTCATATGGTCAAGGTAGAATCATCTTTGCTGGGGCCTAATGACTCATACAGCAGCAAAAAGTAAAGCAACTGACTTCACTGTTTTGCTACACTCTGTGTCTGCATGCACACAGTGTGCACATGGAAATGTAGAAGACAGGGTGTTCAGAGCAGACATGAAGATTATGCTAAGCGGGAAAGGGGAATTGCAGGTAGGTTGCTGAGGCCTCAGGCAACACTTACAACTCTTAAAGAAGATGGGCACAGTGGTACATGACCATACTCTGACCATTTCAGAGGCGGAGGTAGGAGGGTAGTGAGTTTAAGGCTGGTCTGGGTTACAAGTGACACTATCTCAAACAAAACAAAATGAAGATACAAAATTAAAACGCACACATCCTCGAAATACATCACTTTTCAAGGATAAATGAGTCTTCATGGCCAATTAACTCTAAGGAATGAGAATGAGTCCAGCACAGACCCTCATCTTCTGCTGGGGGCGTGGTCAGAAGAGAAGCAGGGCAAGTCCTTCCCAGTGTTCTGACTCAGTGCTAGGCCTACCTTGTGGGAGACAAGGCAGTGAGAGCAGCCCGGGAAAGCACCCTCTAAAGGACTCAATGCCAGTAACATTTGCCTCCTCTGCTGAGTATGGCAGACACAAAAGAAGACTGCTGAACCCTTCAGAGTCAGTCAGCACTGTGCTAAGCTGAAAGTGCTGAATCAATTTATGATTCAAATACTCATTCACCTAAGAAGCTGCTGAAAGGAGCCACCAACAAAAAGACAAGATAAGGAACAAGTGGGAAAACCACATCGCCATGAATAAACAGGTGGGTGAATTATAAAAGGCAGTAAGAAAACAACAGGAGCTCCTGGCTCTCCTCTGGGGAGTCTGAGAGCACGAGGAACACACTGCTCCCAACTCAGTCTTAAGAGTTCAGGGAATGTGAACACAGTCCAAATGTTTCCATTTTTTTTCTTTTCTCCCCCCCCATTTTTCTTTTTTATTGTTTAATTAACTAATTAATTAGTTGATTTACTTTACATTCTGACCACTGTTTGCCCTCCTTCCTTTCCTCCAGTCCTTCCCTCCCACCCCCTCCCCCATATACTCCCCCTCCCTTTCTCTACAGAACACAGGAGTCCTCCCATGGATATCAATCCACTTTGGTACATCCAGTTGCAGTAGGACTAAGCATATCTTCTCCTATTGAGACTAAATGAGGCAGCCATTTAGGGAAAAGGTCCCAAAGGCAGGTAACAGAGTCAGAGACAGTCCCTGCTCTTGCTGTTAGGAGTCCCACATGAAGACCAAGCTACACAACTGTTACATATGTGCAGAGGGCCTAGGTCAGTCCTATGCAGGCTCTGTGGTTGGTGGTTCAGTCTCTGTGAGCCCTTATTGACCCCTTTCAAAATGGCAGATACCAATTTCACATGCAGTCTCAGCTGAAGATGAGATGATGCTACTGAAGCAACCATGACCAGCACATGCTCAGCTTTTCAGTAAAGAATATCAAAGCTCTGGACCCAACATTGGAAGAAAATTCAATTGTCTGGAAAGCAGTGGTTTTCAATCACTGAGACGCAGAACACTCAAATTCACATTTTTTCTTTTTTCAAAATATCACTGAATACATAAATTGAGAAAACATTTACTAGCAGGCTGTGTGTGTGTGTGTGTGTGTGTGTGTGTGTGTGTGTTATAAGAATCAAGCCACTGGCACATATGCCCATGATTTCTTTAAAAAAAGAAAAAAAAACTATCAATGCTAACAAAAACATCTATTTCCAAAATGCTATTCTTTTTATTTTTTTCATTATTTTGTTATCTTTTAGTAAGCAAATTCTAGTAGGTACCAAGATTTTAGTAAAGGTATTTTTTTCAGGTAAGTGAAGTGTGGGGCCTCGCATAGGCTAGGCAGGCACTCTTCTACCACTGTTGTGGGTCACTATCCTCATGCTCCTTAGGGCATCACAATGCGGTTCCCATTTTGCAATTGGAGTGGCAGTGCTTACCCACAAGAGACCCTCACAAATTGGATCTATGAACACTCCCTTGGAGAAGAGCAGGAAGTCATTAGAGACTCACCTGAGATCACAGTCACTTCCTCCCTCCCGTCCCAGATTAATAAGAAGCTTATAAGAGGTGCTAGAGTGCATTGTAGATAGGCTTACTGAAGAGGGCACGTGTGCTTCACTTATGAAGCTGTGGGGCATTTTCACCATTGTTTCTTCTCAATGATGCAGCTGTTTGGGGGAGAGTTCACTCATATTCCTGTAACTAAGCCCAATAAACTCACTGGCTCACTAAGCTGGATGGGGCTGGAATAATTCCTTTGGTATATGTTGGTGTCCTATCTGGGGTTTATAGATATTGTTCACAATGCCTCAGGATGTCATGCCAAGAACCACTGACCAATGGCTCCAACTCTAGTAGGCTGATTTTGACAAAATTTCCTAAATTACAAAGATTTCTTTTCTTTAAAATTTAGGATTTTATTTAAAAATCACCATGAACAAAGGAAACAAGTTCAAATCTAAAATCACTCTCAGCACATTCAATCATACAGCCTATTAAAAAGACAGCCAAACTGACTAATTTACATTGGCAAAAAAGGAAAAAAACTAGACAACCTTTGAAAGCCAAGAAATACAGGGCTTCAGAACTGCTGCACATTACATCTCCCCTGTGGGCAATGCTCTGTCCTTACCAAGATTCAAAGTAGTAAGGTTCAGTATAAAAGTGCAGAAAACACAATAGGCCTCACTCTCTCCATGTGGCCTATCTGCTTACACTTGCCTCTTACTGAAGGGCAGCTCTCCCCATTGCAGCCATCAAGTTTGAATATTCTTTTCAAATCCATTTTAAAAAATTGTTTTCCATGCTCATGATTTTTTCTTTAAAAAAATTTTGAGATTATAATTACATTTCTCCCTTCCCTTTCTTCCCTCCAAACCTCCCACATACCCTTCCTTGCTCTTTTTCAAATTCATGGTCCCATTTTCATTGCTATTACATGCGTGTGTGTGTGTGTGTGTGTGTGTGTGTGTGTGTGTACATATATATTCTTAAATGCACCCTGCTTGTCTATATAATGTTACCTATATGTATGTCTTCAGGGCTGACCACTGGTATTGGATAACCACTTGCTGTGCTCTTCCCTGGAGAAGACTCCTTCGGCTCCCAGCACTCCAGAGTTCCTGTTGTTCTCTGTGTAAGGACGAGGTCTGGTGGGCTTTTCCCACCCACTTTGACATGCCATCCTTGTTCAGTTCATGTTTAGGCAGTCATATTGATAAGACTTCATGGGTGTAGTTCCTGACATTAATAGAAGACATCAAATTCTTTCTTAAAACGAGTTTGTTTTCTTTTTTAAAGAAGTCTGTCACCAATAGTTTCCAAGACACAGAGAATAAAAGAGAAAGTGGGCCATGTAGAACCAAACGAGGATGTCAATGATAAAGAAGAGTAAGGTCATGACGAAGAGGGATAAAGTGCGGTGATTTGCCATCCAGCCACTAGGAGCAGAACTCAGATTCTGATGAGCTACACCTCCCCCCACCCCCAAACCCATGTACACTGAGTAGGGCTCAAGGTGAAACATGTGTGTCCAGGTATAAACTGATGATGCGCTCTCCTTGCTAGTATAGTTATATAGGGGTGGACATGTGCTGTGCTCACAGTCAAGGAGAGGTTCTGATTTAGCATGCCAGGATAAAGACCTTAGGTTACAGTCCCTGAGAGCTGACCAAATCCAGGAGGAATGGAGCTATGAGACAGACAGGCATCTAAGTCCACTAGTACCTACCTACGGGGCCATGGAAAAAGGCAGTCTGAAGACTGGACTGCTGGGTTTCACTGACATTCTTAGCCTTGTCCACTTGCCCCCCTCCACCTCACTTTAAAAAGCTCAAAATAGATTCTCTACAACACATAACAGAAAGAGTCCCAATGGATACATAGAGAAAAATAAATTTTAAAAAGAGATCAAGGCTAAAATATATAATAACTTATTGTTTCTCCCTCAGTTTTACTTTTACTGTACACATATTTTGGATAACATGAAGAATATTTGGTGTGTGTCTGTTTAATGATCATTGAAAGCATTCCCATGATATGGTTTCCAAGGCCACCAGTGAAAGCTGTGATGCCTGTTACCAACATAGAACCAAGAGTGCGTTTACCTCCATGGGCAAACACCCAATAGCTGTGGTCTATGTATTTACATTTTAGGTTCAGGAGACAGTTTGCTTTGTTTTGTTTAATGTTAAAAAATATTTGTTTGCAGGGATGGAGAGATGGCTCAGCAGTCAAGAGCACTGACTGTTCTTCAAGAGGTCCTGAGTTCAATTCCCAGCAACTACATGGTGGCTCACAACCCTATGTAATGGAATCTGGTTCTCTCTTCTGGTATGCATGAAAACAGAGTACTCATATACATAAAACAAATAAATATTTAATAAATCTTTTAAAACTATTTGTTTTATGTGTATGAATGTTTTTTGCCTGCATATACGTGAGCATACCATGTGTGTGACCCATGTCCATGAGGTCAGAAGAGGACACTGGATCCCTTGGAGTTACAGATAAGCTATGTATGTGAATTCTTGGAACTGAACCTCTTGTAGAGGTCAAAAGCAATAAGTGCTCTTAACTGCTGAGCCACCTCGCTAGCGCCAGAAGACACTCTTTTTATTAAAGTTTTATTAAGATATAATTCACCTATTGTAAATAAACAAATCTAAAGTAAATATGTCAGTGATTTTTATCAATACTTACTGGGTTGTACAGCTACCATACAATTTCAGTTTAGAACATCTACAAAACATGATTTAGAAGGCTTATTCTACTTTACTTTTTTCCTTTGATTAAAAAAGTAATGTTCTTTTATTATAACATTGTTCAATTTGGCATTCTTACTATAAAGTCAACACAGTCACAGGTCAAGAATCTTCCTGGAACTGAGCCTGGTGGCACAGGCCTGTAATCAAGGTCCCTGTAAACCAGGCTAAGACAATAGGACCATAATTCCAAGGCTGCCTGAGCTAGGTGAGTTTAAGGTTGGCCTAATGATTCAGTGTAAGAGCAGGCTCTAGGTTCAATCTCCAGTACCAAAATCAAAATAAAACTCCCCGAGTTGAGTTGTCTTCACAGCACATAATCACTGTGAACTGCTCTGTCTGGCTCTTTCTTGCAGCCACAACCTCTTTTTTCTTCTCCAGGGCCTCATGTGTGCTAATACACACCCTGCCACTCAACTACACCCTTGCCCTACAAGCTCCTCTTTTGAGTGACTTCAGTGACAGTGACAGTGACAACTCAATATCCCTTCCCCTTCTTCTTTTTCATGGAATCTCATCTTTGATTAGTAATCAACATCTCCTCATATAATACTCAGAGGGGAAAAGCTCCATGCTTGAGTCAGATGTAAATCCTAAAAAGGCTAAGCCAAGGGACAGGAAACTATTAGAGTAGAAGATATTTAGTCTTCTGCAAAAAAGTCTTTTTTACTTCAAGTCAATTATAATATACACTGCCAAGGTTATTTTCATAATGGGCCTATAACCAAATATGATATGAAGAGACGTCAGTTGAAGGTTTTCCATGTTCTTCACAAAATAAAAAAGGAGAGAGAGGACGGGGTAAGAAGGGGGAGGGAGAGAGAAGGAGAGAGAGAGAAAAAGAGAGAGAGAGAGACAGAGAGAGAGAGAAGAAGAAGAAGAAGAAGAAGAAGAAGAAGAAGAAGAAGAAGAAGAAGAAGAAGAAGAAGGAGAGGATCTTATCTTTGAAAGTTGAAGAGTCTAGATGAAATCCTTGGCTCATCTAGTAAATTAGACTTCTCAGAGAACTACGATCAAGTGCTATAGACAAAGAGCTTCAGTGACCCGAATCTACACCTCTCACTTCTAGAGGCTGGGGAGTCAAAAATCAAGGGGGTAACCAGAAGAGGAACCACTCCTAGATTTATATGCAAATGGATACCTTCTTCCTATGGTCTTCCAGAATGGAGGGAAGAGCTTTCCTGTGTCCCCATCTCTTAAGGGCACTTAATTCTATGGCGAGGCCCTACTCTTGTGACCTCATCTAATCCCAATCACTCCTCAAAGGCCTCGCCTCCACACACTACCACACAAGAGATTAAGGATTCATCCACAATAAAACTGCTATTGCCATTTTGCTCGTGGCCTTAGGATGAGGCCAACAGAAAACGACTAGACAGAGAAATGGAAGTACCTGTGTTTCTGTGGACGAAAATGAATAAAGAGCCAAGGGACACTACACTTCTGGCAGAACAAATGTGCCTGTTCTTTAAGACATTCTGACACAGTGCTCCTGTTATGTGAGTACAATAGTATCCTAACACATCAGTGTAGTCAAGAGCTGAATGTAGAAAGCTAACTGGAAAAAGATCCCTTATGGATGCTTTTCAGCAATTCAGATTACTTTTGTTTAAAAAATTTAAGAAATATGTTAAAATGACAAATCTATGACTTGCTTCTGCCCTGTCAAGTCTTCTCTTGATTTTTTTTTCTTTTCTTTTTTAAAGTGAGCTAGGGCTGGAGAGATAGCTTAGTAGTTAAGAGCTGGTTGTTCTTCCAGAGGACCCAGGTTCTATTCCCAGTACCCACATAGTGGCTCATATTTGTTGTTAACTCTAGTCCTAGGGGATATGATGCTCTCTTCTGATCTCTTTGGACACCACACACATGTGGTATAAAGGCATATATTCAGGCAAACTGTCCATACATATAAAATTTAAAAATTAAACAAAAAATTGTGTTTTAATTTTAATGAACAGCAGAATCCTTGCCCTTGGCATGTCTTGGCCATCATGAAGTAGGACTGGGTGAGTGCTCATATGCTGGGGCTGGAAGGACAGGGAAGAGCTGTGCTGCTCCTGAAGACATCCCTTTGGCCTGTAGTGGTGCTGGGCACTGGCAGCATGTGAGCTGAAGTAGCTAGCATTTCCTCAGATAACAGCCATACTGGCTGTCTCCATGCCTTTGCTGACATAGCAGCCCTTCCCTGCAATTCAGAATGGCCAACCTCTTTCAGTAGCCAAACTAACCTCTCATGGCTATTCTAGTTATCTATGATGCCATTAAACAACCCAAACTTAGTGTGAAAACAATCAACTACTTTTTATGACACTTATGGTTTCTGTGGATCAGGAATTTGGAAGTGGGTAGGGCACAGTACAGGTCAGAACTATCCCTTGCTCTACAATGTATGATGCCCAGATTTGACATCTCAAAGTGACTTTAAATGTAAGAATAAGAAGTATTTGGACCTTTCTATACTTTTATCTGTGGTCTAAACAGGGACAACTTTAAGCTCTGTTGAGATATGACTAGACTTATCCAGTTTTTCTCTGAAGACTACTTATTAAATTTCTTGAAAACCTGCCCATGCCCTGTTCTCTCCTACCTTATTTGGGTCTAAAATAAACAGGCTCTGATTCACAGGGTCTTCTAATTGTTCCACTCAGAATAAACTACTCTTAGACTCAAATTTGTTTTGGACAAAGCCTACTTTTGCTATAGCTCTAAGAAGATCTGGCCTGATGGTTAGTCCCCAGTTAGACAGAGACAGCAATCAGCTTTCTTCTCTCAGTAACCTCTGGTCTTTGTTCGCCTTAAGCCATCTCTCTTCCTTTGCTCTCCATTCCCTTCTAGCATGCTGGCATCGAGTACTTTAATAGCACCACAGTAATGTCTTTTTTATAAAAATCTCTCTGAGAGGCTAGAGAATCTCTCTACCAAGATAGCTCAGTAGTTACAATTTGCTGATCTTGTAGAGGACCTAGTTCAGTTCCTAGCATTCACATCATCCGTACCTCCAGTTTCAAGGGATCTGACAACCTTTTCTGTTCCCCATAGGCACCGACACACACAGTGCATTTACATACTCAGAAGCACACATAATACATATATATATATATATATATATATATATATATATATATATATACACACACACACACACACACACACACACACAAACTGACAAGTTACTAGGTAAATTAAGAAAAGGGGATGTTTAATATGATATGTCAATTACCTTCAAATATATTCAAATATCATACCGTACCCATTAAAATATTTACAATTATTCACCAACCAAGCTCCTCTGAGCTTCACAGGTGTGCAATGACACTGATACACACAACTGCACACACACGCACAGGGTGGTGGGGGAGAATAAAAATTTTAATATATTTTTAAAAAAGAAAAAAAATCCAAGAGGCTAAGGATGTAGCTCAGTGGTGGTTTGCCTAGAATGCACATGGTCTAGGTTTGATTCCTAGCATTACAAAAATAATTAGAAAAAAAGTAATCAGTGGCCAAGTGAGATGTCAAGACAAAGGTTATTACTTCTTTCTTCCTTGAGCACCAGAGTTTGGGGTAAACATGGGCAAAATAGAGAAGATGGAGAGGGAAAAGCATGAGATTCAGTGAACTTGAAGATAACGTCAAAATAACCCAGAATTGACATGGAAAGAGAAAGAAGAACAAAGGTAACTAGATATACAAGAACTGTGAAACTACCACATAGGATATGCATGCCCACTGCGGAGATACCAAGAGGAGAGCAGATGAGTAGGAGACAGAGAAAATACCTAAAGTAACAATGGCTAAGTCCAAAACAACGAGCACGCCTCAAACCAGAATTTGGAGAAGTCACAGAATGCCAGGATAAATGCCGAAAATCCTACACATAGAAATGTGTATATGCTTAATGAAATCGGAATGCACAGATTAAAACTGGCAGAACCTTAAAGAGATAAAACCACAATTACATTTGAAGACTTGAACCCACCTCTATCCAGTAGCTGACTGACTCAGTGTGCAGTCAGGCATGAAGTCGGCAGACTGTACAGCAGCATCAGTGACAAAACTGAAATGTATGGACCACTACATCCAACACCACCACGATCTGCTCTCAAACTCACACAGAGCATATACCGAGAACATCCCAAGAACATCACATGCCTTGACAAATTAAAAATAATAAAATAATTATTATGATTAAGAAGTATGATTTTAGGCCAAATATGAGAGATATTACAAACTTGGTGGGTATTGTATTTTTCATAGGTTTGGGGGTGGGAAGTCCAAGATCAGGGTGATCAATAATCCAGGTCTTGAGAAGGCCTGCAGGTGGCCACCCTCTATGTATTCTCATGTGCAGAGGAGAGCTCTGCTGTTCTTTAAAGGCACCAGCCCTCTGAGATTAAGGTGCCACCTTTATGACCTCAGGTAACCTTTGGGACCTTCTCACAGGCCTTATTCCATATGTTGGAAGTTAAGAGTTTCAACAAAAAGAATTGGTGTGTGTGTGTGGGGGGGGGGGTGTTGGAAGACAAATATTTATATCAGGCTAACAGGGGATAGGGAACAAATATCAGAAGTCACAAAATTCATAAACGACAGGCTTTCATTACTGATGTTACAAATATCAAAAGGAGAAAAAAAGATCAGAGTATGAACAAGTATATGTCTACCAATATGAAAGGAAATGGACAGATGACTTAAAGGACAGAATCCACCACATACAGGAAGAAATGCGTCACTTAAGTAGGCCTATAGCCATTGAATAAGCTGAATCAATATTTAACCTTCTAAACTGTTTCATTGGTGAACGCTAGCAAACAGAGAATGAATTTTACCAAGTCTCTGCAATCTCTTCCTGGAAAATAAAAATAAAAAACAAACAAAACAAACAACAACAAACAAACGCCAAAGCCCAAGAGAAGACATATTCCCTTTCATAAAGAACTGGTACTCAAGATAGATAATTTTTAATTAAAATTCAACAATAAGAAAAATAAACAGTCAGAATTAAAAATGGAAAAGAGAGGGTTGGAGAGATGGCTTAGTAGTTAAGGGCAGTTTCTGTTCTTCAAGAAGACCCAGGTTCAATTCTCAGTAGTCACATGGTGGCTCAAAACCATGTGTAAGTCCAGTTACAGGCAATCCAATGCACTCTTCTAGCCTCTGTGTGGATTTATGTGCATATAATACAGAAATATACATGTAGGCAGAACACCCATACACATAAAATGTTTTTAAATTAAAAAAGCTTAAATGAACAAGAGATCTATATAGATTCATTAAAGATATGTAGGTACAAAATAAGTATATGAGAAGAATCCCAATATCATTTCACAATAATAAACTGCAAATTAATGAGATACTACACATTCACATAATAACTAAAATTAAAACCAGAACCAACAAAACAAAATACAAGAAAACCAAATGCAAATGCTGATATGAACTGGAGCAGTAAGAATTCTCATTCACTGATGGTGATAATGTAATCTGGTACAGTAATAATTTGGAAGTTTCTTTTAAAGCTAAACTGAGACTTAGCTGGGCTCAACAGCCCAGCGGTTGCTCTCTTGATTACCCAATTAAGTTGAAAGTGTGTATGTCTACAAACAAAACAAAACAAAACAACAACAAAAAACATGTACACAGACTTTTACAGTAGTTTTCTTTATAACTGATAAAACCTATAAGCCACTAAGGTATCCAGTAATAAGTAAATGGATAAATAAATTGTGACATATCCATATACTAGAATATTATTCATTGTTTGAAAGAAAATAAGCCAGCAAGCCACAGAATGACAAGAAGAAACCTAAGATGAATGCTACTAAAAAAAATCCAGTCTGAAAGGCTGCATGTCACATGCTTTTGCCTCTGGTTATAATACAGCCAAATATATATATATAATATATAATATAGCCATAATATATAATATAGCCAAAGCTATAGCGATAGTAAGACCAGTGCTTGAAAACCACACTGATCATGATGCACAGTTGTAGTCAGTGTGATGGATATATCTATAGCACAGTAACTGCACCCAAGGCTCAGGGATGGTTGCAGAAGTGGGGCAGGAAGACTCTAAGGGCTGAGGGAACTGGGAGTTTGCTATGCGATGGTATCTCTTAGGAATGTCAGAAGCTATACCCACAAAGTCTCATCAACATTGCTGTCAGAATATGACCTGAACAAGAACAATATTATACATGACAAAGTAGACAGGGGAGAGCCCACAGAACCTCATCCCTAGACCAAGAACTACAGGCAACTAAGGAATACTGAAAGTGAGAGAAACAGTCTTCCCCAGGGAAGACCAGATCAACTGGTTATTCAACACCAAATGGTCATCCCAGGAAACATACATAGAACTAACATTATACACACTGAGTAGGTTGTATTTATGTGTTTAGGAATACCACACACACACACACACACAGAGAGAGAGAGAGAGAGAGTGCCATGAATTTGAAAGAGAGGAAGGGGAGGGGTATACAGGAGGTACAGGAAAGGAAGGAAAAGGGAAACAGTGTAATTATATTATAATCTCAAAAAAATTTAAAAATTCAATATTTAAGAATGGCTAGTGCTTGCCAACAGTTCAAGGAGGAGAAGAGAGTTGTGTAGATGGAGCACAGGGGATTTTAGACAGTGAAAGTCTTCTAGCCCATTCTGCATACAACCGTGATGTGGATATGTATGTTTGTAAGAAGAACAAAAGACAAAGAAGCTCAATCCATGCTACATCTCCTAGAGACAAACCAGAGAAGCACAGCAGGAGAAAAGCTGTGATTGACACAGGTGTGCACAACTACTTTTCTGGTCTCTATCTATCATGCTCTACTCACTCAGATCTGACCATGGGTATGAGAGGTGAGGGAAAGCCCAGGTTATCTTGGCTACTGGGCTCCCCTCAACTATATCCATTGTCACCATGTGCTCTCACACTGAAACCTAAACAACTGATTCAACCTTCTCACTGTCATTATGGACAGATGCTTCTGCTCACACAATCCTTGCAGAGATGCAAATCTTGCTTCCAAATCTTATAGTCACCTTCTACTGCAGTATAACAAATCACCATAACTCTGGCACCTAACACAAATCTATTAGCTCACAGTTTCTGTGGATCAGGATCTTGATATGGGTGACTGAGGCCCTTTGCTCAAGTCTCACCAGCCTGAAATTAAGGTGTCTGCTGGAGCTGCAATCTCATCCAAGGTCCAAATCCATGAATTCCTTTTCTTACCTCTGGAGAACTGAAATGTTCTGTGCCTGGAAGGCATAAAAACTATTCCCTGCCACAAGATGGTATTTTGCTTCTCTGAGTCTATCTCACCTGCTCAAAATCCAATCTCTTTTAAAGTTTCATCTGATTAGGTCAGGTCCACCTGAGTAATCATGATTAGCCCAAAGTCAACTGATTCAGGACCTTCATGAAATCTGCAGAACCCTTTATCTGTCCAATAATATAGAACAGTCAGGAATGAAGTCTACCAAACTCTCTGACATTTGAGGCTGGGAGATTATGCAGGGGATGTGCAGCAGGGGGCAGAAAACTTGGAGTCATCTCAGAATTCTGCCCACCACGTAGAGAACTAATCTGAGGAAGTCGATGATGTCTAACCCGTGTAAAATAGGCCACTCCTCCCTCTTAAACTAATTTTCAACTGTCCCACATGACACAGAAATTGAACTCCAAATTCATTATTCAAGGTCCATCTGCACTTGCCCTAGTAGCTGCTGGAACCCTTAACTTCCGGAATCCCTCCTCAGTGAGTTCTCACAGGGGATAGGAGGTAGGACTAACCCCACACCTTCTGTGTCCTTTATGTCTGTATACCTGCCTTTCCCTCCTAATTTAAAGCCTATTCAGACTTCAAGAAGCTTCACTGAGCTTCCTACAAAAGCTTTCCTGACTCTCTGGATCCTTGTTGAGCTTTCCTTCATCTGAGTTGCTCTGAAGTGCTAGAACAGACTAAGAAAGAAAACTATACACTTCTCATACCATGTGCACATGCCTTTGCAATGCAACTTTGAAAGCCTAAGAGATGGACTGGGTCATGTGACTCTTTATCCAACGCAATGTCAGCAAACATGATGCAAGAAGACACCTGCATAGCACTTATGCAGCACTGTGTGCAGCTCTGTAGCAGAGCACTTGCCTAACATGACGAGGCCAGGTTCTAGCCAAAGCACAGAACAAAGCCAAAGCAAGCACTGGGGAAATAGGGCTTTCTTTCCTGCTGTCTTGGCACCATGTCACCACTAGTGACAGGCCATACTGACCTTCCAAATGATGAAAGACAAGAAGCCAAGTCACTCCTGTAGCCCCCAAGTGACTATGGACCTGTCACATGAAAAAGAACAAAGGTAATGTTTCAAACCACGGAGCTATATACCAACTTGTACTTCAATTTATTTATTCTTTAAAATAAGGATATTCAAAAATCATCCTTTTTAGTAACAATTACCTTACTGTTTCATTTTAGTATATATTTTGTTTTTTAAAATTTATTTACTATTCATACGTGTGTGTGTGTGTGTGTGTGTGTGAGCGAGCGCATGTTTATACACACATGCACGCAAGTATGGTGTGAAAGGTGGCATGACACAGAGTGCATGTACATGTCAGAGGAAAACTTTGTGGAGTTGATTCTTTCCTTCCAACTTTAAGTGGGTTTCAAGAATTGAACTTTGATTGTCGGGCTTGTAGACCAAGCACCTTGAAATGCTGAGCTATCTGTCTAGCCCTTGGCATGTTTTTGTGGAAGAAGAATAAGTTCATTAAACTCATGCTAGAGAAACTGTATGAACCAGCTTTCAATATCTGAAAGCATCTATGGAACTGGGTGTGGAAACTTACCCAAACACTTGGCTTACTTGTTTATTGTTTATCTGTGAGACAGGGCTTCACTATGCAGCTCCTACTGGCCTGGGACTCACTACATAAACCAGGACAGCCTCTAACTCAAAGAGATCTATCTGTCTCTGTCTCAAAAGTGCTGGATTTAAAGGTGTGCACTACATATCCAGCAAGATTTTATTTTATTTTTCTACTAATATGTATATGTGTGCCTGTTGTGTAGGTTTATGCCTACAGAGGCCAGAAGAAGATACTGGATACCCTGGAGCTGGAGTTATAGGAGGTTGTGAGCTGCCTAAAAACTGAACTCAGGTTCTCTGCAAGAGCATTATATGCTCTTAAGTACTAAGCCATCTCTCCAGACTCAAAGCACTTGATTGCCAACCCAAATATCATTAAGAGTTAAATACACAAATGATTTGTGGTATGTCCATATATAGAAATATTACTCAACCATAAAAAGAAATGAGATTTTGATACATGACATAACATGGATTAATCTAAAACTATATGCTAACTGGGATTAGGTAGACATAAAAGGGGCAAGAATGACTATATTTACAAGAATTATTTAGAGTACCAATTTTAACTATACACTATGAATGTAATTAGTGTCATTGAATTGTATATTTTACAATGGCAAATTTCATGCTATATATTTATTACAGGACTTAAAATTAATGGTATAATATACTCAAATCCATTGAACTGTATACTCTAAACAGGAGACTTGAATAGCATGTGTACTATATCTTAATAAACTTATTTTTTTAAATTAAAAGCTTAAAAATCAGCGCACCAGGCTCAGCAGGTAAAGGTGCTTGCAGCCAAACCTGATGACCCGAGTTCATCCCCAGGACCCACATGATGGAAGGAAAGAACTGATTCCTACAAGTTGTTCTTTGACCTCTATATTTGTGCCATAGCATGTGCAAGTCACTGCCACATGCATAATAAATAAATAAATGTAATAAAAAGAAAAACCCCTTCAACCTAATTTCTAGAGAGTACTTTCACCACCAAAAATCAATAGGCTCAAATTCAATAGCACAGACAGTAATTAACCACTGTTGACTGACCTCTTCATTTTTGAGGAGGGGAGGTTATCAGCACAAACATTGAAAAATTCACCGAATGTCCATTTTTTCCAATGACTATTTGAAAACCATATTGAAAAACTCAGGCACTTAGATTTGGGATTATAGGAAAAAGTCATTCAGGCAGGAGATTAGAACAAAGAATATTCTTGATTTCACCATCTTCCAACTCCTTTACCTCAGAAAATCATCAAGTCCTATATAGTGGGACTTTTTGCAGGCCACCAGTGATATAAATAATGACACAAAGGCTATTGATATAATTTAAAGCTTAGGTCTTTAGCTGAGACAGTCTTCAGCTAATGTTAAACTATTCTAGTCTACAACTTGTCTTGTGGCTAGATCTATATCTTTCTCTACATGCTCTTTCTAGGTCTATATCTTTCTGTGCTCTGGAGCAGTTGGTGTCTGTTCCTCTGTGTCTGCCTGCTCTTGAATCTCCAACTGTTTTCCTCCCCTGTGTCCCTCTCTCTGTCTGGGAAGTTCCACTCGCCCCCTTCCTGTCTGGCTATTGACCGTCAGCTCTTTATTACAACCAATAAGTAGTGAGACAATCTGATACAGGTCTAGACTGCCTTAGGCAGGTGAGGAAGAACAAATATTTACAAAACAGGAAATCTGGTGAAGGAGGATAGAAATGACAATACCAAAATCTTGCCAAGATTTAGCATTTAGAATTTACAACTGAAAACACAGAGGCATACCTTCACACAATGTGAAAAAAGGTTACCCTACCAGTCCTAAGTTAGTCTACTGAGGTACAACCCTGCTCAGCATGTTACCAGAAGAATAAGCCTGCAAACACAAGTTAGACACATTCTATCTCTAGTCATAAAGTTTCTGGTGTACTTCTGTATGATGTAACACCTACAAGTTCTTTGATGTGAGAAGCATAATAATAGAAAAATCCTCCAAGCTTCTCTCTCCAAGGCATCCAATTTCTCAATGAGAGGAACCAGCCACTTCTGTGCACAGGGCCTGTACTCTGCATCTGCTCTTAGAGAACATCCACTTTGACATTCACTGCCCACACTGCTAGGATGGAAGGCAATCAGCATGTAGGTGCAATTGAAAGCTGGGGGTCAGGAGTTAGGGAGGCAAGCTATGTGTGTGTGTGTGTGTGTGTGTGTGTGTTCTGCCCCCAGGTCTATGTGACACTGTTGCATTCCTGGTCTTAGTTTATTCACTTATAAAAGGGAAGGCCTATCTTAAGCTATTTATTCAGGCTCGCTCTTCTCCTAAAAGAGATTCAATTGACTGATTTGTTTCAATCACAGAATTTGTCTTCAATACCTAGTAAGTTTTCTACTCAGAGAACACAGAAAAACTTCCAATGAAGTTCTGCTGGGTCCAAAATTTCCAATTAATTGTAAAAACACATACCTTACCTTTTGAGTTGGACATTGTTAAGTGCTCAAAATGTACCACACTGAAGCTCTAATTGAACACTAAGGATTCTCATATTTACACTCAGAAAAGGAAGTCTGACTTAGAGAAGCAAGGATAAGTATTATCTCATTTTTTTAATAATTCATTTTTATTTTATGTGCATTGGTATTTTGCCTGATGTATGTGTGAGGGTCTCAGATCCTGGAGTTACAGACAGTTGTGAGCTGCCAATTGAACTTGGGTCTCCTCTGGAAGAGTAGTAGTGCTCTTATTAACCACTGAGCCATATCTTCAGCCAAGTATTACCTCATTTAATGGTATGGAGAAAAAAGTTATCATGGAAAGCAATACAAAGATTAAGTGTATATTTAAATACAAAGTTTTGAATTCCCAAAGTTGAATTTCCTAGTAAGTTCGGTTACTATTTTCTTTTGTTGAGGGGAAAATGTCAACATCATTTTAAAAAAAAGTAATAATAATAATGGTAGGGACTTAAAAAAAAAAAAAGGGTAAGGGTTAGGTACAAGTGACTTGCACATTTATCAGGATTGCCTGGATATAATTATAAACTGTCAATCACCATAGTTCAATGACACTCAGACTTTGAGAAGCTACCTTAAAATTTACAAAAAGGAAGAAAGAAGGAAAGGAAGCAAATGAGAGTTCACCCAAAAGCCTACTTATAAGATTAGGCAACCTAAACAATCTTTGCTGGGTGTTCAATAATATCTGCCAAGTAGAATGGACTCTAAAAGACATGGACAACTGAAAACAGAATGATTATGAAAAAAAGAATGGCTTACTGTCTTGGTGAGTCTGGGGAGGGTTCCCTTTTTGAATCAGGAAAGCTTTGAGTCTGCAAAACATATTCAGTGAAGAGCGAATCTCTTTGTGGTTCAGTGTAGACTGGTCGTGAGGCCTGCATTTCATCTTTACCCGCCATCTTGACTCCTGGATTTGACAGTGCCTCCAGATTTTCTAAAATCAGATCATCTTCACTTACAGAAACTGTGAGGTCACTGCTGCTGCATGAGCTTTCTTCCTCCAGCTCTTCCTGAATTTTTAGGAAGGCTTTCAGTGACTTTGGGTCCCCGTGGTCAAGATCATCTACAAGAGGAGAAATATGTGCATTGCTGGTCACAAAGTTCTGAGAGTCCAAGGAACACAGAACAGAATTCCATCCCTTTAAAAAGGTATAAAAGCCTGTCGGGTGTGGTGATGCACACCTTTGATCTCAGCAGTGGTAGGAGGATCTCTTGAGTTCAAGGTCAACTTGGTCTACATAGAGAGTTCAAGGCTACACAATGAGACTATTTTGAGAAGAAAAACAAAAAAACAAAAAACAAAAACAGAAACCAAAAAGCAAAACAAAACAAAAAACCCAAAGGCAACACAAAAATAAAGAAGCTTGGGACTGGGAGATAGCTCAGTCAACAAAGCACTTGCTCAGAAGCATGAAGCCACAAGTTCAAGGCCCTGCATGCACATAAAGATGCAGGCTCCATGGTATGCTTATAATCCCAGTGCTGGTGAGGCAGAGACAAGAAGATTCTGTAGTTCACTGGCCATTCAGTGTAGACTAATTGGTGAACTCCAGGTCAATAAGAATCCCAGTCTCAAAGGAACTAGGTAGCCTTTCTTTCTAAAGTTGACCCCCAGGCTTGATCTCTGGTTTCCCGCCACACACACACACACACACACACACACACACACTGCCCCAGATAAATATACTTATACACACATATACAAATGAATTTAAAATGTAATTTAAAATATAAAAACAATCCACAATTAATAGTATTTAAATCTTTTTAAAAAATGTAAATTTAATGATGCTGAAGATCAAATGAACCCAGGGCCTCCTAATAAGTACATATCTACCACTGAGCTGAACACTCAACCATCAAAAATATTTTAAATGCTTTTTAAACATGATTTTAAAAATTGGTGAATTCATCTTTTGAAACATTTCCATAAACACATATAAGTCATTAAGAGAAATTCACTGACAACAGTTACTTTTTTGTTCAAAGAGATAAATTTATAGATTGCCATAAGAAAAGCTAGGCACTAAGAAAAATCAGCAAACAAACTCGGTCTGTCATCTCACCTGAGAAAGCATCCCAAGCAGAATGCTTCTCTCCAGCCCACTTATTTGCAGATGTACAGTGTTCTGAAACTGATATCACGGGGACCAGCGGGCTGGCTCTTTCTTCCCCGACTTCAATATGTTCTTGTGTCAGTATTTCTCCGTCTGATCCCTCTGATCTGTTGGAACTGTCACACTTTAAATCAGTGATTCTGTTCTCTGGACTTAATCTTTCCTGTAACGAGGAATGGAGTTCAGCAGACTTTCTGCCTTCAGATAAATTACTCTTGCTGTGACGTGTGCTGCTTCCTATCTCCAAGCAACGAGTTTGTTCTTCCTCAGACAACACGCAGCTTGTGACTGGCGTTTTCTCACCAGTCTGAAGAGATGTCTTTCCATGTATTTTGTCAGACTTATTTAAGCACTGTGTGTCACCATTAGTCTGCACTACACAGCTGTCTGTCACACAGCTGCTCTGGGCTGTCTGTTGGTGTGAATGTGGGTCAGAGATTGAAAAGTTCTTTGTGGGTTGGTTAGATTTCTGCTCTGTACTGAAATCTTCAATGCTTGAGATGGCTGACATTTGGCGGCCCATAAAGATTGTTGCTGGTTGATACAATCCTCTTGACATAGCTGTCCCCGAGTTAATTCCTGCCTGCACTGCATCCTGCAAAAGAAGTGTGAGTTAAACATATTGCATATGAGCAGTGAAGTCGAGAGGGAAGGAGGGAAGGAAGCATAACCACAAATATCAACTACCACTAATAAACATGCTTCCCACTGAATGAATTAGACAGTTCTACTACAGCCCAGATTATTACTGAAATAACAACTTTGCTGTACATAGCAACTATTGCCAACGAACTATGGAATTCATTTCTGAAGAACGAAATGCATGCAGTTAACCCAGCTGAAGTAAATGGCTAAAAGGAAATGGCATAGTAAATTTTAGGTTATGCATATCAGATCCCAGTGCCAATCCCTGAAAAGCAGTGAGTTTTAAAAGCACTCTATACAGAGCTCATTCAGCCCTGCTATAAAGAAACTTGACAGAAGAAAAACAAAAAACAAAAACCAAGCATAGGAAAGACAGTAAGAAGGTTCAAACTCTATTTCTAGTGCTCTATAGAAAATAAAAACCACCAGTGGTGACCTTCAAAATGACAGTAAAGCATATCACAACATATATAGAATATTAACATCAAAATTTCCTGAACATCTTCAAGAAATTTTTTATTGGATATTTTATTTATTTACATTTCAAATGTTATCCCCTTTCCCCTCCGGAAATCCCCTATCCCATTTCCCATTCCCCTGCTTCTAATAGGGGGTTCCCCCACCCACCCACCCACTCCTGTCTCCCAGCCCTGTCATTCCCCTACACTGGGGCATCGAGCCTTCACAGGACCAAGGGCCTCTCCTCCCATTGATGTCAGACAATGCCATCCTCTGCTACATACTAGCATGTTTATGGGAAAATCTGAGCCTGGTCTTTGAAAAGAAAGAGAAGACAGGCAAGTTGAACAGAGAACATGGCTGGAATAGGGGACATGGTGCCAAGCTGAACTACAAGTAACAAGCTGAAGTCTTCCAGAAGTTAAGTGCTTTTCTTCCAAAAGGAGCAGAGTACCTCCACAGGTGGAGTACTCACTTCCCAGCGGCTCACACTGCAGGTGGGGAGATGCAAAATGTATCCACACCTTTCCTCCACAGATGGAAATACCAACATCCAAAATGCAAGAGAAGAAATGTCAAGACTCAGGGAGTTTGGAAGATCAGGTGTCACCACGTAGCCGAAGGGTGTGCTTTAGATGGGAAAGCACTGTAGGAGCAGAGTCTTTAGGCTCTTGTTTTCTCAGGTGTTTTTGTTCTGGCTTTGTTTCTTTAAAGGCTAATTAGAACAAGACAAATGAGCTCCTGTCTGTTTCTAGAAAAGAGGGCTGGGGTCTCATTAGCTCTGTAATAGGAAGCTTGTTTTGTGGTAGTGGGTCAGGGTTGTGGAAACTGATCCGCTCCTGCTGACTCCATCTATCCAGTTACCGTTACTTGCCTAGTGACTAAGATTTTCATTTGTCCAACGCCCAGTGCTCCGTATGGCCTTTCAGGCTCTAAGACTGGGCATGGATGTTCATTCGGAGTTTGCCTCCTTGCTGTTCCAGTCAGGCCTGCCTCCCTCAAGGGAGTTTACCTTGTTGCCCTAGAGGAGCTTATTAATTGGAGGTTACATGATCACTTGCAGGCACAGAGGACCTGTGCCCCTGGCAGCATGGTCCTAGGAAGGCCATGAACATCAGGTCACAGTGGCAAAAGGCTGGGCACTGTGTGGAGTTAGCCAGAGAGGACACAGTGTGGGTGACCCCAAGCTCCAGTCTCGAGTTAGTAAGTTTCTTCAAGCACCACAGTCTTCTCCTTGATGCTCTCCTGCCTCGAGCTACCTTCTCTAGTGTGTCTGCTGCCACCATGAAACAAGGTGATTGGAATGAGTTTGAGAGTCATAATTTATATTAAAAAGTTGATGGACTTTTAAGATATATTTTTTCCAATAAAAGAATTTTTAAAAAAGAAAAAGAAATGTCAAGAGAGAACAACAACAGAAACTAGGCCATATTGTCTCTTCTAATCCTGGAATAACAAAACAAAACAAATAGACAAAACATTACCCGCCTCTCCACACACAGTCAACAAAGATCAACAAAAATCAAGGATGCTAGAGCAAGGTAACAGAATGAAGAGCACTAAACAGTCTCTGCTCTGTCATCATTTGACTATCTGGTAGCTCCTTGGGGTACTCCATGCAAAAGACTGTTTTGACTTGACCCAGCTTTGAATTGACCCAGTGCAAATAGCTTTGATCCCAAGCCAAGTTTGTTGAAAATAATCAGAACCAGTTTTTAAATGTGGAAGCTGCCCAAGGCAGGCAGTACCTACCACTCAGAGTAAACAAAAGGCTACACACAGTTTACAGAGAAAGCTGGTCAAAGTGCTGCCTATTGGGTTGAGGAACTCTGGAAGGTTCTAGTATACTCCTGGGACTCTATCCAGATTACCACATGCCCCAGCTGTAGAAAATGTTCAAGAAACGTTTCCGTGAAGGAAATGCCTGAGCTCTCACCTCTAGCTCACTCTGAGGCTCTAAGCAAGAAGTGAAGGCCAAGAAGCTGTGAACTGCTCAGCAGAGTTTGGGTATGTTTAATCTATACCTAGAACTTCTTAGCAAAGATGGTGAGAATCCTAGTCCCAGGCATCAAAGAAAGCTAATGGTTATTAAGTAAATTTAACAGAAACCTCAGTGGTCACACATGAAAAATAACACACATTCCACATAACTAGGTCAAAAAACAAGCAGCAATTAACAGATTCTGAGAGAGTAAAACTGTCACAACTGCCACATTTAATTACTTAAAAGCGAAATGAAAAAATTAATAAATATTGTCTTTTATACAGACAGTGGGTATTTATGATCAGTAGAAACTACCTCTGAGGAAGTCCAGGTGTTAAACTTACTGGGTAAAGACATTAAGTTATCTATAATTAGCTAAATAAGCTTAAACAGTTAAAGAAAATCATGTCCATAGAATTAGAGTATCCTAGCATCCAGAGGCTGACTCTTGAGGCACCCAGATGAATGAACAACCTTGAAGCAAGTAGATATGTTTACTGAAACCTACCTCAAAAGGGGGATGAACAGGGGATATGGAGAGACAGAGACAGAGATAGACAAAAGTTTTAAATATGAGAGTACAATGTTCTCAAATAGAGAAAAGTATAAAGAGGTTTAAACTCTAGGGCTGAAGCCAGGTATACCTGTAGTCCCAGAAGTGAGGACGTACAGGCAGGAGGGTACGGAGCTCAAGGCCAGTCTAGCTACACAGAGAACTCAAAGTCAGCCTGAGATACTACCTCAAAAGAACTTTTAAAAAATTTAGGGCTACCTTGGGTATAGTAGGACATGCCTTTAATCCCAGCACTCTGGCAGAAACACAAAGATCCCTGTGGTTCCAAGGACAGCATGGTCTATGTGGAGAATTCCAGGCCAGCCTGGCCTACACAGTAAGGTACTGTCTCAAAACAAACAAATTGGGCTAGAGATGTAGCTCAGTTGCTAAGTATGAGTAAAGCCTAGGTTTAAACCACAGCACAAGAGACATAAGTCATTTAAAAAAGAAAGTACGATCATTGAAATGAAGAATTAGGGCTCAGCAGCAGATCTAAACAGACAGAGTTAGCAATGCTGAAACAGGTAGACTGAAATTGTGTAATGTGAAAAAACTTTGAGCCTCAGAACTTCATTTACAACATCAAGTGCACTAAAGCCCAGATGAAAGAAAGGCTATGGGGAAGCAGGCAGCGATAATCTTTACAGCTTTGGAATAAGCACATTTCAAGGGCACCAGAAACTTAAATACAAGAGAAAAGATATTATTCTCTACTAACCCTGAGCCTGACTTGTATATGAATCTTATAAAAAGTGTTTATTTTTCAGTCACAGTCTGAATCTGGAACACAATTCCATATTAATGATACTAACATAAGATGGTAGTTACCAAATCAGGCTAGTCCACCAAAAACTGAAGTAACAGTTTCATTGAAAGCAGACGACTTCTGAATCTGTATTCATATTTGACTACAAAAGCAAACTATACTTACACCTGAACTGTCTTCTCACTCCCACATAACCACCAGATGCTGAAATTTCAATAGGTTTTGGGTTAAGTAGTCACAACTACTACACAGATGGTGAAAGGGGACTGGGGATCTTTCTTTGCTGGTCATGAAAGGTTACAGTTATTGGTGATCCTTTTATGGTTTAAGGGGAACCATAACATCTGAAAACTAGAAGATACCAGGATGAGGACAGAGCAAGCCCCATCACTGCACTGGAACATGGCCCTAGACTTCAGGAAGCATGCAGCAGCCAAAACCACTCTCTACTCTCCTTCCTCTCAAGAACAAACAATATGTTCTCTTCAAAAGTCTTGTCAATGCTTGACTTTTACTGTAAAAAAATAGTCTGCCCCCATGATGGAAGCATCACAGTTTTCAGAATATATGCTATATGCGCGCACTCAGATCCTCTGAAGGCTTCTCTTTGTCCGTCTGTCTCTGAGTGGGGAAGTGTGGAGACTCTTGGACATTTTCTTTTCCAATGGACACAGCCTGTTTAAAAATAATCCCATTATCTTTATCATCATTTGTTTCAACCATTTCTGATTTTTTTTGTCTTTCTAAAAATGGCATACAAACTGGCTGGGCCCTGGCTGGCGCAGGGCTTCACAGGAGGGTCAGGAGCACCCTGGGAAGCCCTTTTCTCTTTTTCCTTCTAGAAGCCTGAAGCCTCCTCTTTCATATAAGGTAAATCGGATGGGGAACACTATAATGAATTCTTTCTTCAGCTAATCTCTTCCAGAGTAACTTTTGTTTCCTTTTAAATCACTCTTCTATTTCTGGTGCACATTTCCAATTCTGATTATCCCGTTTCACTGCTGGATATGATGACGAAGGAAATGGCACATTCTACTCTTTAAAAAGCTCTACATGGACTTTTCTGTTGGCATAAAACAACACAGCTGAAGTCTTTCACCAAAACGCTAGTTGTTCGTCTCCACAACCATCTTGGCAACCTCCTCAGACACCCACTCCGTGAAGGCAGAGCTACAGCTGTTTCCAAACCCTTTTACTCCTGGACAGCCTGAATCTTTAATAGTGCCAAAGTGGGGGAAATACGCATGGAGCTAGCTTTTAAAAAGTACTGGAGGGAGGTGCTCCAGCTTGCTCAGGAAATGGAGTCATGTGCATATGTGTACATGTTTGTGCAGATGTATGTGTGCACAAGGAGGCCCGAGATCGATGTCAAATGTCTTCCTCTGTTATTTTCCTACTTTTTGCGACAAAGTCTGTCTAAACCTGGGGCTGTCTGACTAGTAAACTCCAGGGATCCATTGTCTCTGTTCACTAGTGCTGGGATTGCACATGTATAGCACTGTGTAAGGTTTTTTTTGTTTGTTTGTTTGTTTTTTTACATTAGATGCAAGGGATCTGAACACAGGGCCTCATGTGTATGGCCAAGAGATGGCTGCTGAGCCATCTCTGCAGCCTTGGTAATGTTTTCCTTGATATTTCTGCTTTCTTGAATGTTGGCAAACCTGAAACCATCTTCATCTGAAACTAAGTCAGTCTTCATTGCAGACTCAGGAAAAGACTTGGCTTAGCTGGGCCAGGAAAACCCAGCATTCTGAAGGTGGTCAGGCAGCATAGCTCCACACAATGCTTTCCAACAAAAGAGTCCTGAAGAAATAACAGGAAAACTTCCCAAGTTAGATGAAAGACATGACCCTACATAACAAAGGTCAACAAAGTAAAGGATAAACCAAAACCTATCTATACTCATTAGCTTCCAAAGGAAAATTAAATGCAAAGCAAGACAGAAGGCAAGAAATAGTAAAGATAACAGCAAACATGCCATTCAGAGAACAGAGACACTAAAGGGGAAGCAGCAAGTCAAACAGTGAGTCTTTGAAAAGATCAACCAATTAAAAACCTTTTGAATAGACTTGCCAAGAGAAAAGAGCAATGACTCAATTCACTACAGTCAGAAATGTAAGTGGATAGGTAATTTGCTACTAATCTTTCATTAAAAAATTTAGAGGAGAAATCTAGGAGTAAGTTTATACTAATAAACAGAAACACTGCAGCGAACTCGATAAATTCTTAGAAAGGTACTACCAAAAAGAAGTACAAAACCTGAACAGACTTATAAGCTAAGTGATTCATTTAGTGATCACAATTTCCCACAAAGACAAGTCCAGGAACAGTGGATTTCACCACATGTTTAAAGGAGGATTTATGCCGATCATTTCCAAGCTCTTGTAAAAACAGACAAGGAAGAAAGATTCACTCTCAGAAACTGATTCTTCACACTAAAATGAGGCAAGGACTCACAAAGAAACTAAAGATCACTACCATGCTTGTAGGTGAATAACTCTCAGTGAAACAGAGCAAACGGAACCAAGCAACACATGAAAAAGAGTAGGGAGCTCAGAATATCAGGTTAGAGAGGCTGCAAAGAGCAAGATCAAAAGTAGTGGCCGACTTAGGGTCCAATAAGGCTTCTCTTTTTCATGGACAGTGCCTTTTCACCGTGTCTTCACATGGTGCAATGCTCAAACTCTTGAGGGATCTTTTCAAGAGAGCACTAGAACTAAGTATGAAGGCTCTGCACTCCTAACTTAACCACACCTCCAGTATCATGGTCTTGGGGTAAGGTTTTCAGCATATGCACTGGGGGTAGGACACAAAGAATCAGACCACAGTAACTGAGCCAGTAAAAATTCAAGCAATAACATGCATGGCTAAGGATGTGAGGACAGTAGCTTTATCACTGTGAGGAATATAAAAAGGTACAGCTACCTTAGATAAAAAGTTAGGGAGGGGTGAGCAAACAAGATCTTACCAAGAAATAACTCATGTGTCTAATTTAAGATTAAAAAAGGAGGGAGTTGGAGAGATGGCTCAGAGGTTAAAAGCACTGGCTGTTCTTCCAGAGGTCCAGAGTTTAATTCCCAGTAACTAGATGGTGGCTCATAACCATATACAATGAGATCTGGTGCCCTCTTCTGGCCTGCAGAACTATATGCAGGCAGAACACTGTATACATAACATATAAGGGTGGGGTGGGATGGAGAGATGGCTCAGCAGTTAAGAGAACTGTCTGCCCTTCCAGAGGTCTTGAGTTCAGTCACCAGCAACCACATGGTGGCTCACAACCATCTATAATAGGGTCTTGAGTTCAGTCACCAGCAACCACATGGTGGCTCACAACCATCTATAATAGGGTCTTGAGTTCAGTCACCAGCAACCACATGGTGGCTTACAACCATCTATAATAGGATCTGATGCCCTCTTCTGGCATGCAAGTGTACATGCAGAAAGAGCGCTCATACATAAATCTAAAAAAAAAAAAAAAAAAAAAAAAATTTTAGGGAAAGTATGCTTGTGCCAATTGATGATGTGGAAGACAATAAAAATGAAAGACAAACTGTCTAGTGGAAAGAGAGAAGCCTCCCTCCATGACCCACTTGAAGAGACATCATCTCTGGTAAGTAAAAATTACCTGTTATTATTACTCTAGCTCAACAAATCCTTTCCTTATTCTAAGCAAACAAACAACTGTTCAAATAGATGTTCCAAGGAGTGGGCTACTACTATGGAATGCTCTAACCAACCGTGCCAAGGCCTAGATTACAAGCACAGCAGTAGCCAGGCAGCGGTGGCCCTCGCCTTTAATCCCAGCACTCGGGAGGCAGAGGCAGGCGGATTTCTGAGTTCGAGGCCAGCCTGGTCTACAGAGTGAGTTCCAGGACAGCCAGGGCCACACAGAGAAACCCTGTCTCAAAAAAAAACCCCAAAAAAACAGAAGAGGAAGAAGAAGAGGAAGAAGAAGCAGCAGCAGCAGCACAAATAATGTCCTTTATAGCTAGTTGCCTCTGTTCTAGGTTGAAGATTCAGTTTAGGCTCGTGCCTCCTGAGTCTCTATTGATCCTCAGTAGATGGCTAGCCTTTCTGTCTCATTCTCGACCTTGACATTGTTTAAGAATATAGGTTATCTGCCTGCATGTTGTTTCTCAGTGATTTGACTGATGTTTCCTTAAGGTTACATTCATATTGTTCATTTTTGGTAGTATAATCACAAGGAAATGTTTCTATTTTGTAAGGAAGAAGAATGAAAGAGAGACAGACAGACAGACTGATTCCTAGTTTTCTTCCTAGTAAACAAAATAATTAGGAATACTCTCCTAAAGTGTGGTTTCTTTAAAGCAAGACTGAAAACAATGTAAAACTATTTTATATGTGTTATATTAAATTTTCAAAAATCATTGAGAAAAAGTGCCCGCCACCAAAGCTGATGGCCTGAGTTCAATCTGAGACTCACTGTGTATAAGGAGAGAACCAACTTCCATAAGCTGTCCTGTAACTCCTACATGTGCATCACGGTGTATACATGCCTTTACACATGCACATACACACTCAAAAAAAATAAATAATGTAGTAGAAATAAAATTATATTAAATACTAGATTGGGCCCATGAATACTAACAGAAAACCTGATAAAAATCTAACTGAAGTCAGAAGCTTGCTTGTTAGCAAACCATGTTCCTGTGTTTCTTTCTTCAATAAGCAGCTTCTGACCCTGTAAACTGAGATGCTAACTGTGGTGAGAACAGAGGGAGAGGAACAGAGGCCCTCCTCACACTAGCTCTGTAACTTTCTGCAAATCTTAAAAATGTTAAGATGACCACAATCATGCATGTTTTGTAATCCTAGCACTCGGAAGGTAGGAAGACTGTAAATTTGAGGCCTGCCTCCCATGCATTTATATTTGAAGAAAATCTAGCATTGAGAGTCCTAAACATACTTCTCTTTTATTTAGTAACTCTATGTGGAAATTCTTAAGGAAATAAACCTAATAGAAAAAACAACCAAACTAACAAAAAAACCCAACCAAACAAGACAAAACAACAACAACAAATCATTTACAATCAAGAAAAGTTGGAAGCAACCTATAAATACAAGATCAGGAAGCATTATGACACCATCAAAATGAGACAATGAAGGTTGATGAAATAATGAGGAAAGTGCTCAGATGTGGTGAATGAAAACCAGCAAAGAAACAAAGCTGTACCTAAGTAAATATCATTTTAAACATTAATAAAATGTGCTCATGTAAGACTATGTGAGGAATGTAAATACAGTTATTGTCTTGCTCTTTTAGTTTAATAAACTCAACTTGATTTGAACTTTAAAAACTAGCTTTATCAGAATATAACTTACATATCATAAAAATCTACCTTTTCAAAGCACACAATTGGGTAGTCTATAGTATCAGGGTCTTCACAGAATCATATAACTACTGTTATAATTTCAGAACCTTTTGAATCACTCCAAGAAGAAACTCCACAAGTTCTAGCAATCTTCCTCCATGCTCTTCACCCAGCTCCCCACCTTGGCAACAGCTAACTTTTCTAACTTTATGGATTTGCCTATACTGGGCAATTTGTATATGTGAAATTACACAATATGCAATCTTTTTGACTTTTTTCACTTAGTATAATGTTTCCAAGGTTCATTCATGGTGCAACATGTATTAGTTTTTCAATCCTTTTCATGGCTTAACCAAGATATGTGTGTGTGTACACACACACACACACACACACACACACTATTTTGTTTGTCCTTTCATCAAATGATACACATTTGTGTCATTTCTATTGAAAATGCTGCTGCTTTGCACTCCATTCAGGATTTAGGGAAGATATGTTTTCTAGTAAATAGGTATGGGATTTCTGGCTAATAGTCCTTCTATTCTACGGAGTTGTTAAACTATTTCCTAAAGTGGCTACACTGTTCTACACCCCAGCCAGCAAGTGTTTGACAAATTCTTTACCAATTATTAATTGTTAACAAATTGTTAACAATTCTTTAACAAAAATTGTATGAGAAACTTGCAAGTAACTTCCACTTGCTATAGGGTTATTCTATACTTGAACTGACTTAACATTTGCAAAATAAAACCTTCTGGTGAAGGACACTGGGCTTCTGCCGATTGGCAGCTTTCCCGTTTGCCATAATCAGGTTCTAAGACAGATTTTTCTTTTCTTTTAGAATTAATCTTCACAACAGGAAAAGCCTTTTAAGTTCTGAGCCTTCTCAGAGAAGTTTCTGACCCAGGGAGAATTTCCAACTCATTATTATTGACACTGCATCAGCATAAGGAATTCAAGGCTTCTAAGAGATACAGCCAGAAGGAGGCACTCGTCCGTATTTAAGGACCTGGCATAAGGTCTAGCTTGGCTAGGTCCTTCTATAACATTATAGTTACACCTGGGCAGTAAATCCACTGTCTGAGATGTGCTTTATCCTTTCTTTTCCTGCCCCAGTGATCCATCTTCCACCTCTTAAAATTTGGTGGAACTGGGGAGAGTAAGAGCAAAGCAAATGAACACAGCTGAAATACTTACTGGTGACCAGAAGGCTCACTAACAGCTATTTTTACTGGGGATGGGGGGTGGGGGGGTTAGAGAAAGGGACAGGCATATGGATATCAACAAGTTTAGAACTGGTGTACTTAGAAACTACAGTTTCAAGTAGATAAGTCTTGGTCCTAATTCTACTAGGAAATGATGTATTTGTTCACATCAGAAAATTTCTAGGAACATTTTAATTTTTCTTAAATTTTTTTCCCCCTACAGCCAGGGGAATGAGAAGCAACAAGCTGAATGCAGACCAGAAAAGGAGCTGTCACAGCAAGCTTTCAGCTGCACACAGAATGGCTTTCCTAATGATAGAGTATTTTACTGAATATAAACACATTGAGATTTGCAGCAGACCCTACAACAACAACAACAAAATCTATTATGTTTTCCTCTAGAGCTTCCCTTGTACTAGTCAGAAGAGGAAAGGGCAGCTTCCCACAGCACACAGCTGTCCCCGCTAGGCTGGCTCCCGCTTCTCTTGCCCTCCCCACACTCTTCTCACCTCCCCCTCACTCCACAGGACATGCCCTGTGTCTATGAGCATAGTGCCCCGCTCTTACGAACCTTTGCAACTTCACATGCTTTCACACACTCCCACAACAGAGGAGAGCAAAGGAAGAGAGCTGGCTAGCAGAAAGTTCCACGAAAGGTGTTTGCACTATGGGAGAGAAGTTCCTTTAAGAGTGGCCCTTTCCCATCATTTTTCTCAAGCAAATCATTTTATACAGTAACTCTTGACCAAATTAAACTTTAAAAACAAAAATATGGTTTTTTCTTTCTTTCTTTCTTTCTTTCTTTCTTTCTTCTCCTCCTCCTCCTCCTCCTCCTCCTCCTCCTCTTCCTCCTCCTCCTCCTCCTCCTTCTCCTCCTCCTCCTTCTTTTCTCCTCCTCCTCCTCCTCCTCCTCCTCCTCCTCTTCCTCCTCTCCTCATTAATCTGTTCTGTTAGGATCTGGATCCAGTTAGAGCACTCACCAGTGTGGGACAAGATACTTAACTTCTTTGAACACTCATTTCCTAATCTGCAAAGTAAATAGTAAAATACTTTGGGTTTTAGAAGGCTGTTTGTAGGGATGTGCACGCACACACACACACACACACACACACTGATACATGCCCACACACAAATCCCTAGAACAAGAGCAGAAATACAGTAAGACCCATGCAAAGGTGCTCTGAGTAGAACCACAGTTCACAGTAGACACTTCACAGTAGGCACACCCAAAAGGAAGCAGGATGCCAAAAGTGCAGGCTCCATCTGGCCTGTTACTCAGATGAAACAGGATCTATCTTTCACACAGAGAGAACGGCCCTCAGAGCTTTCTCCTTTGCTCTGAGCAGGCTATTAGCACTCTCTCCCTCTGTGAGCTGAGAGAAGAGCATTTCCTACACAAGCCTGAAAAACGGGTCTGTGTACTGAGTTTGTAGAAGGCTTTGGGTTTGTTTAAACAACTCAATCCTCTTGATAAACTACTATAATTCAGCTTAGTTTCTAATTGTTTTCTGAACTAAGCATACAAATTAAAAGGCTATGAAATGGGCTGGGGTGTGCCTCAATGACAGAGTGCTCACAAAGCATCTCTTGGGGCTTGTATTCAGTCCTAGCACTGAAAAAATACTAATAGAAAAGACATCAAGCTGAACACAGAATGACTGTCTTTACTCATCATGGCTCAGAGTCAAATGTCATCCTAACTTTGAGGGCACAAGGGAAGGTCACCATCCCCCAAAAGGCCAACTGCTCAGAGCCTCATTCTAGAAAGAGTCTGTATGTTTTCCCTTTGAGCAGTGACTACTCAGGAAGCTGTTGATGAGGGTAGCACTGTGAACTGGTAAGGTAAGAAACTGGCCTTTCTAGGTATCTGTTGATAGTAACCTTCTCTGCTTATTTCCCTCAGCAGCTAGAAGGGGGCCAGCCCCAAAGTCCTGGGCTCTCATTATCCTAGGTATGTGCCTGCTATTATCCTGTGCCATACCTGTGCTTCTTGGCCTGTGAGCTTCTGTTGACAGCTATGTAGCAACCAGAAGTGGAGTCAGACACACAGCTTAGAGGCTAAGCTGGAGGACAAATACCTTCTGTCCCTTCCCCTAGGGCAGGATACTTCTGGAACATGTTTTGTACAGTCTTCCCAGGGTCCCCGGTGGGGCTGAGTGCCAGGTGCTCACAGTGAAAACCTATTCAATCATACACCCACTGGCTGCTTTCCCTTTCCTGTCTCTACCCTCCCTCCTTAATTGTGCCTCTGGGACCACCTCTTAAGTAACTACTTGCAATAAATCCTTGTCTTGGGATTTGCTTCCAGAGGATTCCCAAGTTATTTGCTCTTTTGATAGGGGCACTTCGGCTTTAAAATTCCTTTCCCTCTTCCCAGAGTATTTACACCAGTTTCTCTTCCACAAGGTATCTGTTCTCTTACCTCTTGGCAATGACCTGACACTGCAGAGACTCCGGATTTTATGAACATTGCTCAGATGCTGAGAACAGTAGTCAGTAGCAAGAAGAGCGGTCCTCACCATCTAACACTAGGGTGCTGCCTCTTCTACGTGGGGCTGCTCCTAATAGCAGGTAGGTCACCTTCGCTAAGAGCTCAAAGCAGTAGCTAAAGCTGCTGCAATGCTCTATCATACCCAGCAGGCTCACCTTGACTCTTGTGTCAGTGAAGGGTTTCTCCATTCAAATTCTTTCTTCTGTGCAACCAAGCCAACTAGAACTAGATCCTATTATTGAGACATGAATAGTTTGGAGGTGGATCCTCTGCTTACTATGACTAATCTTATTCAGCTGAACTTATGGTACCAAGACAGATCAATTCATTCCTAAGGTAAAAATACAGCGCCAAAGGCTTCCTTCATCTCACTGAGAATCTGCCCTAACCTTGATGAGCATTTCCCCACACTTCATTGGAAGGAATTATAGTAAAATGGCCTGGGTCTGAATTTTGGGTCCAACTCTATAGCCCTGGGTAAATTAACTAACCTTTCTTACCCTTGCTATAAAATGGGACAACAATCACATCTAAGAGCAGGGCTGTCAAAAGGTAAATGAACCGATGCAGAGAAAATGCCACTGCTGCATCCAGCATGGAGGAAGAGCAATGGCTGCTATTAGAACTGGAGGTAGCAATCTGCAGAGCTGTCCTCCGGCAACCCTACAGTAGCAGCGCTGACTCCCCACGTAACCTTCAGTCCTGTGATGAGCTTCCTTGGTCCTCTGCAGTTCTTCAGCCTTGGAGAATACCATCTGTGCCACCCTGAATTTAGGATTTTTCTACATCTACCTCCCAAGTACAGGAATTACTGGTGTGTACCACACCTGACTTATGAGGTACTGGTAGACTGCTGGGAAGCACTCTAATAGTTGAGCTGCACTCCTAAAACCATCTTTTTTATGATACAGTCTTATAGCTTTGATCTAACCTCTCCCTTCCATCAATGACTTCCTCTGTAACAGCTACCCTAATACCTCTCAGATCATTCTTCCCATCCGACCCTGATTTCCCCAGGTTCATCCTGTCCAGCACCACTCCCTCTAGTCAGGCTTATGTTACACACTGCAGAGGAAGCAGCCTCATCTTTCTCCTACAGCTCAAGTTCATCCCCATTGCTAACTGGCACTTACTGCGCACTACTCCATGCCTCAGAAAGAACACTGCTTTGTGAGAAACATCTCAGAAGCAAGAATTAAGACATTCTTGAAGACCCCTGCTGTGGCTTCTCAACAGAACAGCTGCACAGCTATGCTATGCATTAGAAAGTCCCAGGTACCAGTAACTGAGACAAATTCCTCTGACTGCCTAAAGAGGAGGAGCTTGGAGTCCAATAAAAGGTACAACCTAATTCATAAGATAAAGACTCATTCAGGAATTAGTGCTTAATGAGGATTAACTAAGCCATGTTTTTGCTGCAGTGTGTTTACCTTTTAATTGATTAGATAGCAAGGGAAAATTAGAAAAGGCAAGATACAAGTTCCTTGAAATGTTATCTAATTGATTCTTATTGCAGCCAATAGTCAAAGCTGTTGAGGAGATGACAGCTTTCAGTACAAAGAAAATAGCCTGTTCTAATTATCAAGTGGAGACCCCATAACTATAGGCAAGGTAAGGAGTCAGTAGTGCAAATGGGGGGTGGGGTGAGGAGGCTCACTCCCATCTTACTTAAGTGTTCTTGATACAGCCACACTAAGAATGTGTCTATCAGGAACAGCAGAGAAAGAACAAACTAGTTTGTAGATTAAAAGTGTGCCAATTATTTCCCGACCAACGTCAAACAGTTTCTGTTGCTCTGGTTTGGAAGTCTATCACACCACACCACATTTGCCCTACATCTAATGGTGTATGAATCACTCACCATTAAAGGCCTTTTTATATAAGTCAAGATTGTGGGGCTTGGTGTTTTGTATCTTACTGTTTAAAGAATGCTCTAAATTCTAGCTTTTTTAACTTTTTAATCTTTGGGAAAAGAAAACGAAAACTTCCTGTAAACTCAGATTAATGCCTGCTAATGCAAGGAAGAAAAGAAAACTAAGCCTTGCTTCTACCATAAAAACAAAATAGTGTGGCCTCTGTTTCTTTTCTGATAAGAGTCTTAAATACCAAACAGTTAACTGCATAATAACATTTACTGGCAGCCAGGCAGCCTGCTTAGCAGATATATAAAGCAGGTAAAAGGAGAAAAAGTTAATTTCTTGGCTGAATGATTCCATCGGTAGCTATAGGGCAAACCTGAAAGTCTTTTAGTAAAGTAGCAGTTGATTCTTCTATCAATCTGTAGCACACATACTCTTCCAAGGAAAGCATTAAATATGAAAATCATATCCCGTTATCATCTGTTTCCAGCTTTCAGCCCAGTAAGCTTTCCTTAATGAATGCTGCAGCCTAAGGAGCAAGCACGCTGTTGGCTTCTCTGAATAACGGAGTGATGCTACCATTTTTGCTTATTACAATATCGACTGGCTGAGGGGGTTTCACACATAGTCACAAGTGACTACTCTTGCCAGCATGCTCCAAGTTATTACAAGATGTTTTTAGACATTTCATCTAAAAGAGCTTTACTGCTTTTAGTGAAGAAAACATCTATGGTCTTGAGCAGAATCATTTCTATGGAGATAGGCAGAGGATTAGAAGCCTGTATTACAGCAGATATATAGCAGAATTTATTTAAGTATTCCTTGCTGGTCTTTTTGTCTATTGCTTAGATATGCAATCTTTTCTTTCCACTTTGTCTGTGAAAGGTTCAAATGTACAAAATTTTACATACAAAGGAAAGAATCAAAGCACCACACTTAGTTTATTTTTATTTAAAACATCTCTCAATCCAATAAAAAGTAGCTACAAAACACTAATCATGAAAATAAAATTCTACCTTCTGTAACCCTAAGGTTTTCTTTAAATTCCTAAGTCCAAGTGACTGACTTTTGGAAAATTTAATTAAATTAGACATTAAAACAATATCTCATAAGTAAAATTCTTTAGATAATCATGATTCTATCAAAAAATCTCTATAATACGATGATTTTATTTAAAAATTTCAATATATAAGCATTCTAAGAATTTTCTGGAAACATGAAATCCCCGCTTCCCGGCTACCTTTGCTTGGTCTTCGTCACTCGTTCCCAGACTGTCCTTTGGCAGGAGGCGCACCCTCTTCATTTCAGCCTCATATTCAGCCTAAATATAAAACAGTCGAGTTCTGTGGTCAATGCTATTGCAAGTAAACCCACCTATGCCTTGCCTTCTTTGCAACATAAAAGGTACAATGGAGTGAAAAAAAAGCTGCCAAGAAATTCAGCTTACCTTGGAAAACAGGCAATCTCATGAACAATATATACCAAGAGTTGAACTCTATAAAATGTTACATACATTTTATAGTAAAACTATTTTTACTTAGTCTTCCATCTGTTTATGGAATATAACCTCAATTCTCAATACACACACACCAACAGCTTGATATTTTCTTTAAGCTATCATGAAAATCCTGTTACTTGATTATAAAAGTTAGATATTTGGTATCTACTTTCAAAGCCTTAAAAAAAAAAAAAATGTAAGTCCTACCATTTACTATTACATATTGTATCTTACATTATCATGATTCTCAAAGTCACAGCAAATCAGTTTTATTTTCTAGGAATACGGTTATAGTGTAAGTAGTCACCAGTACCATCAGAATCAAGCTTGCTCTGGCACTGGTAACTTCAAGAGGTCTGCAGCATAACCTCACTATAACCGATGAAAATGATTCAAACACAAAATGTATTTCCCTAAAATGCACAGCATGAAAAGTACTTTGATTCAATATATTACTACTCAAAGCCTTAAAAAGCAGCTGACCGCAGCCCATCATGGATAAGTATCAGGATGTTTCTGAATTATGCAGTTAAACAAACAATTTGAAACATACCTATCAGATAATGAATTTAAAGGCTGGTTCCTTAGCTTTCAGTCTGAATAGAAAATAGGTCTGAAATTTGTTTTAATGGAAAAAAATGCATAAGCAACAATAACCCAAACTGAATATTTGCCTTAACATTTTAAAAGATATTATTCATTTCTGCATTTTTAATAGCATGTAGGGAATTTTTCTTCCAACAGGTGCTATTAACAGAGGACAGTAATGATCAAATAGATATGTAGCTAAAAATTTAAAGGACCCAGGCAAATGATACAGTACGCTAAAGTAAACAAAGACCGTGGAAAAAGGCAGTTTTGATCAGTGAGTATTAGATGACATGTCTGGTCATCAGGGAATTTCAGAGCCACCTCCCAAACACAGAGAACTTTCTCACAGTAAAGTTTATCTCACAAGGGTTATTCAATTCATTATGTTGAAGCAAAATGTAAATGATAACTACAGAGGAGTTTCAAAAGAACAGTAAGAAATGTATCCTCAAGAGCCTGATCTAGACTGTTCTCAACACATTTGAAAATTGAACTGAACTCTTTCTAAATTATGGATCAAAAATATTTAATAAATTTTGAAACCAGAGTGGTGTTACCATAAATTGATAGCAAATATAAACTCTATCTCTGTACCCTTTAGAAAAATCACCACCTAGAATATTCTGTTCTTTTTCTTTGCCCTGTATAGATAGGACATTTAGTAATTACCAGATCTTCTGAACGCTAGAAAGTTTCCAACTGCAGGCTGTGAGCTACCTAGTTCCACCTTCTCTACCACTGCAACTAAGCAAAGAGTTCTACTCTTTTTAAAAGTTCATTTAAGCCTGGCAGTGGTGGCGCACGCCTTTAATCCCAGCACTCGGGAGGCAGAGGCAGAGGCAGAGGCAGGCGGATTTCTGAGTTTGAGGCCAGCTTGGTCTACAGAGTGAGTTCCAGGACAGCCAGGACTACACAGGGAAACCCTGTCTCGAAAAACCAAAAAAAAAAAAAAAAAAGAATATATCCTTTCTAATGGAATCTCCCGGAGCTGTTAACAACAGGACGGGCCATGGGAAAAGGAGACAGGCAACCTTACAGGTATTTCAGGTCCCTGGGATAGCCTCCATGCTCACCGCGCACCTCACTTCCCACTGAGTTCCTCTGTATTCTCACCTGCACTACCTTCCACTCACCGCCCTTTTCCTTAGTACTTTCTTTCTCTCCCTGGTTTCTGAAATTGCACAGCTGATTCTCAGTTACAGACTGCGGCTGGGAGGGGACAGTTGAACTACACAGATATTTAAGATCAGCGCCCCCGCTTCCACATGTTCTAACTCAAGATGGGCACAGTGACACATTGTTCAGTTGATTCTCAGGTGAATCTTTGGCTTTCTCTCCCACTATTTCTTCCATTATGCATGCTTTTTCCTAGATAGTGGAATCTCACCAGAAGGCATGAGAGAACATGCTTTTATTCAACTAACACATACACCAACAAGGATGACATTGTGGTTGCTGAAAATCAGATTTGCTATATATTTTGCCTTTTAGGCCCCTTAAGATCATAGCTTGCCCACAGTATTTGTCACATGCTTAGTCGGGAACTAAATAACTCAAAAGATTTGTCCTCAAATGTTATCCCTCTGCAGCACATAACCTCCTGACAACTGTCCAGGAAAATCACATCTCTAAACAAGGAGACTATATCTTCAGAGTGACTTGCTATTAAACATAAATGCTTCCTGGGAAGGTATGCCTAGGATGTAATTAACACCACATTAGTTCCCACATAGGTGGGTATAATCCGTAAGAGAATCAGCCCCAAGATATAGAAAAGTTAACTTTTAATCAAGTCTCATTATGAGCACTCATGTGAATCACATTTTGGGTGGGACACAGAGCACAGTGAAATTAAAAAAAAAAGACGCACAAACAATGAGAATACCAGGAAGGAAGTGCAGAGGTGACACAGACTTAAGTCGGGGCAAAGAGACAAAGGCAAATGTGAGATAAGTGGGGCATTCAAGGAAATGGAAATTGCTCAGCAGGTTAAAGCACATGGGTATGTGAGACCATGAAAAACGGTGCACATGTCCAGTAGGAAAAGATGTAGAGAAAAAGTGGGAGGACACAGGGATGAGAGAGACCGAAGGTGGTGGGAGAAGGGAGGGAAGAGGATGCGTATGTAAGTGGAAGGGTGAGCAGCACAGGCTGAGGCTGGACGTAGTGTGCAAGTACAGACAGCACCTGGGCTCTGTCCTAAGACACCCGGGCTACTACCTCAGGCTGAGGACAGACGTGATCGGTGCATCTTGCCCTGGGGATGATCGTTCCTGAATTCTCTGACATGATGGTGCCACACCTGGTACAGTGTGGTAGGCTGTGCATATCTTAGTTAATAAATATTCCATACTTGTGACTGGGACCTTTCTCAGTACTAAGTTCCAGTATCTGGGTATCTCAAAATCCCAGGAGGCTTCCCTGTCTACAGGAGTACCAGCTGTACCCCTGCCCATCACCCCTTAACCCACACTGCTCCAGAGCTGCTGCAGATAAGCATAAATGAGCAACGAGATCAGTTAATTCCTTGTCAGCTTTTAGGCCACTCTAAAAGATTTTAGCATTATATATGAAAAGGTGGGATGAGCTTATCTCTACAAAGGAGGAGAAATGGACTGAATGTAACTTGAGAATGTAATGTAATGTAACATCTCTCAAAAACTCCTTCACTATATCCACCTTCCTGGCATTCTACTGATTTGAAGTTCATGTGCACTAACTGTCCTCTATTCAGGGACAAACTCTGTAGCATTTGGAGGTGTGGGTACTGCACTCTAAATATCTTTCTCTTTAAGTAATTTACCTAAGGTCCTCAGCAAAGAAGGTAAAGATCTGACATCGAAGTAGAAAAGCATTAAGAGGGAGCAGATGGCTCTGCTGTTCCTACAGCTAATGCTGGAGACCGGCCTAAAAAAAAAATCAACATCTCCCATGACAAACCTCTGCTTACAGCTAAACTAATGATGTCACTAGCTGGGCTTCTGACATTAGTGTTGGGCGCCATGGACACATGGCAGGCACACAGCTTTGGGTTCAGAAAGACTGCTAGATCTCAGTGGTACATGGTTACCAAGTCCTTCCTTCTGTAGCTACATGGTCTAGTCTTTTATCTCATCAACAGAATTGTTTCAAAAAAGGAATTCTTACCCAAAATTCAAAGCAACATAATCTAAGTGATTTTTGAAGCATTTTGTAAGTAAAACTTTCCATATTCTTATATAGTTTGTTGTTCTCTTCTGAACAATGGTTCCCTGGGCTGATACTCTTTCTTAACTCATTATACAAATTTCTAAGACATATCTGTTATATGCTCTCAATATAAAAATATTTACAAAAGATTATTCCAAATCTTTCCTCCTACATTTGATTATAAGAAGAAATCAATAATCGGATAAGGCCATGATATAAAATAAGAGGGAATTTTCTTTTACTTCCTTTATGCCTGGTTTGCCCACTGCTTTATTTTCTATGTGAAATTTCTGAGAAGTACAATGTGGATAATGGCAACTGCTTCTTAACCTGAAGCATTTGATTGGAATACTGAGAGGCCCAACTTGCTAAAGTGTAAACACAGCTAATCCCAGAAGCTGATTTCTAAACTCTGCTCCCCACCTAAAGACACATTTGTCTGAAGCAGAGAAAACACGAGGCACACTGCTATGCCCCAAAGGAAAGAAGGCTCAAAATCCAAATGGTCATACAGAAAGGGCACAGGAGCCACCAAAGACTGCCACTTCCAGTGGCTGCAGGCACATACTAAGCATGTGTTAGGTACTAGTTTCAATCCCCAGGGCCCCAAAATAGAGAGTTCCACTGGCCATGTTTAGATCAACAGGCACAAAAGTAACTATTGATAATATGCTAATTAAATAAAAACTTACATGTTCATTATGCTATTGAAAAGGAGGTCGGGGGCAAGGAGGTAATTTCTCTTTGTTAAACAAATTTTCTTCTTTGTTACAGAAGAAAGTTAATGGAAGATACAACTGAAAATTGCCACTCTGACATCCTCCATTGCAGTAACTCTCTCAGGAAGGCTCATCCACAGATCCCCAAACCAGTGGGTAAAAAGCTAGTGGAAACATGATCTTCCAGTGATGCCAAGCCATCACTGCACTAGTTACTACGTCCTAAGGTACCTTGAAACAGGAATCTAGAGATTACCGTCTTAAGCAACAACTCAAAGACTGCCTCGGTCATATAGGATCACGACACCAGGGACTCCTTTATTGGACACTTCAGGAAGCATGATTCACCTGTGACTATTAACCCAAATCAACTAAAACTGCAGTATAGTGCAGTCCATCAGGATTTGACAGATATGTATGGCTGGCTAAGTCAATGCTGTATCAGAGAACACTGCATAGACACAGAAGACTCTCAGGACTAGTTCTGCCAGGCAGTGCTAGTCTAAACCACATTTCCAGTTCACAGGGGATGGGGTCAGAGACGGAGGCAGATTCTGGACCAGGAAACCATAACTCAAATTTCAAGTAACAAGCAATTGGCTGACTTCCTCCAAATAGCTAATGCCATTGGAAAACAAAAACAAAACATCTGAGATTAGTGAAACAAAACATATTCTAGGGATTTCAACCTAAATTGTGGTAAATGTATGAGATGATAACACAAAACCCAAGAAAGGAAAAGCCTATAGTTGTGTTTTGCAAACTACAAAAATTGCTAGAATATGTCTTATTTCACTAGACAGTCTCCCCCTCCCCCTTATTTCTTACAGTATGGTAACTTCTGGAGCAGTTGGCTTATACTCAGTTCTCTTTTCTCAGGGTCTGCTATCAGAATTCCTGCACATCAGCATATGAACAACACCCCTGTATATTTTTCTTCTCTTTATGAGAAAAAGCATTCTTAAATGCACTGTCAGAGCCCTGCCATTGTACACAGACATTCTGCATACACAGAAACACTGAGATCCTCTTAATAAAGAAAGGGACAGCCTTTTGTGCACGGGCATTTGTAAAGAATCCAGTTCCTTGAGATTCTTGCTTTCTGAACACTGTGTGTTCAAGATTACCCACAGTGATTCCTAGGAAGGGATTTCTTCCCAGTGCGTAGGCTGACTATCAATCACCTAGAAGATCAGTCATAAAACTAGAGAGATTCCTCAGTGGTTAGCAGTGGGTACTGTTCTTGCACAGGACCCAGATTCACACAACCTGCTTTGAGAGAATCACAGGTACCTGTGACTCCAGCTCCTGGAGATCCCATGTCTCTTGTCTCCTGCACCTTCATGCATAAACCCAAACACAGACCAAGACCCACATATATCTAATTAAAAATAAGTATTAAAAAATAAAAAGAGCTCAAAGCAGTCACAGGCTACTGTTATTTTATTCTACTTGTTTTGACCTAGTTCCATGATGAATGTGGTTTGTCTGTTGGTAGTTACCACACCTATGTGTGATGGTCATGCAAACAACTGTTCATGTTTATAAAATGTGCATGTATGCTTCTTACTTTACTGTGAGAAACTGATTTACTGATGTCCTATCATGATTTTTCTGCTTGTCCATTATGTTCTCATTTAAATCCACAAATAAACGTCTTATAGTTTTTTAAAATTTGAAATTAGATTAAAATAGACTTTAAAGGATCATGATGATAGCAATATATATCTCAAATAGCATATAAACTCTAATGGGTTCACCTTTTAGGGGAACTGGAAAACTCTGAATAAGAGCTGAATATTAAATGACACTATGGATTAGTTATTTAGTTTTAAGGATGATAACATGAGTCTAATTATATAAGACACTACCCTTGTGCTTAAGAGAGAAGTGTCATGATATAAGCAGGAAACTGCTCAGGAAGAAAAGCCCACATGTGCATACAAAGCAAATACAGATACATATTTATAACCGTTGTATCCAGCGGAGGTGTCCAGTAGAATAAGCTCCTTCATTTTTCTATAGATTTGAGGTTTTTTGCAATACAATTAGGCTAGGGAAGAACTGACAAAGCACAAAGAAAACCCACTCAAACCACCTTCTCTGAGTATTCTGTTGGGTTAGCCTGGACCATGACCCCCATCACTGCAGACAGCAAGTAAGAAGTCCTAGCGTCTAGCCCTCCAGATGGCGTAAGTTGTAAAGGTCACACAGGCGTGCGTGGGAAGGACTAAGGGGCCAGAATGAAAGAGAGCCTTCAACAGCAGTGACTGTACCCCAAAGCCCAGGAGCAGCAAGGTGATAGATATCCCAGGGACATTTCTACCCTCAGTGCTCCTTATCCCTCATGAACTCCTGCCCTGACGAGAGCAGCCCAAACCAAAGAGAACAAAAAATAGGGAAAAAAAAAAACAAAACAAGGAACACCAACAAACAAACCAACCAACCCAAGGACTCAATGTAAAGAGGGAATTGGTTTCGAAAGGGAACCTAATGCTGCTTGAATTCACGCATTCTACCAACAAATAACCCTATGCAGACAACTGAAAGTGGTTCCTGCCGCTGAGCTGGAGAAGCTTCTCAAAACACACTGCAGAAAACAAGACGTTACCTTCAGTTTTTGAAGCTTCTCTGTATTTGTGGTCAAGTGTTCAACATACGCCTGGAAACACTCAAACTTCTTTAAATATCCTTGGTTTCGAATGTGAGCCCTCCTTTCAGACTCACATACTTCCTTCAGTTCTTTCTTTAGTTTTGCATATTTCAGCTTAGCTCTTAAAAAAAAAAAGTAAACCCTTAATAGCAGAACTCAAACAAACGTAAGAACAATTTTCTTTAACAAAAGTGTTAATGAGACAATTAAAATCTAATAAATTTACTCAGAGCCCAAGAAATAGAATGTGTATATAGTTTAAAGAAAGTTAATATAGTTATCACTATTGTATTGCATTAGTCACAGCATGGCATACCTCTCCTGAGAAATGCATACAATACCATTTGGTAACATAGTAAAGACTCATATACTGTTGAGACAGGTCTCACTGTACAGCCTGGGATGGGCTGGGACTTGCAACCCTCCTCCCTTGGCTTCCCCAGTGTACCGATCACAGGTGTGCAGTACCATGCCCAACTGCAGCATGCCCTGCTACATGGATTGGACTCCTTTTTCTCTTTCTTATTTTGTCTGTTTTACTTTGTTTTGTTTGTGTGTGTGGGTGTACACACCCACACACACAGAGGACTTCTCTGTGTAGTCCTGGCTGTCCCAGCCTCCTGGTGAAGGCTGGGATTAAAGGTGTGTAGTGCCATGCCCAGTTCTAGATTTATTTCTTAAACTGAAATATGGATTCAAGAGTGGCCATATTCAGATGCATAGCCTATGAGCAGTTTTTATATGACAAACAATTTTTAAATTGTTTATATAGGATGAAACTATAAACCATAGTCTATAAAATTAAGAAAATTGAAAATTCTAAAATATAAAAAAACCTATAATTTAAATAATGTAAAAATGTATTAGACATTGCGACAAACATACTACTGAAATATTTTGTGATAATACATAAACTCTGAGGAAGCCTTTGGAGAGTCTTATCCAGCTGTAACTACAAGGAACATGAGAGAGCACATATGAGGAAGTACATAACCTTCTCTTCCTGGACCATTATGCTAATTTTCTTCCTTCCTCGAAACTACCTGAACCACAAATGAGCACCTATTATGGAGCATTTATATTATTGGTCCAGTAAGATATTTTATATTCCCTCATCCATATACATTCCCAGCAAATTTTCGGAGATGCTGGAAATTTCTAAAATGAATCAACAACAGACCTTCCTTAAACCTCTAACTCTAGGCTAACAAGGTTTAAGAAATCCCCCTAGATCTCTGGGAAGGGGGCTATGTATGGGTGTGTTTTCCAGTGTAAGTCAAAGGACAGCCAGTCCTCACCTTCTACCTTGTTTGAGACAGAGTCTCTAGCTGTTCACCACCACATATACCAAACTAGTTGGCTCACAAATTCCTGAGATGCTCTGGTCTCTGTCTACCCTCTCCATGTGGGATTCCAGACATGCACCACCATGTCTGGATTTATGTGCACTCTGAAGATCTGAACTTAAGTCTCCAGGCTTACATGGCCAGGACTTTCTCATTAAGACATCTCCCCAGCCCAGAAGATTGCTATCGTGCTAATGACACTGCTTTAACCATGGTTGGCTGACTTCTGTTTTCCCTCTGGATAATAAAATCTACCACTGTTTTCCCTGCTGCCCATATCTGCATTTTTGACCTAAATGACAGTAATGGAGGAAGATCCTGAAATACTCTTATCTAGGTACTTATTAAAAGTGCTTAGTAACCATGCCTTCTCAACCCAAATGCTTGCCTCATTCTTGCTATTCTTGCTGAAGCTGGCCATGTGCGTCATCTGTCCAAGAAATCACTGACTATCCTGCTGTGCAAGTATGAAACTGTCTACCCAGAGCCAACAGGAAAACAGGCTACTGCAGCGTTGTGAATGCTCTGAGGGAAAAGAGCCTTTGAAACAACCTGCCTGTCCCAGCTGAAGAAGCAAGGAGGCCCTCCCAGGTGCAGCAAGTTTTCAGGAAAGAGCTAAAAGAGGGATAAAAGTTAACAGATCAGCTGTAACAACCGCACGCCTTACTCTCTGCAGGAGCGGAACATGTTGAAATAAGAATAAAAAAGGCAGCCTTGGCGGTGGTGGTGGCGGCGGTGTGTGCCTTTAATCCCAGTACCTAGAGGCAGAATCAGGTGGATCTCTGAGTTCAAGGCTAGCCTGGTCTATAGATCAAGTTCTAGGGCTCCACAAAGAAACCCTGTCTAGAAACCCAAAAATGAAAAGAAGAGAAAAAAAAAAACAGATAAGAAAATAAGTGCCTTATTTTAAAATATTTATGCAAAACTACATTCCTGAACTAATACAAAAACAAAATAATAAAAATAAAGTGCTTATTAATAATAGTTAAAAACTATAATATTTACTTCAAATTATTATGCATTAAAAATAAAAGAATGGTAAAAATATTCCAACTATAAAAGTAAAAAATAATAGTACGGTTTGTTTTTTGTTTTGTTTTGTTTTAAACAGAGTCTCTGTATGTAGTCCTAGATGGCCTGGGACTCACTATGTAGTCCAGGCTGGCCTCGAACTCACAGAGATCTGCCACCACATCCAGCTGTATAGATTATATTTTGGCTAACAGCTGCAAAAAAGCTGGATAACCATCACTGTCATCTCTTACCTGCACTTGTCAGACTTATTATATTCATAAAGCTTGTTTTCCAGGTCCAATCTCTTCTTTTCACTGTAATATGAAAAATACATGTCACTGTGTTGTGTTAACTAATGGATTTAGACCATCGTGGCCTCTGAAATAGTCATGAGACTGTCTCTTCCATCTATGAAAAATGAATGGTTAGATGTTACAAAGAATTTGTGCTTGAATTACAAGGACGGGAAGACCTTTAAATACATCTAGACTCTATGCCGCCATGGTATTACTGCAAGATTGAATGACTGAAGTCTGATCAGGAAGAATCACCTAAAGGATCCAGCCTGGGGGTCACCGTCTAGAAATTGTCAGGAACATGACAGACAGGGACAGACCAAAAAATCATTCCAAGAAGCCAGAAGCAACATGGCACAGCAAATGCAAACCATGTTTCTCAATAAAACCGTAGACTAGAAAGAAAAAGGGACATTGCTGGGACAACTTGTGTCTGGCACTGTGTGGATGGACACAGCAAGGCTGAAGGGTAAAGAGTTGCACCATGCTCATATAAAAGAGCATCTTGTCTTTTTTTAAGTACATTGAAGGTTTTAGTGATATGGACCATCACATACCCATCACAGTTTCAAATATTAACAGAAGAGCACCGATTTTAGATAGGTGTATGGAAAAAGAAAATAAAAATATAATATCTTAGAACTTCAGGAGAATCTTGGTGAGGGAAATGCTGGGTCTTTGTCCCATGTTTGCAACTTTTCAATAAGCTTGACTTTAAGATAATTTTTTAAATGAATCTGCAGCCTGGGGGGAAAGGGCCATGGGTTTTTTTTTTTTTGAAACTCCATCACCTCTGAAATTGCAAATTCTTTTTAAGAACGATGTAAAGATCTCTGTGCTCAGTTCTCTCTTCCGTGGGTTCAGATACCTGCTGGTCACGCGGCTGATCTCTCTCTGAATACTTCATATCTTAGCAACCACAGACACAGTGTGGCTCTCTATTCCACGAGAGAAATCTGATGCTGATCTTGTCAACTCCTCATCTAACTCCCTCCTCCATGCTGCTGCATCTCCAAATGGTAATCCTTCATATGAGTTTTAACATAAGGCCTAAACACTGGATATTTACCTCAGTGAAAAGTCAGAGGGAAGGCTTATTGGTGGGATCACTGTGTAATGCCGACATAGCAAATCTCCATTTCAGAATCTCTGAAATGTCCAAACCTGAGACACTTACAGAGTCTATGTTTCAGTCACTTGTAGCCCTCATCTGGGTTTTCACAGATGGGCTGTTCTTACAAGGTTGAATTTTCTACATTTTAAGGCACTTACTCTGTTTGTGCCTCAACACCACAATTCTGCATCACCCTCAACTGTACTCGACTAATAACTCGGCGTCAATTCTGGACCATTATGATATGTTACCCTGGATTGATATCACCATTGAAAATAACTGGGGCTGGTTAATGGACCTTTCAGAAGATGTTTTTATATACAGTAATTGTTAAGCATCAGACCCACTTATATGTTTCTATCACACTTGTGGCACTGTACACACTGCTACATGTCACTCCATTAGACTCTTTCAGATTCAATTATTGACTTTCACAACAATGGAGAGAAAGCACTACATACACATAGAAAAACATTCAGCTATAAAATTACACCTATGTGTGAATACACAGAAAATGACAAGAGTTTAAAATACAACAGTTTAGATG